>QOCX01000061.1:158945-291541 GCA_005959815.1 Sarcophaga bullata
TGACACCTACCGCTACATGCTTAACAAGCAAGAGTTGCTTCATATTTTCTTCACATTATTTAAACGCAATAAATAAAAAAATAAAAAATAAAATATAAAAAATATATACAAAAACAAAAACAAAAACAAACAATAATAATAAAATAAAAAATAAATTGCTCTTGTTTTCCGCTTGTCTATGGCATATTTCAAGCACTTGTTTAAATAAAAATTTAAAGAAAAAAAATAAGAAAAGAAATCGTTCACTCGTTGCTTAAATATTTATTTTCATTTATTTTCATTTATTGGCATACAAAATACTAAAAAAAAGAAGGCAATTAAATAAAATGCAAGTGAAATAATTATTGCGAAGCCCTCAGCGTGCGGTGAGGGAGGGAGGGGTAGGTATTGATTTTATTCATAAGGAAGGAAACGACGTGTGTAACCAACTTTCTGTGTAATTTATTACGCTTTTAAATGATGAAATAAAAGCAGAAAAAGAAACGAAAAATAAATATCCGTCCATACACTCTTTTCATTTCATTGTCCCTTTCCTCCCTCCCAAAAAAAAAAAAAAAAAAAAAAAAAAAAAAAAAAAAAAAGGTTTTCACTTTATTCGTTTATAATTTCGAAATAAATGTCTCCATCAATGTAAACAATTGCTGCTATTACTACTACTGCTGCTGCTGCTGCTGCTGTTACCATTGGTAATGCATTTGGCATTTCTCTTCTTTACATTTTATTTAATGAATATCCTTGTATATGATGAAGGCTTTTAATGTCTAATTTGTATAGCCATTATCACACAGGCAAGTCAATGACAATAAACAATTGATTGTTAAGCACAAAACCGCACGCAATTACAATGCAAATGGACAATGAACCACTCTCCAGCATGTGCCACTCATTTCTCATTAATGTCTCTGTATTTCATACAACAACAACAATAACAACAACAACAACGACAAAAACTCTAGCTAAAGTAGAATATGTGGGCCATTTAGTCTTTAAATAATCGAAACGAAAAGGATGAGAATTTAATAAGAATCTCTTAACAAGCATGGCAGCATGGCAACCATCACTCCACCTGCTGGTAAGCTATTGTATTACCTACTGGCCTATGAAAAAAGGAAATAAAATATGGATATTGCCTAGCAATAAGAATCTTATTCTAATGAATTTTATATCGACCTACTGAATTAAAAAAAATCGGCAAGGAAAAAATATGACAGCTAAGCTCATGGTTGGAAGGTATAATAGTAAGCCAATCTCTTCACTTGCACACTGTATTTGTAGAGTCTTTGAAAACCAGGCGCCACCTCATGCAAATAACTGCCTCTTCATATTCCTTGGGCTTGTCATCAATTTTTGTAGAATTTCATTGTAATTTTAGACATTCTGGTAATAATAGATTTACAGCTATTAATAGGTTATTAGCCTATCGAACCCTAGCCTAAATGCCATTTGAATGGCCTGCTTTTAGCTAAGTCTTAAACCACTTTGATTTCTTAACAGTCTTCACATAGTAACCTGCAGTTGAACTTGTATTCCAAAGTTTCTGCACACTGGATATCTGGTGTAGAATCGAAGTTAGATAGCCATGCGATAGCTCATTAAAAAACCATCCTCAGACATGCTTGAGTGATAATCGAAAATTTTTAGGTTTTTCTTCAACCTCCACTAAAATTAAAAAAAACCTGCTTCCGTTAATAATTTATAGTTCTTGTTCCATCTTACAAAGAATGGAAAATGAAAGACTATTTTTTAGACGTACTTGCTTACTGAATTGGTCATGCTTTAGTCAATATAACAACCTATTCAAGACAACAACCTATTCAACACAACAACCTATTCAAGATAACAACTTAGCTCCACATATCAACTATGTGGTGTGAGCTAATTTTTATTGGACTACAAATTGGAGAAACTTTTGATGACAATTTTATTTTACAATCAGAGTTTTTACCAGAAGACTGCTCAGAGGAAGTCTTTTCCTATTTCGTTCTGTTCATAATTAACCAACCCACTACATTCTAGTCTACGAAGAGTTTTCACATTACTCTTCGTAAAATATGAGAAGATACTTAGAAAACTAGAGAGAGAACAACAACTGCTTGAAAAGGCCAAAAATTTTCATCCACGTTCTTTTAATAATTTCTCGAATGTTTTTATTCAGATTAAGGAATTAAGATTCCCTAATCCCTCTATATTTCCTCCTACACAATATAAGTGCTAAAAGAAATATTTCTTTTCATATTTCATTTCGTTTCTGACTGCTGTTCCGGGGGTTTAACTACGGACTTTAGACTAATGAGCCAATAGTTTCCTATACTACGGCGTCTTCATTTCATTTAACAATAGCAAGCAAACGGACAATAAATTTTATTGCCTATGCAAAAGGGGCTAATAACAGAAAAATAATATAGCATACTGTGGGGCATGTTTATATCTGTTTTTTACTAAAAATTTGTAAAAATTTAAACACATTCATTCATATGCGGCCACCTGGTATTTATTTAAATTAAATTGCTAATCTTCTCTCATGTAAAAATTAATTTATTACAGGTTTTTTCTTTTTATTTTTTTTCATGTTTTCAAGAGCAATAAACTCTTGAAAGGCCATAGAGATACTTAACAAAACACCGATAATCGATAAGATTACGAAAGGATTTCTATTTCTATTCACAACCTTTTTTTTTCAATTACTTATCGTTTTGCTTTACAAAGATTTCATTTGACAACAGCAAATAAGCGGACAATAAAATTTTATTGCCTGCACTAAGGGGTTACTTAAAAAAAATACTATGGCATACCGTAAGGAGTTAATAAAACATTATAAATAGCAATCAAGAAAATTAAATGAAATAATGTTGATAAAAGAAAATCGAAAAAATAAACAAGAATTTCAAATTTAAAATCTAAGAAGAAATATTTAAGAATTCTTCTCATTATTTTGCTGAATTAGAAGCACAACATTAGCAGACACGCATAAGTTGAAATCCATTTGTAACTTAAAAATTGCTTTAATTTTGTGATAAATGACATGATTTTTCTTAAATATATGACCGGATTGTCTGCTTTGATTATTGCTAGTCCACTTGGCATGTACTGATCCACATTCAATGTCTAACAATTACAGACTCTGTAATATGCGTGTGTCAAAATTGTTGTTTCTTAATGATGGCCGCTCTCTCTGTAAATGATTAATGATGTGAATATTGTTTTTAATTTCTTTATATTTTTTGTTTTCTTTTGTGGTCTTCTAGTCTCTTGCTCTCTGCTTGAATTGTTGCCTTCTAAAGTGCTTTTTGGCTAGCGGCCAAGGCTAAAAGTGTATGAAAAAAAGAGGAAAAAAAGAAAAGAAAAATTCTTTTTAATACAGTGTCTGCGTCTGGTTGTAAGAACATATTTTGAAATTTTATTTTCATTTTCTTTCGTTTTTTTTTACGATTTCAATTTGCACTTGTTGTGATGGCCTCTTTAAACTTTAAGGGTATGTGGGTTAGAATGCAAACAACATGGAAATTTTTTGGCTAGAAACCAGAAAATAAAAGTTTCTTTTGTTTTGCTTTCGTAGTGAATATGTTTTAGACTTTAATATGAACACTCTCATTTACGCAATTTTCACTTATGAATTGTTTTAAATTGAATTTAAGAGACGTCACTTCAAACACAATTATTTGTGGTAAAAGACTTTGAGCATTAAAGTCTGTAGGCATGTAGTTTTGCCTTTAAGAATTAGTTTGTATTTTTTAAAAACTGGCCATAAAATATTACATTTCTAGAAAAACATGCCACCCAAAACTATGCTGCATTTTTTTAGACATTTTAAAGCCTCAAAGTATACCTCATATTTCCATACAACATGTGTATTATTATTGCTTTGCTTTATATAATCTTTTTTGATTTATTATTATTTTTTTAATTCATTTAAAAACTCCCTTAAAGTATGCTGCATAAAATATTTTTAAATTAAATTTATTGAAAATATATTTGAAGGGATAATGAAAGAATTTTAAAGGTATTCCAAGAATTATTTTTTATTTTTTATTTTTTTTCCTGCTTAAAGTACTCTAGTATTTTTGTACAAAAACAAAATAATCCCAGTGTGCCTGGCTACATCTATTACACACTTTAAATAGGTGTGTTGGAATTAAATTCATGTAAAGCTTATAACACAAGGAGTGTTAAAATTCTGTGTATTATAGTGAAGAAAGAACCATAAAAACATTGAATAAATAAAGAACAAGACATTTAGTAAAAGCTATATAAAAAACTACAATCTAGAAAGATTATAAAACGCTTTAAAAATTACAATAACAAATCAACTGTAAGGTTCTAGAAGTTTCCAGTTTGAAAATGGAAACAAACGAATTAAAGGATTTGTTTTAATAAAGTAACAACAACAAGCCGCCGTGGTCTAGTGGGTAGTGTGTTCGCTTATTAGACGAAAGGCCAGGGCTCAAATATCCGGTCAGACATCAAAACGAGAATATGAAAAAAAATATTTCTTCGGCGACTTCCTCTCAGCGAAAACTGTGAGAGAAAAATAAAATTGCCATGAAAAGTTTCTCAAAAGTCTGTCGTTCGGAGTCGACTTTAAACTGTAGGTCCCGCCACTCATGTATAAAATTAACACACACAACATAAGTGGTGTGAGAAGCTAGGCCGTAATCCTAACTGAAGGGTTGTAATGGCCAACAACCAATGTAACAATTTATTTTTATAAAAAATTTATAGCATGTTTACAAATTCCTCTCTCCTCCTAATTGTATACTACAAAATTTCTAAGAAACCCACGAAAATATTCCATAAATAAAATAATGCTCTTTTGAAGATTTGTAAGCAAAATATTTATTTGAAAAAAAAAACAAATTTAAATAAAAAGAATATTAAAACAATTGGAAATAAACAAACCCATGGTATTTAGTCAAAACCATTGAATACAATTTCTAACACACAAGTTGTTATAATTTCCAAGTAATTTTATTTCAAAAAAGAAAAGCTTCATATTACAGTATCTAAAAACATGTTCATGTTATGGTTTATGGCTTATGGATGCGAAATGAAAACCTTTTAGGAAAAATAAAAAAATAATCCACTACACTACGGTATAATATTTAAAAAAAGTTTTACGGAAATTTTATTAGGAAATCAGAACGAATCTGAATTTTTCTTAATACTTACAGTTCAAGATATGATATGGTACTCATAGACCTAGTATATGCACTTAAATTAGCTCTTAAACAAGTGGGCTTGTTTAGATGTATGCTATTAAGCAGCTAACAATGCTCAGTGTTAAGGACAAATTTTGTTCTGTTAAGAGAAAATTTTGCTCTGTTAACGCTAAATGTGGCGCTGCTAAAATTTATGGTTTGCATCTTGGATTTTCAAATTCGAATTTATCTTCATACACATTAGATTATTAAACTTAAGGTGTTACTATGTACAAGAAACTGATTGTTTTTGGTTTCTAATTTTTATTTTTACCTCCAATATACTGCATAACAAATATGTACGACGGATTTATTTACTTAAATTAAGCAATTTGCAAAATGCATAAATTTTCTGCAGATATTTAAATAATATTTTATGCTTTCTATTGTTTATTTGTTATTGTTGTTATGTTATTTGTTTTATTTTATTTGATTATTTTGCAATAAATTATGGAAATGTAGACGAATGTAATGGCAATACAAAAAAAAAGGGGAAAATGTTTTGATTTTTAAAATAAAAATTTCCAACAAATTTTGTTAAGTAAACTCAGGTTAAATTGAATGCAAGAATATTAAATTTCATACCATTTTTCTTTTACATTTTTCTCACATTTTCTCTATTTTTCGTCTTTTTTTATTCGTATCATATTTCTTTGCAACAAATTCTTTAATTCTCCTCTTTCAAAAGGGGTTTTGTTTGTTTGTTTTTGTTGTTTTTTATTTTTTTTATTTATTTTTGTCCTCCAATTTAAAGAAGAACAACGAATATTAACCCCAAAAGAGAAGTTATTTTTATTTTCATTCATATTGCTTGCTTTCTTTTATTTGCTTTTTATTTTCTGTTTTCTTTTTTTTTCATTTCTTTTAATATCTTTATCACCTCGAATAACCAGGTCACCCTAAACATATTCACACCAGTTCAGCTTCTCCATTTTGTCATGTACTCATGCACGCTTATTGTTTTCAACAATTGTCACCAATTGCTTTAGTGTTAGTGTTAGTGTTGGTGTTGCTGTCGGTGTATCTTTATTTGTTTGTCACAATTCAAAGGGGGGGAGAATTAAATTTTGTTTGCATTAATTTGTTGTCTGTAGAGATGTTGTTGTTGTTATTGTTGTTTTTTTTATAAATTATTTGCATTGAGCAAATAAATTTCTCTTGGTATTAAAAATTAAAAAAAAAAATATTTCGGTTGATCATTTTGTGTTCAGAAGAGGGAAATAAAATTTTAAAATAATGAGAGCACGAGTATTTTTTTGCAAAAGTAAATAACTCGAGAAGCTTAAGAGATATTCGAGGTATCGATAGATCAGTAGAGGTCATAGTATGATGCTTAACATAGAGATCAGCATGTTTTTCTTTCCGTCCTTGCCTCTGCAGAAGCCTTAATGGCCAAGACCAATGTCTGAGTAAGCAAAGGAATACCCAAGCGTGCTACTTTGAAGTTTAACCAGGGCTTCGGTAAGACCTTCATCTTGGCTTGGCAGGTTTGCTTTGTTGTCATGAGCATACTTATCCCGAAACTGCCCATGTGTCGTTAGCGAAACCCACTACCATCACCCGAAAGTTCTATAGTTATGCGAAATTTATAGCGTTCCGCCATCTCATTGAGAGACTTAACCGTTCTGAAGATCATTATATTCAAAAATCAAATACCCTGACCATCAGAAGGTATACTAATAACTTTCCAAAGATATTTTTGTGTTGAACAACCGTCACCAACCGTTCAAATGGCTGATACCTTCACCTGGAAGACGCTGCAATAAGCCGATATCGAATAAGCCATATCAGCCGATTCTGAGAGGATGCTCCATTTGTGAATATTTATACATGGGGCCGTTAATGAGCGGCGTCACAAAAATGTTCGCTTATTGGCCCATCTAAACTTTCACGAGAATTCATAGTGTGGTGTCATGTATGTAATCTAAAATCCTGAATTTTGATATTTGACATACGTGCGCCCAAAAGCTGGCTAATATTAAGTACTGGACTCTGGTAGTAAATCTTATTCGTAAAATTGTCTCTTGGGTCGGCACAGGTTTTGTAAGCATTGCATCATACAGGGGATCTTTAAATAAGCCGCATCAAGTTGCGGACAGTTATTCTGCTAAGGTCAATATAGGTTTTCCTATTGTTTTAAAGAGAAAAAATAAGCTTCACTTTGTTCCAAGTTACGCCTTATGCAATTAAAATGGACTTAAAGATGGCTGCTTGTAACTTTTCCTTTTAAATCTTATCGAATTTCATAAATTAAAAAAAGAAAAACTTACGAAATGATAGACTTTAATTTTCAATTTCTTATAAGCACCTTAAACTATGCAACAAATTTATTAAAAATGAAATTAATTTCAATTTAATTTCATGGAAAGAAAAAAGCCTCTAATTAATCTACCCAGAAGCAGCAGCTACTGTTTATAATTTTATTTATTTTTGAAAAACAAAAAGAAAAATCCCCTCAATTAGCACAATTAATAAAATGAAGTGAAAAACTTTAATAATTTTTATATTTCCAGTGCTTAAGTGAAATCGTCCCACACATTGAAGGACATTCTCTGTATTGCACTCAGGCTAATGAAACTGTCAAAAGTAACACAATAACAATGCAAATAAAAGCAACAGGGATTTACATACACAAACATGCTTATGGTGACAGTGGTAGAGTGAAGTTTACAACTTTTTAACTAAAATTGGGTACTTTGTGAGTAGTAACATGACTAATCACCGATTAACTACTGGAGACCAGTGTCTTTTGTAACATTTTAGTCAGTTGTGAAGGAGATAAAACGTATAGAAATCTTGATAGTGCTGTAGACATTGCTTTAAACAGATATGCGGATTTTGAAAGAGGTTATGATTGTCACTTAACAGAGCACACTTCAGACAGAATGAGTTCTTGTTTAAGTCCGTAGACTGGCATTGTATCTGTTGCAAGCATAATGAATGACTTAATATACTGACTGGCATGCGTGTGAAGAGAAATTCGAGTTTGAAAATCCAAGACGCAATCCAAAAATTTAAGCAGCGCCACATTTGGCATTAACAGAGCAAAATTTCCTTTTAACAGAACACTGTTAGCTATTCAACAGTATCCATCTGAACAAGATCACTTGTTTAGGTGCTAATTTAAGGGCATATACTAGGTCTACATCCCCGGTCAGACATCAAAAACGAAATATGAAAAAAAATATTTCTTCGGCAACTTCCTCTCAGCAGATTTCTGGCAAAAACTCTGAGAGTAAATAAAATTGCCATGAAAAGTTTCTCAAAAAAATCTGTCGTTCGGAGTCGACTTTAAACTGTAGGTCCCGCCACTCATGTATAAAATTAGCACACACAACATAAGTGGTGTGAGAAGCTAGGCCGTAATCCTGACTGAAGGGTTGTAATGGCCAATTATGTATGTTATGTATACTAGGTCTATGAGTACCATATCATACAGAAAGGAAGGTTCCATGGCCTCTTAATATAATCAGCCACATAGTCACATATAAAGTGATATGGTATTCAGAAAATTGGCTTTGAAACTATCAATCTTTTGCTTGGAAATTCTCTAGAAGTTCAGTGGCCATTTTGAAAACATATAAGAAATAGTACACCTACCCGACTATATGCAAATAGTAGTCCAGAGAGTCCTCTTTCGAACCGTGATAGTGGTATAGCTGGAATAATTTTGGGATTTGAGAAAATTAGCACCCTCCACTACCACAAGCCATTCTTTACATATCAAAACTCTTATAATATGGATCACGTTTTATGTTAATAGTCTGCAAAGTAGAAGACTAACCTAGTTATTACCACTGTCAAAACAGTTAATAGTGCTCTGTGAATAGCAAATATTGCTCTGTTAATGCCAAATGTGGCGCTGCTAAAATTTATGGATTGAGTCTTGGATTTTAAAATTCGAATTTATTTTCACATTGCCAATATGGCAAGTTTGCTAATGCGAAACTCTTCCCCTTAAACTGTCTGCCATGTAGTATGTTTATGAAATTGAACATTTAAAAAAATAAAAATTTCCTTTTTAATAAAATCTGTCATAATGTCTCTCTCACTTACTTTGTTTTTTACATAAAAAAAGCAAATAATTTGTAATTTTACACACTCATACACACTCGTAACACAGTATGATGCCCTTATACGGTAGATGATGTGTAAGTAAAATGCTAAAAAAAGTCCCATTTGCCACTCATACACACACACACGAACATAATGGCAATGCATTAGTTTTCATGTGGTTTTTATTGTATTTGCTCACCAAAGAGGGATACCCTTTTTGGCCATTCACATGATTTGTTAGCATTTCCACTACACTATACATCTACTGCGATATGCAATATTTTTTCTTGTTTTTTTGTTTATTTTTGTTTGTTTTTCAGTTTTTCATTTTAAAATCTACAACTGAAATTGAAATTATTGTTGTTGGTAGAGGAAAAAAAAAATATTTATTTTTGCAATTCAAATACTCATAGAGAAATAGAAGAAAAAAAAAATTTTTTTTTTTCAAATGAAAGTACTTTCCAGTTATCAAAACAAATTGTTGTGACAACTTAAAAATAAAAAATAAAAAAGTAAAATAAGTTGTGCTCATTTTTCTGATTTTATTCTAAATGTCATGCCCTAATGATGGTAATAAATTTTTTTTCTTTTTTAATAAAAAATAAATTCCAAATTTAATGTAAAATGTTTACAATTTTCTAATTTATGCAGAGAACAGAAGATGAAAATTAAAATAAAAAAATAAATTCCTTAAAATTTTTAGTTGTTTTGGAGTAAAAAATAAAAAATTAAATTCGAATTGAAAAATCCAAGACGCAAACCATAAGTTTAGCAGCGCCACATTTGGCATTAACAGAGGAAAATTTTCTCTTAACAGAGCAAAATCAAAATTTACCCTTAACAGAGCACTGTTAGCGTTATGTGTGTGTGTAAATTTTATACATCAGTGGCGGATGTATAAAATTTACACACACAACATAAGTGATGTGAGAAGCTAGGTTGTAATTCTGACTGAAGGGTTGTAATGACCAATTACATATGTTGTGTATAAATATGTCCAAGAGAATAATACCTAGGCTGCTATTACTTTAAAGAACATATCTTAACGCCATTCTATTGGCCGCCATGTCCCCAAATGTTGAACGAAGCAACACAGTTCAGACATTTGTAGCAGAATAAGGAATACTGGGTGCTTTTGCAACACCTCTCGCTATTTTATTCCTTTATTTCTTTAATTGTAATTAATTTTTAAAATACCTGTGAGAGTTGAGAGAGAGAGAGAGAGAGAGAGAGTGTTGTTGATTTCTTATCTGTAATCCGATACTTACTTCGGTGATTAATTGTGACATTAAAAGTGTCACTTGAATAAGCAAACACACAACACAAGTGAAGACAATAAAATTCAAAAGCAAATAAAATTTAAAGGCAGATAATACATGGCAAAATATTTCTTTTTATTTTTCTTTTTCATTTTTATTTAAATTCTTTCTATTTTTTGTTTAATTTGTTTAAAAAATATTTTCGTGTGTTTATCGAAATGCCAAAAGATAATTTGAGAAAATATTTTAGGGTAACAGAAAGGCTATTTTTAGTTTTCAAGATAAGATGGTGAAGGGAAAATAAATCATAACACTTGGCTTATAGCACACCCCCCTTCCACCTCCCCATATAAGAATAGCTATTAACCCTTAAAATGTCGTCTAGAAAACTAATTTATTGTGGTGTTTACAGCTCTCCTTTGCTTATCGTATTAAATTTTTTTTAACGTCGTGTTGACTAGCTAGCTGTAGAGATTTCCTAATTTCTCTCATCAATTATTTAATCACTGGCATGTTATTTATTTGATATTCAATAAATTTTATTTAAAATTATAAATAAGTAAAGTTTATAGACGTCTTTGACGTCTTTGACATCACTTTGTTTTGTTTTATTTTATGATTTATCGAAAGATAATAAACGTGGCAGACATATTGGCAACATGCTAATCATTCTCTAACTCCAGAAAACCCCAAACAGCCATAATAAATTTGAAAGTTAACAGAAAACATAAATTAAATGGAAAAATTGATTTTTTTGAATTTTTATTTTTTTTTCGGTAATAATTCTTGGAAAGAAAGGAAAATAAATTTCGCAATAAAAAATTCGTTTTTTTTTTTCAAGAATTTTTTAACATAAAATGCCACTCAAAAGCTTTGTTATTACATCCCTTACGTGGCATGTTTAAATAAAAAGGTTTTATTCTGTTATGATTAGAAATACTCTTATTAGCCTTATTAAGGCCGGTGTTTGAGGACAAAGTGCAAAATTGGTTGTATTGATGGTCCTATTGCTTCTCAAGAGCTTTTGCTGCTCGATCATCCCATAAGCTTCGCAGTTAATGTTAACCTATCTGAGCGAACAGAGTTTAGGAATTGAAGCTTCAATTCAAAAACCATGGGAAATATTTAAATCTCAATTATTCCAGTTTATAGTGGCCATAGTTTAACAGATAATGCTTTGGCCTAATAGACGTCAAGCCGCGGTTCAAACCCCTGGTGCAGAAAATATTTATTCCTGTGACTTCCTCTCAGTAGTCTTCTGGCAGAAAACTCTCAGAGTAAATAAAAATTCTCATGAAAAGTTTTTCCGCAATCTGTTGTTCGCCACTCATGGATTAAAATTAACAAACACACGCCGTGGGTGCTGTGAGAAGCTAGGTTGCAATATTTACTAGGACAACCAACATTAACTGCAACAAAACATAGACTCTGAGTGTTAAGATAAGCACTTCACCCACTAGGCTTTTGATACTGCAAAATCTAGCTAAGTGAAGAGCTATTTACAGCAGCAACAAAGAGTAAAGTTTATAGACGCCGTAGTCTAGATGTGAAGCCGCGGTGCAAACCCCTAGCTCAGACATTTCCAGCCAAAAGAAACCAAAAAAAAAATGTGTCTTCCTGCGACTTCCTCTTAGCGGTATTCCAGCAAAAACTATGAAAGTAAAATTAAAATTTCATGAAAAACTTCTCAAAAAATCTGTCATTCGGAGTCCAGTTTAAACGATAGGTTCGGTCCTCTACTCATGGGTGCTGTTAGAAGCTAAGTTGTGATCCTTACTAAAAGTCTTCTAGTGTGACCAATTAGAGTATAAGCCAGCATGTCTGTCTGTCTGATTGATATTCTAAATCTGAAATATCTCTGTATTGAGAACGCATCACGGTCCAAATACCAGGTCACAGTATTAATAAAATATCTCATGAGTTTAGCCTCAACAAACAGTATTTAAAGTAAGAAGTAATGAAAATTGAAATTTAAAGTTTAAACTTTAAATTTTAAATTTTAATTCTTAAATTCTTAAATTTGTTTCTTATTTTTTATTGTCTTTAAATTTCTCTTCAATATCTTGAGATTTTCCATTACAAGCCCCACATACAAATGCATTTGAAAGCCATTCAATTTCGGTTTGATTCTCTGAAATGCCAACAACATGTGGAATATTATGCACGGCCATAAAGACAAAGACAATGATGTGTGATGCTACTGTGCAAATCATGTTCTTTTCTTGTTGATTTTCTTTTAAATTTTTATTTTTCTTCAATTTTCTTTCTATTCTTTTTCCTTTTTTTTTCAGTATAGTTTTTCTATTTCAAATAACATTGGAAAACATTTCTCTCTCTCTCTGTTTATTTTTTGCCAGCACTCCCCTCTCCGAACCTCTCTTTTAATGCTTTCAGTACTCTTACTGCCTGAGTATTTCATATTGCGTGTGTAACTCTGCATGTTGTTTCATGTTTCAAGAGCTCAAAATGCACGAAATGTTCTTTGTGCAGCAGAAATCCCTTTCCTGCAGACTCAACTATTTATCAAGAGTGACTTAAAGGGTGTTTGTAGAGTCTTCTAAAGGCCTCTACAATTAACCCTAAATGGAGCGGCATCCTGCATAAGTAAAATGGGCTTAAACTGCTACTAGTTTTCGTCAAAAATCATTCGAAATATATTCGTCAGACCTTCTGGACTGAAGATCCGGAGGTTCTTAACAGTACCCTAGAAGTTTACTCTAATCACTCCAAGAATATTGGCAGGGTAGACTGTGGCATATTTATTAAGGTTTCTGATATTAGGCTCTCACTCTTTGAAGGACGGCTCTTAACTCCATTCAATTGAGCTCTATTTCCCCAAAATGCAATCGCCATTGAAAGACACAACATTTGCAGGGCTATTGGGAATAAATTACTTACAGCTTTCCAACCGGATCCTTAAAGTTTACACTGATGACTCAAAGATGTGTGCCTGGGTGGCCGGTGGTATATTTATTAAGGGTTCTGATATTAAACTTTCTTATAGTCTGCCTGACCGCTACAGTGTTTACCAAGCGTGGTCATGACAGTGGATTTTCCCTAAAAATGTGTTGATTTACTCAGCCAGCCAGGCTGCAATTAAATCCCTAACGAACACAGTATCATCGTCCTTCTTTATCCATGAATATCAAGGATTATTCAGAAAAAATCCGGATCACTCAAAGGTTACTCAAAGTGGGGACCGGGATTTCGTTGAAAATTGGATTTTTGATGAGCTGGCCAGGGCCAGTACAGAACTTGCAATTTCCTCCATGTTAAAGGGCGTAGGTCAGTTAAAGTGGATATGTATACAATCATTTCACGCGGAAGCTTATAGTCGTAGGCAGCAGGAAGGTACGTGCATTATTGCTAGACTATGCTGGACACGTATGGACAAGAAGAGCATCGTATCACTTCTGTCCTCAAGTTACATGGCTATCCATCGCACATCTTACAGACTAATATTCTTTTGGCAGGCATGCCAATAGACTTGGCATTCCAATAAATAGTTTTTGCAGAAGCTGTGGGTCTGAGGAGGATAAAGAGACTGTCTATCATCTCATGTGTAATTTCCCT
The DNA here is from genome assembly GCA_005959815.1 of Sarcophaga bullata. NCBI lineage: Eukaryota > Metazoa > Arthropoda > Insecta > Diptera > Sarcophagidae > Sarcophaga > Sarcophaga bullata. Next base: position 173,029 of record QOCX01000061.1, read on the forward strand.
ACTCTTCTCATAAATAGATGGAGGTTTTTAACCTTCCACTTTCTGATATCTTTGACCACGTAAGATTTATTTGCGCTCAGAATGTTTGATTCCCGCATATAATCGATTGTGGCATCATAATGGATTTAAATGCTGGCCTAAGTGGGACCTCTTTCATTAAAGGGGTCGGCCACCTTAGTTAATCCGCATGTGATCATATTTATTTTAAGAATTTTGGATTACAAATATTGCCCTTTTATCCCAACACAAAAATTAATAAAATTTTCAATCCTGCTGGGGAAAGCAACGCCATCCAATGTAGTCCCTATTATTTCTCTCTCTCTCTCTCTCTCTTGCTCCCTTTCTTTCTTCGTTTAAAATAACATGTGAGTGTAATTGTTAAAACGTGTACAAACTATTTAAAGAGCAAACAACGACAAATAACTGCCATACAATATACAGGCACGATTGGCATTACAAATGCAATATTAGTTTTATATTCTCCCGTGCTCGCTACCCTTCCTTTATCAGCAGCTCTATTACTTCTTAACACAACAACAAATGAGAGAATATTTCTGTATTATAAACTGCACATACACAAACGTTTATATTTATGTCGCCGGTTTAAAAAAAATACAATGGAAATTGCAGTAGCAATCTTGCCATTGTAGCACCCTCTTCCCCAAGTAGAGAGGGAGTACGGAAATTCCTTTAATGGCTGTTATGGCATATGAATGTATATGTATGGGTGTTTGGTTTTCCTATATCCTTTGCAATTATTGTGTAACCCTGTTTTTATAAGAAGACTTTATTTTTCTAAATCCCATATGTTTTAAACATTTTTTTTCTCTCGTTTTATTTTCATTTTCATTGTTATTATCCTGGTTTTTTTTATTCTTTTGTTAAGACAACACACAACATTTTAAAATAAATACTTGCACACACGTCTAGGTCTTTGTAGAGTTGAGAGAAACTTCTGTAATATTCCGTAAAACCAAATAAATGATCTCCTATTACGATTATTGGTGTGTAAAGTATTGCAGTCGTCAAATATTTTGTATTCGATTATTAAATGTGGCCTTAGCAACTGTTGAAATTTTATTTTAAGTGGGCGGACACGGGTATAGATTTTGCAATGTAAAGTTAATAATCTTCTGATTAACGTTCCAGTCTTGGTGACATGAAATTTCTTAAAAATCTGTTGTTCGGAGATTGTAGGTTCTGCCATTCGTTGATAAAATTAACACACATAACATGGGTAGTGTGAGAAAATCGGTTGCAAACCTAACTAAAGGGTTGCGATGGTCAATTATGTAAAGCAAGTCAATACTGTTTGGATTGAACATATGTGTCGAGTTAAATTCCAATTTAAAAGCCAAAGACTCAAACCCACACTTTTAGCAGAGCCACTTTTCGCCTTTAACAGGTCAAAATGTGCTATTAACAGAGCACTGTTAACTGTTTAACAGCAGCAATAAGTAGATTAGTCTTCTACTTTGCAATTATTGCAGACTATTGACAAAATTTAATTCTCATTTTGATCATTATCATTTGTGAATAAACGTGTTGAAATCTAAAGGATAATTGGTGCGGGTGAAGGATGGAAATTTCTGAAATTTCAAAATTACTCCTAATATCCCACTACCACGGTTCGAAAGAGGAAAGAAAAATTTGCATACAGTCTGGTAAGTGTACTACTTCTTATATGTTCCAAAATGGCCACTGATCTTCTACAGAATTTTCAAACAAAAAATTGATATTTTCAAAGCAAATTTTCTCAATACCATATCACTTTCTATGTAACTATGATGCTGATTATATTAAGAAGTCATGGAACCTTCCTTTGTGTATGATATGGTACCCATAGACCTAGTATATGTACGTAAATTAGCTCTTAAACTAGTAGGCTGCTTTAGATGGAGACTGTTAAACAGCTAACAGTGCTCTGTTAAGGGCAAATTTTGTTCTGTTAAGAGAAAATTTTGCTCTGTTAACGTCAAATGTGGCGCTGCTAAAATTTATGGATTGCGTCTTGGATCTTTAAATTCAAATTTATCTTCACATACATCGCGAACACACATACACACCTTTTATAGCGATGACCTTAGTCAATGAATTACAATTCAAAATGCAGCATCAATTCACCGAATTGATCTAAATTGGATTATATTCTGTTCTTATACTTAAAAACCTGATACGAAATTTAAAAATTTTAAAAAATTTCCCAACATGAAAAAGGCAGACTGTGTGGTACTTGGACAGGCAGTTCTGACCTTAAACATTGCCTTGAAGTTATAGAATACCATTCGGAAAAGTGCATGGAACTAAAAGCAAATCACTTTATACGTCCTACTGCGCTATGTTAACCTCTGTATATTAAACTGTAAAGAAGCACAGAAATATTGCCAAAATTTAAGTCATTCCCTTTGACTTTACATTCTTAATTACCCGTTCTATATATTCTTTACGTTTTTTTAACACAATAATTATAGCAAATGTTTAACTAATCCTTTACACTTGTTAAAACGGATTAATAACAGCCATAAACTGTATTTACTGTCTTATTTTAAAGCGTTATCAATACGAAACCCCCTATGAGCTTTGGCTGAAGTGCATAATGGCAATAGAAATCAACAACAACATTATCTATCATCACCTTAAATTGTAAAAATAATTGTTCTTTGTTGTTATGAAATAAAAACATGTCTCTTTATCTCCATTCTTTGTTTTCTTTCTCCTTCCCTTTTTCAAAAAAAAAAAAAAAAAAAAAAAAGTGCCTTTAAATAGCTGCTATGGCAACACTCTTGGTTTTCTTCATCAATTGCAGAAAATAAAATACAATTCCCAACATACTGTATTATATTGCATATGCTCAGGGGCCATATGCATGTGTGTGCGTGTGTGTGTGTGTGTTTAAATAGCATTTGTATGTGTATGTAAGCATAAATAATTCATGCTTATTTTTATTGCAACTGCTTGAAAAACACACACTTTATGTATTTCTCTTGCTCACTCTCCCTCTCTCTCTTTTATTAGTTTTTCTCTCTTTCTATTAATGTTGACATTTGCTCGTTTGAGAAATTCATTACAACAACTTTATTGTATTAAAAAAAACCTCAACAAAAAAATAACAACAAAAACTTAAACAAGTACGTTACCGATAACAACTTAATAACGGTAATGGCAATCGTAATTTCTTTAAGTGTATGTGTATGCGTGTGATTTTTCTTATAAAAACTGGTTTCCCTTTGTATTTCTTCTCTCTTTTTATCTCAAAGAGCTCCCCTATAACGTACTTGCTGGGAGAGTGCATTTGTATGAGTGTGGGTGGGATGCTTGTATGTTTATAACGATTTTTGTTTTGTGTTGTTGTTGTTGTTGTTGTACACGTCTGTTGTTTATTGTTTATGTGACTGTATTCCTTCTTTGTTTCATTTTTGTTTCTATTTTTAGAAACTGCTTTCTGTCTCCTGAGTGGAAATAGAAAAAAAAAGAGAGAGAGGGACATAAAGCAGAAGAGTACATGTGGTCTTGTGTGCATTTTAATAATAGAGGAGTCTGTTTTCTCTTTGTTTGTTGGCGATTAATCTGTGATAAAAAATAACAAGAACAAAACGAATAAACTTTCAAAACAAATGTTAACTTTTCGAATTATTATTTCAAATGTTGTACTCTTTCAATGCATAAAAGCAGGGGTTTTGGCACATAAAAATATATTTTTAGAAGGGAAATAAAATTTTTTGTCTTGGTTTTTAGATTTGGTGACCGAAAGCTTGTTAAATTAGAAATGAAACACAGTAAAAGACAAAGAAATGTTGCAACAAAAGTTTAAAGTTCCTGTATTTCTTTGTCAGAAGAAAAATTTCAAATAAAAAACTGAAGCATACTTTAAGGGTCTTTAAAAAATGTTTATGATAAGAGTTTTTAGGCGCCACAATTGTAGTTAAAATGTTGAAAGATTATTGTTTTTGTTTTTTTTTTTCGTCGGCTGAATATAGCACGAGGATTTGTTATTCCAGATTCCACTAGTAACACAGGTTGGCTGTAGGTACGGACCCATTGCATATATGACTTGTTCATTATTTAAAACTTTTCGCAATTATTCAAATGCTCGATGTTACATGCATTAAGACTTACTGGACTTCTAGGAATTTGAGAATTCCATGCAAGACCTTCATTAGATAGATTATCCGATCCATTAATATTGTTTGACAAACGGCTGTTGTTGGGTTTTTGTTATGGTTTGACAGTGTATAAGATGATCGTCTGCAGATGATTCTTAGGCTGGTTCGTTTGATAAACGCTCCAAAACATGCTTCCATCACTTATTGATTGAAAACTTGAAGAAAAATGAATTGTTCAGGATGAATTGTTCACAGTAGAAGAAAAACAACATCATGACTGTGTTTCAGTAAAGAATTTGGCGATGTTTCATTGCAATAAGACGAGATTTCAGCTCGAATTTGAATCATGGATTAGACAAGGGATTACCTCTTCACAACTGAGCTAAAAGAACAATCAAAGTAGCAGGCTGGAATGGGAGCCTCGCACCACAACACCCATGAAGTGTGTGTTGACTTTTGTGTCTGAATGTTGGCACCTACAGTTTAAAGTCGACTCACAACGACAGTGAGACACTTTTCATGGTAACGTTAATTATTTTCAGAGCTTTTTGCCAGAAGATTGCTTTTCATATTTCGCTTCGTAAGAGATGTCTCAGCGGGGTTTGGACCATAGACTCTCGTCTAATAAGACAACGCCGATTTAAACTAGGCAAACTGTCTACGAGCTAAAGAATATGCCAACACTGAAGAGTATGATTTTGCCATCTTTTAGTTTTTAAGAGTCCAGACAGAGCGAGCAAATTTTCTTTTTACGTTGTACTTTGTCTGATCAGCTAATTTCGGGATCACCTTCGTACATTAAACGCTTATAAAGCATTCGTAATGTTGTTTTGCTACAGTATAACTTAAGGCTGAAGCATCAATAATTTTTCTAAGTCTCGTTGCCTAAAAGTACACACCAATTTTTCAAAGTCTCATTGCCTAAAAGTACACAACAATTTTTCAAACATTCCGGCCTTTAAACACAACAGCACACACCTGACTGTTTTGTGTAATGAAAACGGTTTTGTTTTGTATTCCCATCCACAGCAATACCATCCAGGCTACATTTTCAGTCGGCGCATATAAAAATTTCAATTTTCCTTTCTCTCTTTCATGCCTGAAATTGGAATTTTTTCAGTATAACAAAGGGAAACAACAGCACCAACAACAACAGCAGCAAAGTTTATTGAAATTTTTCCAATAAACGAAACGTTTACGAAATTGAAATGAATTTCTGGTTTTGCAAGTTTGCGTTTGTCTTTTCTACTCCCGTACTCTTGAACTCTTATAGAAGAGAGCATATTTTATTCACAAAATAAAGTTCAAAGGTCAAAGGACAACAAAATATGTATTTTTCTTTAATAAAGAATAAATAACCAATCAACTACGACTAAATAAACTTAAGCAAAGGGGCCTATTTCAGCTGCCCTAGCCATTAGCATGGGTATATTGGTTTGCACATAATTACCGCTGAAATAGTGGGCAAAGGGGCCCAAAGCAAATATGGCCACATCATCTGAACCATGCGTTTCCGATTCTAAGGGTACTGTACTCATATATTTTTGCCTGGGATCTGTGAAATCTTTGTTGGACAAATCTTTGCGACCTTTTTTCGCTGAAAATGTTTTGTCATAACCAGGACCATTGGCATACGATAGGATCGTATAGGGTAAACCGTCTGCAGCCATTTCATCGCTCAAGCCCAAGATATCTGTATGACGGGACTAAGGTTAAACAAACAATACGAGATTATTGTCTTGAAAATCAATTTAAGAACAAACCACTCACCGCGTAACCATTTATGGTCATGGTATGTGCATGATCTGATGTCACCACGATAAGAGTATCCTCTTCTGAGGTTAATTTTAAAGCCACCTCAACGGCTTTATTAAATTCTTCTGTCTCCTCTAAGCTGCGTCTAGCTCTTGTATCATGATGGGCCATATCGATTTTGGCACCCTCAACAAACAGAAAATAGCCCTGTTCACTACGTTGCAGCAGTTTCAAAGCCTTTTCGGTCATTTCACTTAATGAAGGCACAGTTTCCTTTAGATTTTCTCTTTCCAAATCACCATGATACGGGCAATGGGAGGAACTAAACAAACCCATTAGATAGTCGGTCTTAGTCAAATCCAATGCATTCAAATCCTGTTTATTTGAAACATAGGCCGCCATTTTATTTTGTGAAACCTTATTGGTCAGCCATTGTTCAATTAAATTTCTGCCATCCGTTCTCTGGCCCGGCAAACCTGTTTCATCCTCTTCGGTTTCATTAAGAAAATTTCTCCGGCCACCGCCCATAATGACACGCAGTTCCTGACCTACTGGCCATTCAACCAACTGGCGGGCAATATCCACATTCTTTCTAGGATCACAGCTATCATTTACTATCTTGGCATCATTCTCCCATTCACGATTGGCTGTGTGGGCATAAATGCCAGCCGGTGAAGCATGTGTTACCCGCGCAGTGGTAACCAAACCAGTCCATTTTCCTGCATCCTGGGCCCATTTGGCAATGCTTTGTGTATGTAAGGACTCGTCTTGGCCTAAATCACAATCGAAACGTTCCACTTGGGCATTAACCCCAATGGTACCATAATTACCCTTAACTCCAGTTAAATAGCCCGTAGCTGTTGAAGCAGAATCGGGTACTTGCTTATCAACACAATAGGTTTTCGAGAGGCCTACATAGGGAAACTTTTCAAAGGCCAGCTGTTCGGAAGCATCACCCAGAAAAGAACGGGCTGCAGTTATCGTATGTACGGACATGCCATCTCCTAGGAAGAGTATAATATTCTTGGCTTTTTTGTTGTTCATATGCGATTGACGATGCAGCTTTTGCCTCAGATACTGTTGGGCATTGTCAAACCAATAATCGGCATTCAATTCTTTCTGAAAAACTTTCGGAGTTTTCAATGGCTTCAAGTGGGGATGATTGTCTGGAAGTAAAAAAGGAGGCTTTTAGCAACTGAGGGGTATATCTGTTAGCCAGCTTGGGGTCAGTGATTAAACTGCCTTAAAATCTTGTCTCTTAGAAGAGATTGACCTCTCAATATACCAGATTTCCCACATTCTTGATGACACCAGGTTTTATTCATGACAGTTCAACTTGGCCATGAGAGTCCATTGTACACACTTTGGAAATTTTCGAATTCTTTTAAGGAATTTAAAGAATTTTTCCACCACCCTCTTATGCCTACAGTAGTTATTCTTCTTTTCGCTTAACATTCGTAAACAAAACAAACCAACTTCTCTTAATTGATCCCACAATTAGACGTCACTTATTCAAACTCAAGTGTTAATTACGAGCAAATTAGCACACGGACACACACACATACACACGCATTCACTTACCAATTGTTTTGGCCCAACTCGACGACACTAAACCGGCAATTAGTCCAACAGCAACAGCAACAGCAACAATTACTTGTGACTGCATTTTGCTTTGAGTGCAGACAATAGGAGAGTATTTAGCAGCTTCGAGACTGAAAATGAAATGACAGCCCGCAGGTGCTTTTTTCAAAACAATTTAAATCGTACTGTCGTCGATGGTACGTCGATTTAAGGTTTTTATAAGAAAAAAAGAAGAGAAAACAAAATTCCCAATTATTCGTGTTAAAATCTTATCGCCATTCGTCGTTGCTATATTAATCGCTGAATTATAAGGTGATTTATTAAATGATTTTTGTTTTTTAGTTTACAAATAAAAACAAAAACAAAATCAAAAAAAAACTTCAAATCTTTAAGTGATAACAACAACAAAAAACATTAAAGTAAACATGTTTTCATTCCGAAGCATTCCAAATGGAATTTTTAGTTGTTGCACTTCCATCCACAAATATTACCATAAACCGGCAATTAAAATGAGATTTCGATGAAGTTTCGAATTTTTCGTTTCGTTTCGTTTTTAAATTTTTAATGAATAACTTTCGTTTTTTAAGAATATCAGTCAGTCAGTCAGTATGTCTGATTACATATGAAATTTGTTGCTTTGTTTTTGTTTTTTTTTAACAATAATTAAGTTATTGTTGTTGTTGTTGTTGTCTTTTTTTCTATGGTAGGGTATGTTTGTTTTATGCAAATCACCGTCTAACGATTATTAAACGATTTTTTTTCTTTAAAAATCTTGTCAAATTGTTTACATTTCACATCAAGCAAACACAGGTTTAAGGTGGCCAGATGGTGCATTGTAAAGGGCATAAAAATGTAAAATGTTGAAATGCTACACAAAGTAAAAATATATAGGGTGGGCCATATAGAACATTAAATTAAAAAATGCAAACAAACAAAAACGGTTTGAAATTTTTGCCAGATTAACCAGATTTTCTTTTGAAGTACAATTGTTCCCGTTTGAAATATAATGTTATGTCATTCAAGTGGCGCCTGTCGCGACAGGCCTCACATTAACTCGTTCAATCTGAGCACTTTTTAAGTGTATAGGGTCGTATCTCGTCAATGACATAATGAACCTTGACCTTCAAATGCTCACTTGTCTCTGGTTTGTCGGCATAACACCTTTCTTTAACGGCTTTTCACGAAAAATAGTTTAACAGCGTCAAATTGCAGTTTCTTGATGGTCAACTGACATCACCATTTCACGTAATTAAACGATGATCAAACGTTTGTTGCAATAAATCGATTGTGGCATCCTCTTGAAACCAAACATCGTTCATGGCAATACCATGAAGAGCTGGTACAAAAATGTCGGTTACCATGGTGCGATAGTCATATTGCTTGGCCGTAATGGTTGGGCCGTCTTCATTTTCAAAGAAAAAAGGGGCCAATAATGCCTCCACCCCAGAAGCCGCACTAAACAGTCACTCAAACGTTTGTTACAATAAATCGATTGTGATATCCTGTTGAAACCAAACATCGTTCATAGCAATACCATGAAGAGCGGGTCCAAAAATGTCGGTAATCATGGTGCGATAGGCGTCTTGCTTGGCCGTTATAGTTGGGCCGTCCTCATTTTCAAAGAAACATGGGTTAATGATGCCTTCACTCCACACGCCACACTAAGCAGTAACTCGTTATGGATGCCTAGGCATCTGTAAGACTACGTGTGTGGGTATTCTGGGCCCCAAATAGGACAATTTTGCTTATTAACGTAGCCATCAAGATGAAAATGAGCTTCCTTTGAAAAGACATTGCTTAAGCCTAAAACAATTACGTTCAGTGGAGAGAATATACTGAATATTGTGACAGAATAGAATGGCATAAGTATTGCCAGATTCGAAATAATCGATTGATCCAATTTAAACCGTTAGATGGCGCACCCTATTATCTGGGAAAAAAACTTTGCGCGTCTAATAAAATTTCCATGAAAAGTTGCTCAAAAATCTGGGTCCCCCCATCTTTGTATAAAATTAACGCACTCAACATAAGTGGTGTGAGAAGCTAGGTTGTAATCCTTACTAAAGGGGTTGTAACGACCACTTAAGTATGTAAGTAGGGCTAGACGGACTTAATAGAGGTAAGCTAAAGGGCTTTTTGGCACAATACTTCCTAGTTTAAGACGTCCAGTCTAGGAAACTGTAAAAAGAAATTTTAACCTCTGGTCACCTTAACTCATTCACAATAAAAAAATCCCCAAAAACGAACGCGACACTCTCATGTTTAAAAATAAATCTTGAATAAAGCAAAACCCACGTTAATGTCCAACTTTAGCACTCAAGATTGTTGGTTTAATTAACCAAGTGGCAGGCATGGCCAAAGTGGGCTACTATTGGCCATCTTAAATGGCCAATTTAATGGCGTCATAAATCACAACAATTTTTTGATAAAGGTTAAGGAAAGACAACAAGAAAACTGCAATAAATTAATCGGTAAAACAAACGTTTGTTATTGCCATTCTGATTATCGATAACGCGATTAAAAATAAATTTTCAAAACTACTGGCTCCATATGGCACGTGATGGGACTTTGTTGACGTTTAGCCGTGTTTAAATAACAAAAAACAAGATTGAAAGAGAAAAACAGAGATATGGAGAGGGAGGGAGAGAGAGTAAAAATTATAAAAACAAGTGTTAGAATAGCAAACGATTTCAGTTGGTTTTCTTCGTTGAACACAAAATGTTTTTGAAATTAAAAACTTTAGTGCTGCAGCTCGTGCTAATACTCAGCGTATGGCAGTTGACATTCGGCTCAACATGCCAAGAAGATGATGAAGATTGTCGTGAGAAATTCATGCATCCTGTTTTGAAGGAGCACACTTTAAAGCGCCGCTCTGTGGCTGATGAGTTTCTTTCTGAATATTGGCTGGATAAGGGAGAACGTTTTGTGGCCTTTAAAGATGCCACTGCCAACGAGCCTATAAGAAACAAGGCCAAAAATATCATTTTGTTCTTAGGTGACGGCATGTCTTTGGCTACTTTAGCGGCTACGCGTGTGTATTTGGGTGGAGAAGCGGAAAGTTTGTCATTTGAAGACTTTAGTGATACAGGTTTGGCCAAAACCTATGCCATCGATCGTTTGGTACCCGATTCAGCTGCTGCAGCCACGGCCTTGTTGTGTGGTGTCAAGGCTAACTATGGCACCATAGGTGTTACGGGTCATGTACAGCGTGGTGATTGCAAGGCCTCTCAAACCGCAGCATATCAGGTGGACTCTATTGCCAAATGGGCTTTGGATAGTAAACGTTCGGTGGGCTTTGTTACCACCACCAAAGTAACAGATGCCACACCAGCTGCTCTGTATGCTCATGCAGCCGAACGTGATTGGGAAAATGATAAGAAAGTGAAGAAAGATTGTGGCAAGAAATCTGGCATTAAAGATATAGCCTGGCAGCTAATAAACGGTGATATAGGCAAACGTTTGAAAGTGATAATGGGTGGTGGAAAAGCACAATTCCTCGATGAAGATTTTTATGAAGAAGGCAAAAGAGATGATGGCTTGAATTTAATACAAGATTTCTTAGATCAAGATGCCGATAATGTGTACGTGGAAACCAAAAATGATCTTATGGCAGTGGATGGTAACAAAATCAAACGTTTGCTAGGATTATTTAATGACAGCAATTTGAAATATAATTTAAAAGCTTTGGAATCAAAGAAAAACAAACAACCCACGCTAGAGGAAATGACACAAAAGGCCTTGGAATTGTTAGAAGCCAGTAATGATGAAGGCTTCTTTCTGTTGGTGGAGGGAGGACGCATAGACACGGCCCATCATAGCAATAAGGCTCAATTGGCTTTAGATGAAACAGCTGAAATGGCTAAGGCTGTAGCCTTGGCTAGAACTCATACCAGTATGGAGGACACCTTGATTGTGGTAACAGCTGATCATTCGCACACCATGTCTATATCGGGTTATGCAGTAAGTTTTTTTTTTGTTGCCTCTTCTTTAGTATTTAAGTTTAATTTTTCTATGTTTTAGGAACGTGGCAATGATATTTTAAAATTGGCCTCTACGGCTGAGGATGAAATGCCCTATATGACCTTGAATTATGCCAATGGCCCTGGCTTTGAGCAGTTCTACAACTCCAAGAAACATTATCGTGAAAACCCGATTGACATTATGGATAATTTTGAGGGTGAGCAGTACGATTTACAATATCCGGCTACAGTGCCTATGGATAGTGAAACACATGGCGGTGAAGATGTGCCTGTCTATGCCTCGGGACCCTGGTCTGATTTGTTTAGCGGTGTTTATGAGCAGAGTACAGTGCCTTATTTAATGGCCTATGCAGGATGTTTTGGACCAGGGGCAAAGGCTTGTTAATTGCTAAACTTTAATGATTTAATAGAAAACCAGGCAATTAGGGTGTCCCTTTAATTCCGAATTTTTTTTTTTATTTCTCCAACGTAACTTTCAAGGTTGTTTCAACAGCAGTTTTTTAATTTATTTTTATCATGCACCATACACCTAACATAACATAACCCAATTATTAGTTGCAAAGCTATTCTCCTTCCCATTCATCTTAATGTCCAGTCAAGCGCATAAAATTTAATGCCTGTCTGCCTGCATTACCAAGTATTTGGAAATAATTGGCAACATTTTCATGGGTTTTGTTAGTTAGTTTTCGGCATTTATTAATAATTTATTGATAATAATAAGGCCTTATAAACAAATGTTGATAAATTAATTAATTGTAGCATGACAAGCTGATGATAATTTTCATTAAAAATTTACAAAAAAAAAAATTATTTTAAATTAAAATATCATTATTAGTTAGTATTATTAAATAAATAAACAAAAACAAAAAATAAAAAAAACCAAAATAAAAAAATGCATTTCGATTTAATCGGGCTTTGATTTAAAATTTTTTTTTCCATAAAATTTATGCGTTCATTAACACGACATAAATTTAAATTGTGTGTGTGTGTGTGTGTTTGAAAACATAAAATAAAATAAATTTAAAATCAAGAGAATTTTAATAATTTAATGAATTTTTTAAAATTAATATCATACAGGGTGTCTCAGCAAGAAAATTTTATATTTTATGCGGCAATCGAACAAAGACAAAAATTTGGAAATTTATTTCCTTAAAACAATTTAAATTAACTATGAAGAGCCCTTGTTATTCGATCCTCACAAAACCGGTATTGTTTGCAGCATTATTCAATCCAATCAGAAGATACTTAAAGTCAATCGATACTTCCCCTAAAAACTGCAGCATTCAGGGAAATTGTTCCTTAGAAATATCATCTAGAAAGGGCGGAACCTGTTTCTGATTCTTTTCCAAACCAAAAAATACATACACACATACATACACAAATGGATTACGACCTAGCTTCTCACACCACTTATGTTGAGTGCGTTAATTTTTATACATGATTGGCAGGACCTACAATTTAAAGTCGATTCCGAGCAACAAATGTTTTGGAGAAAAATTTTCATGGCAATTTTATTTACTTTCAGAATATTTGCCAGAACACTGCTGAGTTAAAGTCGCTTTGTTCGAGATGTGTGATCTGGGGTTTGAACCGAGGCCTCATGTCTAATAAGCCAACACACTTTCTGCTAGACTACGACTAATTCACAGGATCATAGTCAAGACAAGTTGGCGGTTCTATTAATTGAGGAAATTTCGATTTAGGAAGCACTGCATTTAGACATTACCTTGAAGTAAATTAATCATTTCCCTAATATAGACATTGCCACAGACTATCCAAATAAATTTATAAGATGAAAGATAAGACCTCTTTAGTTCCGACTGGGGATTTGCCTATGCTTAGTCGATAACTTCAAATGTTTTTCATCATTTAAGTAATGGAAATATCTAATATTGCTGTCCCTTCTGTGTATTTATTCTGTTCCTCACGTACCGGCTGCCAGTAAAATTTTTGGGATTACAATCTAGTTTCTCACACCACTCATGTTGTGTGCGTTAATTTTTTTCATGAGTGGAGTGGCCTACAGTTTGATGTGAAATCCGAGCGATAGATTTTTGAAAAACTTTTCATGGCTATTTGCTTAGACTCTTAAGAGTATTTTTTTTTGGCAAAAGATAGGGTGTGTCATCTATCGGTTTAAATTTGAACCATCGATTATTTCGAATCTGGCAATACTTATGTTATTCTATTCTGATGATAGATTTTTTTTTAGAAACATTTTCATGGCAATTTTATTTACTCTTAAAGAGATTTTGCCAGCAGGCTACTGCAAGGAAGTCGCCGACGATTTATTTTCTTGATAAAACGAATTTTGCTGGCTTTAGGTTTGAACCGAGGCCTTATAGAAATTCGTTGGAGTACAATTAAGAATCTATTCTCGTAATATCATCATACAACAAACGATACGAATATTGTAATTCGTTGTAATAAATTGCCTTTGATGAACAAGAAATGAAAATGAATTTTTCAATGATTTCCTTCTCTTTTAATTGTTTAATTGCTTCAAGTGTATAAAACATTTAAAATAAATCTACAATCCCCCACCCCCCCACCCCCTCCGATAAATATTTTTTTTATTCTTTTACTCAAATTGCTTTGAATTAATTTAAATTTGTCATTAAATTTGATGCTTAATTTGACAAATTAATGACTTTTTTGACAAATAGATTGTGTTCAAGCATGTATACTTTGAAATTTGATTTAGTAGGATGGAACTATTTCAAAGCTCTCTGCACAGTGGGAAATTATTTAAAAAAAAAAAAAAAAAAAAAAAAAAAAAAAAAAAAAAAAAAAAAAATAAACTTTTCAAATGATTTCTGCAGAAGCTATGATGATAAGGAAGAAAACCTGACAAGTGAACATCTTTCTGTGGCACTTGGGATCTTGAAACCACAATTTTTTAAATACCCAGCGGTAATGGTTAGAACATGTTCTGCTAAAGGCATCGATGACAAATTCGAGATGCTTTTTCATGGCAATTATCAACTTTGAAAACTTTTGCCAGGAAACTACCAAAAATAGGACGCCGCAAGAAAGAAAACAACAACACTGTTGGTGAATGTATTTTGCATTGCAGTGTTGGTTATAATGACGAGGACTTTTCTCATTAAGTTTCACTTTCTTCCTTTAAGGTTGGCTTTCTATGATGTTATACTGTGTAAGAGGTCAGTTTTAAGGACCTGGTTTTAACTTAAAAAAAAAAATTTTTTTTTTGATGGAATTAATTCCATGACCTTGATGTGCCACGCGCCATTATTTGGCTTCTAAGTATTTCCCTTTAAAAAATCCTGTCCTTTTTTCGTATTTAAATTCCATTTCTTTTCTTCTTAAAAACTTTAAACAAATTTTATAATTAAACTTGCTTTCTGTGCTTTTAATTTCCTACTCTGCTCTCCTTTTTTTATTTCCTTTGAAAGCATAAAACAAAGGAAAAACAAAAGTCATAAAACCTCCACCAAAAAAAAAAAAAAAAAAGAAGAGAGAAAAAGAGAAAGTTTTTTATGAAGCAATTGTGAAGACATAATCCCAACGACATGATAAATGTCAACACATGTTAAAAGTCATCTGACAATGATGATGACAAAAGAAAAACAGAAACTCCCACCGAAAAACGTAGAGAAAAAAAAAAGGAATACAAATGACTGAAATAAGACATCAACACTAAAATGTATTTCCTATGGTGGTGGGATGGAGGTGTGTGTTGGTGAGCAAAGAAACAAACCTCAAAAGGGATTTCTGCGTTTAACAAATGCCTGACAAATTAGGATCTTAAAAATAAAATTTCAATGAAAAAAAAAGAAAAGAAAAAGAAAAGGAAAACAATTTAAATGCTTGACAAATATTTGCAACATTTTATGGAAAAAGTTTTTCTCCATTTTATTTGCTTATGGTTACCCTTTTTTCATTATATACCATGGCATTGTATTTGTTATTGTTATTGTTATTGTTATTGTTACTTGGCTTGTGTATAAAATTCAATTCAAATTTATTTCGGAGATTTCAATTGAAGAAATAAATTGAAATACTTTAAGATGACAAATGCACACACCCACACATACACACACATCTTCATTAAATACACCTACTTATTCATGCAAGAAACCAAACACAAATAATTAATTTCATAACAAACAATTAAATTTTGTAACGCAAATTTTGTGAAATTCTTTGGGAATTTATTTGTCTCTGGCAACTGTCAATACCAACTTGTATGTTTCTGTATGTGTATGTGTGATGCATGTGTGTATGTGTAATAAATTATTCTATAGTTGCCAGTGTAGTTGTAAATGTAGTTGTGTTGTTTTGGTATTTATGAAAAGCCTATAAATTGTTATAACACCGCCTTAAAGTATGCCACCAAATGAAAATGAAAAAAGAAACAAAAACAAAAACAGTAAAGTAAAGCTTATTACCGAATGTCATTATTGTTTAGTTACGTTATTATAAAAGAACATATTCCCCGCATTGTATTCTGTGAGCGTATGTATATGTGTGGCATTGTATTACACACACTCTTACAATATAATGTTAACCCCTGTTAGGCATTAAATATCATCAGCAGCAGCAACATTATAAAGAAAAGAAAACAAAACAAAACAAAAAAAAACAGAAAACAAGTGTTTTATGTAGTGATTATGGTATTAAATAAGGGAAGGATAACCAAAGAAAGTACTTAGAGTAAAACAAATAAAATTAAGCACGTTTCTTGATTTGCATTTTTATCCAGTAAGGTTCCAAAAACCCAATGGCAACAGTTACAAGGAAAAAACCGTTCTGAAAAGAAGGATATAAATAAGGGAAGCATAGCTAAAGAAAATTCTTGATTGCTAGCGGTCAAAGCTGCAGAAGTTTCTCAGCCTGTATTATTTTTCTAATGAGCTTTAGGATCTCTTCAGATACACAAAATTCAAGAATTCTGATAAATGTGTGGTGATTACAGTATTAAGTAGGGGAAAGATAGCTAAGCAGAGGGTTTCCAGATAATACGCAATACTAGGTGATGTAGTTAAATAGGCAATGTTTTGGTTTATTTGGTTTGGTTTATTTTTAAGGCCATGGGTTAAGTCCCAGGTTAGATATTTCGACCAAAACGAAATCTGAGGAAGATGTTTCGTCGGCTTCCTTCTAGCACTGGTCTTCTGGCAAAAACTCTCAGAGTAAATTTAAAACTCCATGACAAGTTTCTATAAGAATCTCTCATGAATAAAATTAAGCTACTCAACATGTGTGGTGTGTGAAGCTCGGTTGTTATCCTGACCAAAGGGTTGTAATAACCAGTTGAGTAAGCAAGCAAGCCAGGTTTGAGTCTCGGTGGCTAGTTCAAGAGCGTGCTTAAATATGCTTAAGGGCGATTTAATTTCAACAAAGTAACAACTCCCTCCTATCCTATCCTAGCCTATAGGTAAGTAGCTGCTACTCTACTGCAGCTACTTACCAAAAGGGATTATTTGCTAAGAGTCTGTCAGTGTAGCAAAAAATTTGATGATATTATGGCACAACAATTACTAGAGTTTCTTCTATTTGAGAATAAGTCAGCCTGTCGATATTATTTATAAGCTTTGCTAACATTATGTAAAATTACAATGTAATCGACTTATTATAATACATTTTAAACCTGGAAGTATGCTTTAATAATACTTTTCTGTTCGTTTTATTGTTTTGCTTCTCAAGAAATTTGTTTCGTTACCTTCAATATCAATTCAATTGGAAATGGAATTGATTTCCTTTCGTACTCCCACGCTATAAATATTGCATTCAGTTGAGATATATAAATGAGCCTTCTTTTGGTACTAATTTATACGCAATTTTGATTCAATTTTGTCGGCCATTTAGAATAATAGCGGCACAGTGATAACTGTTCTGATGGGAAGTATACCATTTCCTTACAACGTATTTTATTCGTTATTAGGGAATAAGAAAAATACAAACATTTAATCCACTGAGAGTTATTAAGTTTATTATTATTAGCTCACATCTGTGTTTTAGTTAACCTTCCTCTGCGGTAAAGAACTTTTCCCATTTCACTATTGTTGTTCAATGTAAAGATGTTTTGATATGCAATAACATGTGCGTATTATGTTTTCAACAGAATCCGCAAGAAACAAAAAGAAAAACGAAAAAACAATAACAATACAAACACAAATACAAATAAAAAAAACAAAAACTTAACTATTCAGGTTACTTTTAGGGGGAGCCACAACAGCAAATAATAAAGCATGCTTTAAGGAGCTCTCTTTACTTTAATAAACAAATAAAAAGAGCAAAGGAAGAACAAAACAAAGGCAGGATCTGTAAAATAATTTATAAAGAAAGAAGAAGAGCAGAAAACAAATAATTGAGAGAGAGGGAGAGTGACTAAAGAAAAGTAATTTTTTTGAATATAAAATATGAAGTGCCTTGGTTCTGTTCTCTACTGTCACTGCGTCTAACATTGTTTGGTTTGATACTTTCTCTGACCTCTTGTGAACATAATATTTTCTATTTTCCTTTAAATTTGTTTTGGCACAAACTTTTTTTACAAGAATTTAACAAGTGTTGCTTAAGAGAAATGATTTCCCATTATAAACATTTCGTTATGCTTTCCAATTTATTTCATAATTTTTTTTCTTTCCTTCCTTTATTTTATTTTCCTTAAATTAACTTTAAAGAAAATATTTTTCTCTCTCCTTTTGCTTGTTTTAGATACGATGTTTGCAAGAAAAGAGAAGTTTTTTGCATTAAAAATTCCTTTTGTGTTCATTTTTTTCCATTTTGCTTTGCCAGCTTTTAGGAGTTTTTTTTTAATTATTTCTGAGTCACAGACGTATTACTTGGTATTGATTTAGTCATCGCTAAAGCTACTGCACGGTATTGATTATGAGTGATTAGAAAGGATTTAATTTAAAGGAAAGCAATTTCATTTCCAATGAAATTATCTTCAAGGTAATGAAAGCAAAGCCATAAAACGAACAGAAAGGTATTATTGAAGCATACTTCAAGGTTTAAAATGAATTATAAGTCGTTTATATTTTAATTTTAAGTAATGTCAGCGAAGCTTATAAACGAAACCAAACATATTGAAGGACTGCTTTATAGACAGGCTGACTAATTCCCAAATAGAAGAAATTCCAGGTCTTCTTATGCCACCATATAATACAATGCCTTAGAAATTTCTGGCAAAATATCATAAGATTTTATGCTATTGGCAAACTCTTTGCAAAGAATTTTGCGCAATTGCAGTTAATTTTAGGAGAGGATACAAGGGAATTACAGCTTTGTTGACATTAAAGCTTGCTTAAGCATATAAAAGTATGCTCTAGAACTAACTGCCGAGACTTAAACAAGACTTACTTGCTTATTTAAATGGTCATTACAGCCATTTAGACAAGAATAAGCCCTAGTTTCCTACATCACACACGTTTTTTGTGTTAAGTTTACTCGTGACTGGCGTGACAACTCATTTAGTTGGCTTCGAACGACAGATTGTTTGACAAACTTTTAATGACACTTTTTATCTCCCACAGTTTTTGCCAAAAATCTGCTGAGAGGAAGGTTTCGTCCAAATATTTGATCTTACTTCGTTTTTCTTGAGATGTCTGAGTTGGGGTTTGAACCGCGACCTCACATCCAATAATTCAACCCGCTACTTACTAGAGTACGGCCACTCTCGGTCGGTAAAATCGTCATCTAGTCAGTGTAGAAATCAAATACTCTTTTTGGAGTAACTCTGAAAAATTAAAAACGAAAAAAACTTATAACATGTTCCCCCTAAAAGTATACCTTAATTTATTTTAACCCCCCCTACCATATACTTTATTTATTTCTGTAGCTTAACAATTAAAAATTCTCTTTAAATTATCTCTTGAAAATTAATTAATTTACTCTATCAGTTGTGTACGTTTTATTTTTGCTGAGTAACTTCTGTAATACATTTACAAAGCATTTATCTTTCTTTTACTAGCTTCTTTTTTTCCTGCCCCAACAGTTATGCTACAATATTTATGCTTTAAATGTATTGGCCTTATTAAACAACCTGTACGGAAAACATTCATGCCAACTGGCCTTACTTCAACGCCTGTGAAAAGAACTTACCTCACTCCCTATCTCACTTTCTCTCTTCCTCTTTTAACGGTAATTTTCAAATGTCACAACTCATGTTGAGAGCTATGAGATTTTCGCATAGCGTTTACAAATGAATTGCTTGCAAGAAAACTTGAAAATTCTTTCAATTTAAGTGAATTAATTTTTCTTTTCGTCTTTTCTATGTTGTTGAAGAAAACAGGAAAATATAAGAAAATCATATCCTATAGATAAGAAGTCATTACCTGTAATTATAATTAAGCAAATGACAGAGTAATGATGGAATGGAATTGAAACATAAACACACGTACACTTGAGTGTATGTGTGTTTAAAGTTAATGAATTTAATTTCTGGGAAAATTGCTTTCCGTAACTAAAAGAATTTTGACAGATAATTTTATATGAAGCCTTAGATTATGCTTTATTTATTACTATTTTGCGTATCCCTATAAGTAGTGACATTATTTCTGATTTTAAAATAAACTTTTTAATCACCGAAGCCTGGAATTTTAAGAAAAAGTATTGAAAGAGTTTTCGTGTCTTTCAAGAGACTTGTCCACACGTTTCGATTAATTTTGATAAGGATTTAAAAGCATTGTCTAACTCGTTTGTCAAGTAATATGGACAAAGCCAAACGTTTTTGGCCTAAGGATAGCGAATCTTCCGCAAAGAATCTCCAGTTTCTTATATGTTTGCGATTTTTTTTTTGTTGTTGTTCTGTTTCGTGAATTCAATTTTGATTAATGAATCTACTAAAGCACTTTCTGTGCTGACCGGGTTGCCATTTATATAAAGAAAAACAAAATTTATTGGCGTTTTATATAAGGTTTAGTAGGGTCATTAAGTTCTAGTCTTTCCCAAGATATGTACCAGGAAGTGACAAATGATTTTGGGGAGAAAAAATTGTGAAAATTTGTCTATCTTTAACTGTATTCGAATCTAGGATGCTTGGGTATGTAGTCAAACACTTTATCCACTACTCACGTAACATAAACACATTCGCCTGCCACGTATATCGTTTTCGGCTCATCCTAAACTGAATTTGTACGCTTAACCTCATTTTTATATACCAAAACCGTGCCTAAAGTAGTCCACATAGCCTAGAAATGGCACCTTCTCCTAAAGCAAATTACTTTGGATATGTTTCTTGTTTTTTTTTTTGTCTCCGATTTCTATTATAAGGATTTCGTAAAGACCTTCAACTTCGATTAAATTAAAATGAAATAGTTTTTAAGATTCTTACATATCCTTATGGGGATACTTTCTCTGCTCCAGAAAGCTCCTCCATTGATATGCAACAACATGTGCGTATAATGGAGTCAACAAAACCCTTAAAAACAAAGAAAACAAGAAGTCAAACTTAACTATTGACAAGATACTTTTAGGGTAACATCAAAAAATAAATATTAAAGCATACTTTAAGGATCCCTTTACATTATTAAACAACAAACAAGTCAAAAAGCAAAGAAATAACAAAACAAAGACCCTAAAAATATTGCAAAACAGAAAAACAAATAATTGAGAGAGTGACTAGAAAAGAAAAATGAAGAATAAGTAATCTTTTGGAATATAAAATATGAAGTGCCTCTGTTCTCCACTGTCACAATGGTCACCATTGTTTGGCTTGTTAAAACTTTTAACCTTTTAACGCAATGTTTACCAATATCTTTAGCTTTTTTTGCTTTTTTTTTTTTTGGCCTTCTCTTCTCTTTCTATTATTTTTTATTAGAATTTGACAAGAATCGCTTCAATTGGTCTTCCATTTTAAAGATTTCGTTATGTTTTCTTTCTTCGTAAATTAACTTGAAAGAATATTTATGCTCCCCCCTTTTTAAGTTTGTATTCTCCGCCCTCTTTTTGTGATATTTTTCAGAAGAATTTTCTTCTGCATTAAAATGAATTTCCAATTGTTATCGAAAGTAAAAGAAAATTGTTGTTTTTGGGGGGAAAAATGTCTGGGTTTTGCAACAATTTACCTGTGCTGTCTTTCAAAAAGTTTTTAATTATAATTGAGCCAGAAACGAAGTATTATTTGGTATTGATTTAGTCAACCAGAAAGCCACTGCAGGGGGTATTGAAAATGTCTGTGTGTTGGTTTTTTTTTTTTTTTTTTTTTTTTGACAAAAACAGATTACAAAGCATTTTTTTATTTTGAAATAATTTGAAGTGAGTTAGTTGAGAAATAAAATAAAATTTAAGAATGCTAAGCTGAATATGGTAGTCAGATTCGACATTGAAGCATACTTTAAGGAGTGTTACAAGGAATAGTATTTGTTCTGACACTATACGTACAAGAGGGTGATAAGCATTAGGCGGCTAACTTTAAGCTATTGGCGACTACAAAACAACATACGGCGCTATTTATCAAACGTCTTTGCATCAGGTTCGATCCTAGTCTGCTTACGGAAAGGTTTAAAGAAAAAATCTAGATTCGTAATATATGGTAGATTTTAATCATGGTTTGTGTCTCTACTAACTGATGAAATATTTTGATCGTTTGATGATATAACGTCATTGCCAATCAGCTTGTATCAGACAAGAGATGTCGAAAGCTTACTTCAAGGCCGTAAAAAATTGTTATGGCCAATCAAGTAAGTAAGTAAGTAAGACATTCGGCCAATTAGCCAGATTAACGTCAAAGAAATCCAAATTTCCAAAGCAGACTAAAGGGCCTAGAGTAGATTAGAACTATCTCATCTATTTCAAATCCATAAAAACGAAACTAAAGATCGTAGGCTATCTAAAATGAAGGCAATTGATTCCTTTGAACTGAACATTCTCTGAAAACCTCCTTTTGTTTGTCTGTTGAAAAATCAGTGAGGAGCTACCAAGCTACCAAGGCTCCGTTCGTCTACTACTGAGGTTGATTCACATCAAACACTTTCACTGAAGTACTCTTCGCTTGTACGGTTTGATTGGTTTGCTTTGTTCTAGATTTAAGAAAATGAGCAGTAAATTTGATGGGGACCTATAGCTTAACGTCGTCTCTGAACTACGCTTTTTAGGAGATTCTTAATCGCAATTTTAGTTTTTGTCAAATATTTTAGCAGAGAAGTACATTGAAAGAGCATAGTCGTTTATTTTGAAAACGTCAAAGCTGTGGTTTGAACTGGAAACTGTCGTTTGTCAAGCATTGTACTGTTATTCGGGATTACAACCTAATCAAATTCTCACACCACGCATGTTGGATGTATTAATCTCTTCCATGAGTAGTGGAACCTACAGTTTTTTTTTCCGACTTCGAACGACAGTTATTTGAGAGACTTTTGGTAGCAATTTCAGAGTTTTTGCCAGAATAGTGCTGAGAAAAAAATCGTAAAATCACATCTAATTAGTCAACTCTCTACTTACTAGACTACGGCGACCTTTAGAATCTGGTGCCCTATCTCTATAAAATTCATTGCGGAAACAGTCTAACCACTAAGAGAGGATGATATAAAAAACTAACATCATAGTAAAGCCAAGTAGAGCCACATATTGTGAAAGTGTAGGGTCAAGTGTACGAATTGCATTACCTCTACAACCAATATAGAATCCGCTGCAGTTGTCTAATCCCTTCCAAAAGTTAAATAAAAATCCTGCAGCCTTAAATTATGCTGCTCTATTTACGAAATTTTTCCAAAACCATTAACGAAAAGAAGCTTGGTTTGTCGAAAATCCACTTCCTGTTTAAAAGAATTTTTGCGCGTGAATTTCAATTTCAAAATATTTCACTGATGTGACAACAAATCATTTGTGGTTTCAATTATTTAAACACCCACACAAGCATTTTTTTTGTGGTTGTTTTATGGAATTAGAGGCGATGAGATGCAGCGTAAAGGGAGACAAAACAGAAAAACTTTAATTATTTTAACACACAAAAACATTCCCAATAAAGGCGAATGGCTAATTAGGAAATTGCTTTTAAAGAGATACACAATAACAAAAACAACAACAAAAACTTACGCATTTAAATTATTTTTTTTTTGCTTTTTTCATATTTTTTCTCTCTGTTAAAATTAAATCGATAACCCACATTGTAAAACAAGACCAGCAGTGGCAGCAACAGCAGCAGATAGGCCTGCCTGCCTGCCTATATTTTACAAGTTCAAAGCTATTGCTGCATACTTACAGGGGGAGGGGAGTAGAAGATATATTGTTTCCATAACATTCTTCTCCTCTGTTTGTATATGCGTGTGTATACCAATCAAATTACCTTTTAAACATGATTTAAGCCATGTTTTTATGGAATGGAGGTTACTTGGGGGGTAAACATTTACGCCCTCCATCTGCTACATGCATGAGGCTTTTGAAAGAGAAACTTTTCTACACACAATGATTTACACACAATCAAGGTGAAGTTTGTAATGAAAAATTTAACAATATTAAGGTTTGCAAAAAAAATACAACAACAACAACAACAAAACATATGTATTTATAGGCCAATATATTCTATACAACGTATAGACACCGTCTTTCTCTCTCTCTCTCTCTCTCTCTTACACACACATCCATATATCCACATGTGTATGTGAAAGTAAAAAAAAAAACTGCCATAAATATTCATAGGCAAATAACATAACAACAACACACTCTCTCTCTCTCTCTCTCTCTCTCTCTCTCTCTCAGTTGCTCTTGCTCTTGCTGTGTGCTATGAATAGAGTTGTAAACGTGTATAGCAGCAGCCGGAAACGTTTATGCATAACGAAGGTAACCAGTAACGGTTACCTGTATAAGCTCATGCCTATGATACGTATGTATACCGTTATTTTGGTACAGCAGAGTTTCCTTTTCCTATGTATTTCGGTTTTTCAATGATTTTTTTTGTTTTTTTTTTTTTCTTCAAAAGATTTTCTTGAATAAACAAATTGAAAAACGACATTCGAATTTCGATTTTTTTTTTTTTTTTTTTTTTTTTTTTTTTGTTTTTCAATATTTAATACCGTTATTGTTATGCCATTGTTATATAATTCATTTGACATTTTACATTACCATTGACAAGACGCCAACAAAAGCATTAAGCTGTCAGGTTTTTCTTTCCAATTTTTTTTTCGTTTTAATATTTAAAAAGAAATTTTTTTTTGAAGGTTTTTCTGTCTTTGTAAGATGAAAATAAAAATTCCTGCGGCATATTTATCATATGATAAGATGTGTTTTATCATTCGTTTCAGTAAATATTTCTTAATTTATGCTGCTTCTTTCTGCTTTTCACTTCATTTCAATTGTGTATTAAAAGACAATTTACAATGCTTTATGGTGGCTGGCTGGCTGGCATTAGTTTAAAAACAAAATCGCATAAGGAATGTTAACAAGATTGCTGTACGCAGAGATAAGAGAGCGAGAGAAAAAGGATTTTTTTTTCTCTCTCATGGGATTATTTAAATGAATTCGCAAATGACAAGATTACAAATGGACATTGTGCAGCAGTAAAGCTCATAATCTGTTATGCTGTTGGTTTGAAAGGCAATTTGTCATTGTAAGTGTGCTACAATGAAGATCTAGTCTAGTAGTGAGGTAGTGAAGTCGTCGTAGTTTAATAGGTGGCCGTGGTTCAA
The DNA here is from genome assembly GCA_005959815.1 of Sarcophaga bullata. Taxonomy (NCBI): domain Eukaryota; kingdom Metazoa; phylum Arthropoda; class Insecta; order Diptera; family Sarcophagidae; genus Sarcophaga; species Sarcophaga bullata. The sequence continues at coordinate 198,040 of QOCX01000061.1, forward strand.
ACCTCCAGACCAGACAAATCAACGTTCTGAGAGTAAACAAAATTTCCATGAAAATTTTCTCAAAAATCTATTGCTCGGAGTCGATATTAAACTGTAGGTTCCGCCACTCATGTACAAAATTAAGACACAACAACATAGGTGGTATAACAATCTAGGTTGTAATCCTGACTGAGTGCATATTATCACCAAGTAATTAAGTAAGAAGAATATTCGTTTAATTACCTAGTTTGTGAGTTAGCCAGTCGCCAAACAAACACCAATAGATGTACTATACAGAAAAACTGAAATAGATAGTGTGTTGGCTTATTAGACGTAAGACCGCGGTTCAAACCCCAGCTCAGACATCTCGAACATAACGCAATAATAAAAAAGTATTTCTTCGGCAACTAACTCTCAGCAGATTTCTGGCAAAATCTCTAAAAGTAAATAAAATTTCCATGAAAAACTTTCTGTCTGTCGAAGTCGTCTTTAAACTGTAGGTCTTGCCACTCATTTAACATAAGTGGTCTGAGAATCTAGGTTGTAATCCTAGCTAAAGGGTTGCAATTAAATATTTTATTTCAACACTTCAGTGACACTTCATTTAATGAATGTAAATACACAGTGGAGAAACAAAATTCGACGAATTTTATCTCCTTCCTTGTTCCTTACGCTAATAACGCCAGTTAAATCAATAGTTGTTTCCTATTTAAATATAAAAGTTCTGCTGAGAAACTTTCTTAAATCGACTACAAAATTAAATTAATAAAAGTTGCCTTTTTTTGCCTTAAATAAGTATAGCATAAGTGTAGGTGTAAGAGCCGGAGATATCTACAAAAGTTTCTTATTTCAATGGCCACATGCCGCAAATAATGGAACATGAAACTTTTCTTATTTCATTGTCTTCAATTTAATTGAAAAAAATTTTTTTTATTGCTTTTATGCCACATTCAATTTATTTTTGTTCAATAAATATTGAATTTAAGTTCTGTAATTGACATTTGATCAAGTAATTCTTAAGCATGTTGCCCTTATTTTAAGCTCTTTAGCCAGTAATCTTGGTGCTCATGCTACAATATTTATTTTGACAATGAAACATTTTCTACAAAGCAAACAAATAAGAGATTAAGAAAAGAGTCTAACAATTGGGCCCCTTAAAGATATGCAATAAATTATTGATGTCTAAGCTAAAGCCGAGAAGTATGCTTTAAAGTTTATTTTTTTTCTTTTTTATATTTTGTAATATTTTTGTGAAAAGAAAAATAATTTTTAATATGAAAATAAATACAACAACAACAACAACAACAACAACAACAACAACAACAACAATTCAAAAGCATTTGCGTTATTTTTACATTTAATTTTACAGTTGATTTGCTATGCAAAAAGAACGAGAGAAGGTGTATGTATGAGAGAGAAAACATACAAAATAAATAAGAAAAATGGTAGGAAAAGGAAAATTATGTTCTCTAATGAAATTGATAATTTTTTTGCTGCTTATTGTGCATAAAAATACGATATTTTAATAAGAAAAAAAAAATTAAAGAAAGTAAAGTAATCATAATGGAAAATATTACGAGATTATTTTCATTAAAAGCTGAATGATTGAAATTTAATATTACCTTACAACCGTTTCACTAGCTCTAATATTGTCTGATAGCTTTTGAATTTAACGTTTACTTTTTAATTAAATATTACCGGAGAAGCAAAGCTGCCTACCTTTTTTCCTTTCTTCCTGTCTGACTATTTTCAAATACACAGAATTATTAAAACTGACATTGAACACGAGAAAAGCATTAAATCCTCTTAAACTAATGAATTAAAGAATAAAAGAGAACAAAAAAAAAATTATGTTGTTGTTGTTGTTGTTGTATTTAAGTTTTCAGTTTATTTCTCACTAATGGATCTGAAAAAATTGTACAGAAAATATTTATTTTAAGCTTATTATTGTATTAATAGAAGAGGTACACAAATAAACGCCTTCAGTTATGCTTTGAAAAAAAGTTTTTTTTTTTTGTTTAGAATTCTAAACGAATCTTTTAATATCTTTTATTTATTGTTTTTTGTTGTTATGCTAAAACAAATCAAATATTTAGATTTATGAACAGCGCTACACTTTACTTTTACTTTCCTACCATTTCGTTGTTAACCTTTTTGTGCCAGCAAATATTTTCTATTTTTGGTTTCAAGTGAATTTATTTCGAAAAATATTTAATTCTGGTACAAGTTTCTCAGAATATTTCCTCATAACCATTGAAATAACAGGAAAGAAAAACAGAAAAACAATGTTTACAGTGTATAAAAATTGATTGCCCCTAGCAATATGCTACAAAAATTTCGTTTTGTATGCAATCATCATATAAACCACATAAGGAATATAAACAATCTGGGTTATATGCTTACTCACACACTCACATATGTCCGTGTATCTCTCACACTCGCTCTCTCTCTCTCTCTCGCTCTCTCACATACTCTCTTTGTTTTTCTTTTACCCCTTAAACTTTTTTGTTTCCTCTGAACTTTTATTTTTTTAGAAAGACTGAAACCAGTTGTACACACAAGTTATGGTTAAAACATGAAAATTTTAAATGAAACATCAATTGCAGCTAGAAAGTGAAACAAAATAAACTCCGCTTAATAACTTCAGTTAAGTTAAGCGAAGCAGAGCTATTTCTTATAACTGTTAAACAAACTTTTGTTATACAAGTTTTCAAGATTAATTCCTCTAATACTGGCGTACAATCTATCCCGTACTTCTGAGACAACTGATATATCTTCTGTAGTCTGCTAATGATTGCCATGTACACTCCGTTTTGCATTCTCCTTTTTAAACTAGCCAGAATTACAACCTAGCTTCTCATACTTCTCATATTAGTGTGTTAATTTTATCCATGTTTGCTGTGTGGTCTACAGTTTATAGTCGACTCTGAACGACAGGTTTTTAAAACACTTTTCATAACAATTTTATTTGCTCTCGGAGTTTTTGTCAACAGATAGCTAAAGCCAACACAATATCTACTAGACCAAGGCTTTGATCTCATACCAACAAGAAAAGACAATTGAAACTTCTTTGGCCTTTGTGATAGGCAACATAAAAATTTTGTTCCGTTAAATTTTCTTTCGTTTTTTCTCAAATTAGGGCGTTCATTTCATTTTGAATGGATTTTAAAATTCATGGCAATTCGTTGTTTTTTGTTTATTAAAAACAGCTGGAAATATTAAAAAAAATTTGCAAAAATAATTGTAAAAACTCAAGGGAATAGATTACAGAGCAGCTCCATAAATTATGCTAGTAATTTTTAATGTTACCAGCCAACTTGTGTATTTTTCCCCCAGGATTTTCTTTTAATTTCTTTTTTCTCAATGGAATCAAATTATAAAATACCACAGAATATAATTTCATATGCAATTAAAATGAATATTAAAATATTAAATTACATATAATAGATATAGTAACTAAACCGTAGCATACCAACAGGGAGTTAATATTAGAAAAAAAACACAATTCATAACAACAAGTTGATAAAGCAACAGATTACATAGTTATTTTTTTCCGAACGTTGTAATAATAGTAATAAAAATCTGACATATAAAATCGAGAAACTCCTTAGGGTATACTACACATATGCTATACTTGTTAAATTAGTTACCGTAAATATTATATGTTAACAAGCAACATACATACCTAAAATGGGAAAAAAGTCATAAAGAACTTTTAAAGTGTAAAAATAAAAATAATTTTAAAAAATATTAAACAAAAGTTAAAACAAGCAACAAAGTGCATTGCATATCTAAAAGGGGTCACTTGTCATTGCAAAATATTTTTCAAAAATATAGCCTAACAACAAGCAGGAAATATGTTTAGTTTCTGAAAAGCAAAGAAGCTCTAGAAGGTTTAATTTTCTACAAAGAAATTAAAAAAAAATTGAAGTATACTTTAATGGTTTATAGAAACTAAACAAAATATTTTTAAAATGTTGCCTACTTTTAGGTTTACAGCATAGGTTTATTCTATAAAGTATACACACAAAAAGGAGTAATTATTTATTAAAATTCTCAGACAGCATAGGATTACATTTTCCAAGAATAAAATTAGCCTACCTTTAGGTGTTAAGAATAAACTTTAAAAATATTAAATAACTTTACTCTACTAGCAAATGAAAACTGCTGGTTTAAAAAGCAAACACAGATTTAAATTAATTTTGGGGAAGCAAATTAAAACTAATAAAAAAAGCATTGCCTACCTTAAGGCTTTTTAAATAATATACGATTTCATAGTTTTTACAAATTTTGATGCTTCTGAAGCAGCATGTTTCTTTAAAATGTGAGATATTTTATGATATTTTGCAAAGGCTTCTAAAAATAGCAAAGTTTTGCAAATTAAAGTTAAATTTTTTAACTCCCAAATGGAGTAAGAATGTATGTAGCACAGCCGAAGGGCGTTAAGAAGCTCAAAATATAGGCTAGAGTTTGAAATTTAAACGATACACTGAATATGATGTAGAAAATATTAAAATTCTCCTGTCTTAAAAACTAAAAAAGACTATTTTTAGGCGCTAAAATAATTTGAAAATTATGGCTTACCAAATAGGCCACAATAATTTTAAATCCAATTTATCGGTACGAGTTTATAAGCATTATCAGGAGTAATTGATTCAATTCAAATCAAGTAGGTGTAGTTTGGAAAATAATTCCATTAAGCTTTCCTTACAGGGGACTTCAGGTATACTTTTTATAAATTCTTTCGCCAACAAATTTATTCGAAATTAAAAAAAAACAAAGGGAAGTTACGAAGTCTAAGATCCGGACTATAAGTTTATGCCTAAGGGCCATACAACCAAGATGTCTTGACATGTGCAGAAATCATGACAATGAGTTGCCAAACAGCGGCTACACCATTTTTTTTAACGTACCAAATAAAGCACAAGCTATGCCAATAGCTTTCATTAATTTTATCATAATATATCCTTTACATAAATCAAATTGGAACTGAAATGAAAAAAACTAAACTTAGTTTCCTATGTTAAAAAATTAAAGCCTTCTTTTAGGCTTATCAAATGAAAATGTTAAAAGCATAAATTCAGGCTTTTATTTTTACTGTATTGTTGTAAATAAGGAAAAAAGAGACACGTTTGCCCATTTAAAAACATTAAACATCATTTTAATATCAATTTCCCCTTCCCCCCAAAAAACCAAATCTTTTAATTTTAGTTTCTTCTACATATTCCTGGCTCATCTAAAGGCTTGAGCTTTACCAAGTACCTTGCTTTTGTAAACGAAACTTTAAAGTAACTGTAACGTAAAATTAATAGCAATAACAACAACAACAACAACCACATATATTATCAAGAACCACCACCGAAAAGAACAAGAAGAAGACAAAAAGTATTCCCCCCGCCACAATTTTTTTTAGCAAAACAACCAATATTTGCTCAACATGTCCAACGAAACTAATAACCAACCTCCGCAATATATTATAACAACGCCTAGTGAAACTGATGCCGAGGAGGAGCGTTCTCTAAATGAAAGCGAAACGGGTCAGGAATCGCATGCTGCTGGCACTGTCGTGGTGCAATGTGAGGCAACCTCACAACAACATCAACGTCGTGTGGTCAGTCAAATGTCGAGACAAATAGCCAGTCGTTCGTTTTCCATAGCCTCAGCCTCAAATACAAAATCGATTTTGGAAGAGGGTTCCTCGTCCTTGGATAGGGACCTGCAAACACAACTACAACAATTGCAAAACCAACAACAGCAAATGTTTGCCTCACAAAAAACCATCAGCACTAGTGCACGCTCACAAAGTCTGCAATCGTCGTCGGTTACTGGCAACTCCGGTGAATTAGCTTTACAGATACCTGCCGTGGCAGGTAGTTCGTTAACTACTACCCAATTGGGCCAGCAACTTAAGGCCCAATCGAGCACGTCTATAACGACCAGTGAACACCGCACGGGTTTTATGCAGAAAACTGCCTCTACGTGCTCGTCCACTTCGACGAAATCGAAATTTCAAAGTTTCCTACAACAACCTGAGGCTGTGGCTGGTCATCCTGCTTCCGGCTCGGGTACATTTCTAACGGCTCATCAAAAACATGTCCGGCAATTTGTACGCTCCACCTCGGCTCATTCGGAGGCAGCGGTCACCATGGGTACCTCTTCAGCCTCCAATCGTCCGGATAAATGTATACGCAGTGCTTCTACACAAATCGATGAACCCTCTTCAATCTCTATGGACAGTGGCAATGGTGATCACTTAACGGTATCTACGAATAAGTTGGGTTTGCATCAATCGTCCTCGATTTTAATATCGAAATCGGCTGAAACAATTGAAATGAAATCCTCGCAACAACGTACACAACTGACACTATCGGGTGGTTTGTTGGCACCACCCAATCGTAAAATTACCATTCTAAGTCCTATACATGCTCCACCGGGACTACATGATATGCTCAAGAGGGCTGGACGTTCGCCCTTATCGCCGCGCATTAGTTTTCCGGGTAGTGAAGCGGATCTATTTGGGTAAGTAGAAAGGAAATTTTGAAAGACTTTTTATTTGTTGGTGTACCCCTTTGACAGTTCTCTCTGTGTAAAATGAATAGAGAATGTCATCAATACATACATAAAATGTTAATTTAACCTGAAAAACTGTTGCCATAAATCTATCAATATTCATTAGTTGTGTGTGTGTGTGTGTGTATGTGTGTTGTGTGGCATTTTTGCTTGTGAACCCTGAACTGGTAATCGTTGCAATTTTTGTCAAATGACAGCCAAAATGACTAGCAGTTTATCATGGGCACAAGCACACACGTTCACAGTCACATATGTATGTATGTGTCTCTGTTAGTAAACCTCATTAATACAGATTCATATGCTCTCTCTCTCTCTCATTCTATCACTCTTCAATACCGTACATATGTACATGTAATCAGCATGGAAAACATGCTTGACAACAAAACCAGACTCATATGGAATATTGTATGTAATATGGTTATTTGCTACTAAAATCATTAGCATATTTTCAGGCAGAAAGGATATGTATGCCATATATGGCAAGAATAATAAGGGAGTTCCAAATATATTTAGAAAAAATAAAATATTCTAAGGAAATCAATAAAAAAAAAAAAGACAAAAGCAAGGTAATACATGATTTTCATTTAATCTCCTTAAAGTATGCTTTAATATAATACAATGAATTTAGCCTTAAACTTGATAAAGTTAACAGATTTGATTTCTTATGTATTTTTCTTTACTTTTTCTTGAATCTTTGAATACTTTTGGACAATATTATTAAGAAATTTCTTTTCTTATTCTTTTTCTCATTGTTGACGCCTGGATGGCATCCCATAATAATGAAATTTATTGCCCCATTTGCTGGATAATTAAAATGGGATGTTAAAGACGATGTTCATTCATTAAGAACCTTGTTGTAGAAATGTCTTTAGAACACTTCTAGAAAATTACTCACGATTTTAATAATTTTGTTTTAAGTAAGTATGTCTCATTATCTTCCGCAAATAACTGGATTTAATGGCGTTTTATTCGTAAGCGTTAAATATATAAGAGTAGAGTAGTTTTACAAGGCATAAAACTTTATTTTCTTTTTAACAACATTTTACTTCTACATCTTACTTAATTACATTCTCTTTTATTCTCATTCGCAGGTAAGTTATCCACTGGAAAAATAAAATCTTCATAATACTCTCCTCAGTAAGTAAGTCTAGTGCATAAGTTAAGGAAAATAATAAAAATTTTATTTAAACTTTTCGATTTCGATGTCATTAAATTTTAAAATTAAATCGTAAAGCCTTCAGTCACACGTAATTAATTCTGGTTTTTTTTTTTTTAATTTAATTTCAAACAATTTAATTACCGGCATATTTCATTTAATTAATATTGTATCCTGGATTGCTATTTTACATAAAGCAACATGAAAACATTTTGAAAAAGAAAAAAAAAACAAAAACAAAAAATATGTTCAAACAAATTGACTCTCAGTCCATCCCTTCATCCACCATCCTTGCAAGCGTGCTTAATTGTCTAACCATTCAACCACTAAATAGGCGCGAATTGACCTTAAAATAAACAAAGAGCCCAGGCAACGAGGAAAAACGTTCAACACAGATTTTGCCCTTTGGCCGGCTATTTCACTTAAATTTGTTGTTAAAGGCTGCCTGTCTTCAATTGTACTGCAGGAGGAAATTTATATGAATTTGAATATACGTTAGGCTGTATGAGTAGCAGCGTAAAGGAAATCTGGCTTAGGGCGGTAAATTTGCCTTAAGGAAACTCTACTTTAGTTTATGAAAACCATTTTGGAATTTCGTTAATGAACAATTCTAGTTAAGTTGGAAATTTTTCTCTTTTTTCTCTCTTTTCTCTCTTTTCCCTTTTTTTTTTTTTTTTTTTTTTTTTGGCAAAATATAAACTTTGAGCTTAAAGGGTTTGATGGATGTAGCCTTGCAAATATTTAAGCCTTGAAAGCATCGTTTTTTTTTTCTAGTGTTTGTAAATGACTACACAAATGTTAATAGGAATTTAACCTTCAAAAAGTCTGCTTTAAATACAATAATTTAGGATTTGCAACATATTTTAACGGAAAAGGGATTCGAAATACTTTATTAAAACACTTAAACGCTCTCACTTTATTAGGGGCCACAATTAAAATTACAAATTTTCATTTTTATGCTTCAGTTTAAGGTCTAACAACAATTACAATTTAAGTTAAAGTCAACTTTAAAGTCCCCTTTAATAGCGTTTTCCGTTATTACAACCTACAGATAAAATAAAGTTAACTTTTTCAAAAATGTGTTAGTGGCCGAGCAATGCTCAATTAAACAAGTTTATTTTAAATCCAGTTGCAACAATGGGTTTCTACTTTTTTGTGGGTTGCTCATTTTGTTTATATTTGAAGTTGCCATATTAATATTATAAATCTATGGCAACTTCAAACATAAACTTAACTTTGAATGTTAAAGTTAGGATAATTCCCTCTTTAGCTTAACGACAATTCTCCCTTTAGCTGAAAGACAATTTATCCACCCGTTAAAATTCGACCTTTAATTAAGGGCAAGTTGTAACAATGGCCCTTAAATTATTAAAAAAATTTGTAAACAAAAAAGAATTAATAAGAAAAAGGCATGTTTAACGCCGTTAATCTAGGGCAGAGTTTACTAATTCCTCAGTATATGCATGTACATAGTTCCATCGTTCCTATAAGGAGCAGATTGTCTCACGTTTCAACATGATTTACCTTCCTTTGAAAATTCATTTTGCGTCAACTTCTTTTCAAATCTGCCTACTAATGTCGATTTTGCTTCTCCCTGTATCCGTTCTTCCATAATCCCCTTGCGCATTTAGCCGCGATGGCATGTCTGTTGATGTCAATTAGTTTCCATAGAATAAAGGCAATCCGGCCCAGACCGTTTGCATCTGTAATGCTTGTCATAAAACCTGATCTTATTCAATGGAAACACTATCTCACTATCTGAAAAGGATTGGTGAACTCCAAATGAATTTTAATTAACTAAAGCTGTAGCTTGCTGCCTTAACTCGATCCTGGTTGCTGACACTGATTCTCTATCTATCCTGTCAGCATTTGCCTTTAAACGAGGCATTGCCTGGGTAATCAAAATCACTTTTCCGTGCAGTTCTCATCACAATTTGTCATCGTTCAATGCTTTAGCTTTGTAGAGATGGTGACAAAACACATTCTTGACGTACACTAACGTTGCCTAAAATTTTTTTGCCTACTTTGTTAAGTATTCGGGAGGTTGTCTGATGTTATAAGACTTGAATCTCGAAAAGAAGTTTCAACGGGATACCCTTGCTTTTTCAAAGGGCTCTATAGAACGTTTTGCTCCACTGGTTGTCAAACTGGCAGATATGACGATAGACGATTTCGTTCTGTTTCTGTTCGTTCCTAAGTATTCGGCTAAATACGTGTGATATGTGTTTAGTTACGATGTGATTTATTATTTCCCGCCAATGGTTTCGTCCACCATGAACGTCTTTTGACCTCTCGGTGAATAATAAGTCCGTTGACACAGGTTTTTGATGAGGAGTCAGTATTTGGATCGTCTTTTAGCTATTGCAGCAAAGTACCATCTACTCCCGTGACTTTGTTGCTTTTGAGTATGAGTACAGGCTAAATTAAGGGGATCCAAGCAGTTCTAGGTGTAAGTTTTGTTAAAGATCTTCCTTTTTTAACATCTAAGCCTAAGTACTCCTTTGCCAATGAAAACAATATTTGCCCTTTGGCCGTAGATCAATCTGGGACGTCTGGCAAAAACTTGTTTAAACAAAACACTTGCAAATTGCAATTGATTTCATGCATGAATGGTGGGACCTACAGTTTAAAGTTTTTTATTCAGAGAAACTTTTCATGGCAATTTTAATTTACTCTCAGTCTTTTTGCCAGAAATCTGCTGAGAGGAAGTCGCCGAAGAAATATTTTCATATGTCTGACCTGGGTTTTGAACCATGACCTGAAGTCTAATAAGCCAACACCACCACCGACAAGACTTCCAAGCTTGCATAACCTCTTATCCTCTGAGTACTGGTCTCTTAATTTAATTTGCAATGCTCAAAAGCATGTGATATAATTTGCACAAGCCGCCTACTATTGAATTCAAGCTGTCGTTTACACCATAATAGATTTCAAAGTCCTCTGTCTCTGTATATAATTGACATTTAACGTCTAAATCGGTTTTAAATGTCATATTGCGATGCATGCATGGCGTATGATTAATAAAAAATAATTAAAATTCTGTTAATATTACTCATACGCTCTAGTTGTTCTTCGTCCATTTATGCATTGAAAATCTTAAATTCAGAAATATTTTCCTGAAATTGAATACAAACTCTACACAAAAAAAAAAATGAAAAAGAAAAGAAAATTGTTACGAATGGGTGTAGCACAGACTGCCATATATTTTCATTAAATTTTTCCTTCCTTTTTTTTTACTTTTATTATGCTTTGTTTTCTTTCAATTTGAAATATTTTTTTATTTGCTATACTCGTACTCGTACTCGTCGTAGGTTTAATTTTGAAATATTTTTGTTCGAATTCCACAAAAAACATCTCAAATGCCATGTAAAATAATAGAATAGGAGAGCGTGCATGAAAAATATTTAAAACTGTTGACTTTAAAAGAAACTTTAATTTGAGTTTTCTTTTTTTTGTGCTTGAAAGCTATTTACTTTATAAGATTAATAACAACCAGGCAACAAAATTAACAATTTAAGCCATTGCTCTCTAGACTGATTATCAACTCCAAACCTCCAAACTCAGTGAAAACGTTTCCATTTATTCGTTTCAATTCAAGAATTTGTAGCGGCATCTACTCAAATATCACTTTCAACTTAAACTCACCTAAGATAAGAAATCGTGAGTTACCAAAGGGTGCATGACTTAATGCACTCACTGTTCTCTGCAGCAACATGATGTCATTGTCAGCAATTTTGTCCTCGAGAAGGCATTTCTGCCTTAAGCAATAGATTCTCTGTGAACGTAATCATAGAAATCTATTCGATTACAGTTACTTACTTAATTCATCATTACAATTCTTTTGTCAGGCTCACAACCTAGCTTTTCATTTCATACATGAGTTGCGGTACGTACATTTTAAAAAACTGATTCCAGACGACTTATCTTCGTACTTTTAGTTTACTCTCTGAGTTTTTCCCAAAGGACTGTTAAGAGGAGATTGGCCAAAGCAAAATTTTTGTTTTGTTCGAGATGTCTTAGCCAAGACTTGAACCATGACCTCACATCTAATAAGCAAACACATTGCCTACTACACCACCGCACTTTCGATTCAGAGGATTACCAAAATTGCCACAATAAACTCACGTGCTTGCCCTATTAAACTTATGAAATCCAAGTGGAAACATTCAAAGCCATTATCATTAAATCAGCAATTGTTTAATCTTGAGTTTTTAAAGTGTTTTAATGAATAAAATATTACACGGTTATTATGCCAATCATTGAAATGATTATGAGCCTAATTATCATTTAAAAACGATAATTTATTATATAATAATAACAACAATAAAAACAATAATATGACAATAACTATGATGAACATAGATAATCATGATGATGAATTTCATTGCCTGCTCTTCATATGAATAAACAGTGAAACACAGTGGCAGTTAAAGGCATTCATCAATTGCAATACAACATCAACTGAAATAGAACATAAAAGGCCTTTTCAATTTAATTGAAACCACAAAAAAAAAAGTGATGCAATTTAATTAACACTATCGAACAAAATTGTTCTTACATAAGGTTTTAAAAACTCCATTTTTTTTCTTTTTTTTAAAAAAAATTTTTGTTCACCAAATTCTGGGTTCCACTGTAAATGCATGTGTGCAAATTTATTGCATAATTTTGCCTCAGTTTTATTGTCTAGTTTTTTTTTTTTTCAATGGCTGTACATTGCAATTTATGTTGCACATTGTTGTTAAAATGAAAGAGAGAGAGAGAAAGAGAGAGAGAGAGAAAGGGAGCAGAAAAAAGAGAGATTTTGGTTATATAATATGATGCTTTTGTTGCCACATCTGATATTGCAATTGTGGTTGGCTGTTACTCTTGTGTTTTTTGGGGGTTGGGGTTTTATTAGAGGATAATTTGGTATTTTTGGCCAACTTATTTGAGTATGCTTCAATAATATGCAAGTTTTTCAAATTCTCTCTAACATAAGTTGCCCGTATGAAAACAAATGAAAATATTATTGAAATGGAAGTGAAAGTACAACAACAAGAAGAAGAAAATCAAAAAAATTTTGGAAATTTCTTTTTATTTTCAAACTTAATTTTAAATGCTTTCAAAGGAAAACAGGCACTTCTGCTACTAAATCATGTGTAATACAGTTGTGGTGGTCACACCCTACTTGTGATATGCTTGGTTAGCTATGCAGTTTGTATCTCTTTAAGATTGATTGTGGTAATATTTTCAATCGAAAAATGGAAATTCATATGAAAAAAGCATTTTAAGTCCTGCATGTCAATGGAGCCTGCTTGTACTAGTAGCTTGTTAGTAACGCCAAAAGACCCTTGACCCCAAACAGCAATTTAAATCGAGTTGCCTGCAGATCATTACATGAAAGAGTCTGATTAGAGAAGATTGAGTTTTCAATGTCAAGTCTTTTGTGGAACTTATAGTACCGCGGAGCACAGTATAAGCATTACTAATGCGCTATGGTTTTGATGTGCGTAATACCATAGTGCCCAGGACTTCTTAGTTGAAAGCTTTCTTTATGAACAGACTGTATGTAGTACGCAGGCATATTGTAAGACTTTAGAATTTGGTGGCTTATGATCCAGCGAAGTCGTCGTAGTCTAGTTGGAAGTGTGTTGGCTTATTAGACTTGAGGTCAAGGTACAAACCCCAGATCATCGTATCGTCAACAAAACGAAATATGAACGAATATTTCTACGGCGACTTCCTCTCAACAGATTTCGAGCAAAAACTTCCAGAGAAAAATAAAATTTTCATGAAAAGTTTCTCAAAAAAATCTGTCGCTCGGAGTCGACTTTGAACTGGAGATCCCTTTACTCATCACCCAACGTAAATGATGTGAGAAACTAACTATAATGCTGACTGAAGGGTTATAATCACCAATTATAAATGACGTCTATTGGCCCAATTACAGCAGCTAGTAGCCTAATAACGTCTGTCACTGCACATTGAGCCACTTTGAGTGATATTTCCTCTCTTCTTGTTGGCACAGCCTAATGTCTAACAAATTGGTAAAGTGTAGCACAATCAGTTTAAGTGTCACCATAATTCACATAAATTGGCATTGAAATATGACCACAGTCATACGGATTAACAGCTAAAACTTGTATTAAAATTTAATATCTTCTATTAAAGCTAGAAAATGTGTCCAAAGAGTGTGTCTATTGTGTTGGCTCTTATGAGAAGTTCATTCATTTTTGATGGTTGCCATTTGTTTTTATTCATAAATAATGGCAACCTATGCATAACATTTATATCCCTAAAGAGCATCCTCTATGGAATATCCATCGCATACTCATTTTATGGTATTGTAATCTGCTTTTAAAATTGACTTTCTTGTCCCCAGAGCCTGTATAGCCACAATTGGATTCTGGGATTAGAAAATCTGCAAAAGAAATGCTTAATCATGTTAAACAAATTGAAAAATATTGGAAAAAAAGTGTAAAATTTGTTGTTGTTTTTTTGTTGTTTCGAGTCATAAAATTTATAAAAAAAAAAGAAAGGAAAAACGGCCATAAATCATGAGCATTTTGCGTTTGAAATTTTTTTTTTTTTTTTTTTGGAAAATCATTTTCAATTTTGCATTTAAAATCTTGCCGGCAATGTTTGTTTCGTTCGTTTATTGTAATAAAATTTTTGGGTTGAACAGCCAAAAGCAAACACACAACCTGCCATTAATAATTTATTAACCAGACGCGGGTAATTTATTTTTAATTTTTTTTTCTTTTTTTTTTTTTTATTTGTTTGTTTGTGTGGTTGTTTTTTGGGAAAATTTCAAATAAATTTTTTAACCATTAATTATGTCTGTTCGTTCCAATAAATAATTTAATTGCTTTGCTTTGGCTTGGTAATGGCGTTCGCCATCATGGCGTATGAGTTATTGTTGTTCAAAGCAAATAATTTCTGATTGTGTTACGTTACGTATACGCATCACTGGTAGAAATTTTAATTGAAATTTATTTTAAATTTCCCATAATAGAAAATATAGAAAACAACAAAAACAAAATTTGTTTTTAACAAATTATCATAATTATTAGAGGCTGCCGCGACCTATTTCATAAGTTTCATGCTTTCAAGTTAGAAGTTCTTTGTCGCATTTGAAAAAAAATCAATAAAAAAATAATAAATTTTCATTTCATTTTGTTGTATTTGTTTCTTCTTTTATTTTTTTAATACATAAAACTTACATAAAAACAAATTATCGTAAATAAATTAATGATTTCCTGCCATTCTGTTCTGCTCTGTTCTGTTGGGTTACTTAATACATTTGCGGTAGGTTAAGTGTTTGTTTACATTAATAACAAGCATTTTACGAGAGTCAATTGTTAAGTAAAGAATACGTAATTGATCATTACAATACTTCAAGTCAGGATTAGGGACGTAGTTTCTCACACCACTTATGAGAGTGGCGAGACCTACAGTTTAAAGTCGTTTCCGAACGCCAGATTTTTGAGAAATTTTTCTTGGCAATTTTTCTATTTACACGCAGAGTTTTTGCGAGAAATCTGCTGAGAGGAAGTCACCGAAGAAATATTTTTTTTCTTTTTATATTTTAATTTTGATTGACCTGAGGTTTGAACCCTGACCTTACGTCTAATAAGCCAGCACACTATCTACTAGACTACGGCGGCTATAAGTAAAGTAAAGTAAAGAGTACACGAACAGAAAATGTTTCAAAAATTATTTACGAAGGAGAACCTTAAGAGAACCTTTTATCGTAATGGCCACGTAGTTTGTCGTTTTCATCATTTCGTAACGTATCATCACAACTCTTCAGTCAGGTATACGATATACAACAGTAAGCGTCAAAAGAAACTGTACACTAAAGACAACATTCTAACGAAATTACCAAACTCAAATTTTACCTTTTAAGGAGAGTGCAAGAAAAAAATTTGACAATATTTTGAAATTTTTTTTTTTGTTTTTTCTTTTTAAATTTTAAAGACTGGCAATGAAACAATTTTCATAATAAAAATAACGGTAAGTTATTAATGTGTATTTCTTTTTTAATGTACAGTTTCTTTTAATGCCCACTGTAGCTTGTGTTAATTTTATCTTTGAGAGGCGGAACTGACAGTTTAATGTCGGCTCTAAATGACAGATTTTTTTCAGAAACTTTCAATAACAATTTTATTTTATCGCAGAGCTTATGGCTGAAAACTGTTGAGGGGAAGTAGCCTAAGGCATATTTATCCTATTTCATTTTGTTTCATATGTCTGAGCTGGTATTTTAACCTCGAACACGCGTCTAATAAGCTATGAGACTACGGTCACTTCTCCAACAATTTAAGAACAAGATGTTCGTAACCATTGCAGTCTATCGCTGGCCTAGTTTGTGAAGTCAAGCCTTTGAAACTAAAGAACTGAACTGTTAATAGAATTTTGTGTAGCATTTAGAACGGAATATTGGCTTCTAAGTTAATTACCCTCAGAGGCTGGCAATATCTTATAACGACTTCTTAAGAAGCTGCAACAATAAGGAACAAGCCGACACCACACAACATTTTCTCTGTCATTGTTCAAAAGCTAAAGAACCAAAGAATAAGCAATTTTGGGTACCCAGAATTCTGTGACAAAAAATGTCTAGCCAAAGGCGATTTGAGAAAAATCCACTCCTTGATATAGGGAATGTTAGAAAGATGCCAACCAGGAGTTGTAATTTTGTGAGGCAATAGATAATATCGGTGTTACAATGAGACATCATGGGAACAAAGAAAGCTGTGCTCACTAAAGTGTCTGTTTAACTTAACCTAACCTAACCTAACCTAACCTAACCTAACCTAACCTAACCTAACCTAACCTAACCTAACCTACTAAACCTAAACCTAACTTACCATACCTACCTAACCTACCTACCCACCATTCCAAAAACCTGCAAAACATTAAAAATTTAGTAATCGACAGTCACAACAATACCTTGCTTCGTTTGAAAAAATAGGAAAAATATTTCTTAGACATCCCTCGTATATGTATGTGGCCTCATATAAAAAAATCACACATTTTCATAACTTCCAATACAAAAATAAATAAAAAAAAAACAAGCAAAGAAATGTAAACATTTCCTTCCATTTTCCATTTTCAAATGTTTGACAAGGCTCAGCTGAAATGCCGTCGTTGAACAAATAAACGCAACGAAACGAAACGAAATGTTCTTCGTTTTTTATTTCAGTTCGCCTCCTCTTCCACGGTTGTAATATGTTCATGCTTTAATTCGAGTAAAATCAACAACAACAAAATAAACATAAGAAAAGTTTTACATTATTCGGGGGTATGGATAGAAAGTCCTATTTTTACAAGCTTAAATTTCAGTTTTCGTTTCTCCAAACAATTTTTTCCACATTTTTTCTTGCGTTTTTATTTATTTAACGTGTTTATTTTTTTATTTTATCTGTGTGTGTTTGCTTTTCTTTTATAATAATTAATTAATATTCAAACATGGTCTCTTCTGCCCTCTCTCTCTCTCTCTCTTTCTCTCTCTGTCTCTCTCCTTCCCTCTCTTTATTGTTTAAAAATATTCTTGGTATACCATACTTCAATAAGCGTTAACTCTTATGGGTTAGGAATTCCAAATTGCAACCAATATGCCCGTATTTTTAAAAACACCTCTTGCTGTTTCTATATAGCAACCGTATGTTGCCATGTTGCTACACTTTGTGTATGAAAATTTTCCTTAAGAATTCATATTTTATTTCAAAAATAAATTCTTTGCCTCCTAATTGTATGCTTCTTTGCTTGTTTTTTTTTTTCATTTTTCTCATGTGGGTTTAAAATATGCATTCTGCCACTATCTCCCTCTATCTCTCTCTATCTCAGCAAGTTGGTAAGAATACTTATCTTGTCTGTGTGGGAATTCCACTTCCTATAATGGTAGGAATTTCAAATATTTTTATTTGCATTTAAAATAAATTTCTCTTGGAGATTTATAAATAAAAGTGAAGGCATTTGAAATCAAATGCTTTGTACATTAAAGTAATCACAGGCTTATGTGTCTAAATGCAGAGGGAAAGTCTCGTACAAAAGAAAATCTGAAATTTATAGGCTTTAAGATTTTTTATTGCAGAAGAACAAGGAAAATAAGAATAAATAAGATAAATTATGAGAATAAGAACAAACAAATTACAATAACAAAACTACATAAAGAAAGTTGACGAAGGTTAGTAAAGTAAAAAAACTTACAATAACAAAACAACAGCAATTTCTAGAAGTTGCCAGACTAAAACGAAATGAAGAATAATTAAAGCTAAAGAGTTCTAAAGCCTGTCGATGGTAATTTCATGCACTGTGAATCTTGGTTTGGAATCGGTCCAGAAGTAGTGAGTAGTTTACACCACTATCTCTTTATAAAAGTACACTCACTGCTCAACTTTAAAGGGGGGTGTGAATGTATCAAATCTGTAGTTTAACGTCTCTTAAATTTAAAAAACTTTTACAACGTACCAGTAACTGAGTAAAGGGACGTCAACTACTGGCATATTTCTCCTTCTTTGGGGAACAACCGTCTGTTCTAAACTGATTGGTATATGCCCCGATTCCTTTTATTAACTTTCGTATCAATCAGCAGCAGCTGAAGCTGATGGATTTGCTAGAACGGCTACTCTCCTACCGATTATACAAACACGCACGAATATTATTTAAGTAAGGCGCGTACTTGCTTAAGAAGTCGGCGTAGTCGAGTAGGTAGAATGTTGGCTTATTAGACTAAGGCCACGGTTCAAACCCGAGTTCAGACATCAAAACGAAGTATGAAAAAATATTTCTTCGGTGTAAAAAGTAAAAAGTAAAAAAGTAAAAAAAAAGCTTACAATAACAAAACAACAGCAATTTCTAGAAGTTGCCAGACTAAAACGAAATGAAGAATAATTAAAGCTAAAGAGTGCTAAAGCTTGTAGATGGTAGTCAAGCTCATACCAAACGCATTCGAAGCTCATCGTTTGTATACCGAAGTTTATCTTGAATATGTTCAATCGATTTCAACGCGTGAGTGATAGTTACAATGGTCCAGAAGTAGTAATTTTTACACAACTATCTCCTTATAAAAGTACATCCACTGCTCAATTTTAAAGGGAGTATGTTTATGTATCGAATCTGTAGTTTAACGTCTGAATAAAGGGGCGTCAACTATTGGCATCTCTCTCTTTCTTTGGGGAACAACCAACTGATAGAGTGCTACCGATTATCAAAGCACACACACGAACATAATTGAAGTAAGGCACGTACTTGCTTAAGAAGTCGCCGTAGTATAGTAGGTATTATATTGGCTTATTAGACGTAAGGCCACGGTTCAAAACCCGAGTTCAGACATCAAAACGGAATATGAAAAAATAGTTCTTCGGCGATATTCTCCCAGCAGATTTTTGGCAAGAACACTGAGAGAATAAAACTGCCAAGAAAAGATTCCATCGACTCCAAACGACTTTAAACTGTAGATCCCGCCACTCAAGGACAAAAATTATCACACACAACATAAGTGGTGTGAGAAACTAGGTCGTAATCCTGACTGAAGAGTTGTAATGACCAATTATGTATGTATGTTTATGCATGTACGTACTTACTTAAAAACTTCCTTTAGTCTGGATTACAACCTAGCTACTCACTCCACCCATGTTGTGTGTGTTAATTATGTATATGAATAGCGGGATGTACAGTTTAAAGTCCACGTCGAACGACATATTTTGAGGAACTTTTCATGGCAATTTTTTATTTACTCCCAGGGTTCTCGCCAGAAGACTGCTGAGAGAAAGTTGCCGTGGAACTACTTCTTCATATTTCGTTTTGTTCATGATGTCTGGGCTCAGGTTTGAATTACGGGCTCTCATCTAATCAGCTAAGACACTACCTACTAGGCTACGACGGCCTTATACGATAAAGGCTTGGCAAAGATTGCTTGTTTCTATCCTTGGATATCAACTGTCCAAGGATTCACGCTTTAAGTTACTATTCTGCGGCCTCTATGTGTGGTTCCCCTTACGGAAATGGTACTTTTTGCCAGTTCTATGGTGCCTACTGCATTATGTAGCGAAAGAATAATGTTGCCACTGCAAATAATTGAGAGATTATAGCATAATTGCCATTGTATTCTGCTTCTCAACCACTTTTTTCCCACACATTTTATCACTCTTTTATTTCCTTTCATTTTAAACACTTGAAAACTTTTGCTCTGACCACTAACTACCTCCGAGAGTAATAATGATAGAGCTGATGATAATTGAAAAAAAACGAAGAGAGAGAGAAAGATAAAATAATCACAATAATTTACCATTCAAAATAACTTTGTCTCACTGGCTGGCCATAACTTTATTAATTATGCCAGTTATTCATGAGCGAAAGAGAGATAGAGGGAGAGACAGCACAAGAGAATCCTAGAAAGTGAAAATGAGTAACTTTAACCTTTAAATATGCTATCACCAGTGCTGCCACTGCTCTCTCTCTCTCTCTCTCTCTCTCTTTCTCTCTCTCTCTTCTCTGTTTTAATTCCAAATAAATGATTTGAAATTCAAATAAATGAACGGGAACCCACTACAACTACAACTACAACTACAACTTTAGCTAAAATTATACAAAAATAATAATAATAACGGCAAATGCTAATTGAGAGAATGTACGAGAGAAAGAGAGAGAGCGAGCAAGCGCCAGAGTTGCAAGAAAACAATTAAATTTTACGTTTTAAAAAAATTTTTTATTCAAACAACCGGAAATATGGCCAATCATTTTAGATTTCCTTTCCGCTTGTGTAGTCCGTTTAATTCGCTAAAAAGTAATTGCCGAACGCGGCAAAGTAAAGTATACGTGCCAAGGGTGAAAGGGTTTGGCTATTATGAGCCATATTATGGTGGTAATATTTAGAAACTGTAATGAATACTAATCAGCATATTGTTGACATTATGCGAGGGTAGTGTTAAAATTATACTAAAATCCTCGGTTGTTTAAAATAAATTAACTTTTGCGACAGACTTATAGGAAAGGTGTTTGGAGCTTCAAGGCTTTACGTTGTCTTTTTCTTTTGATTTGCTTTTAAAGACATTTCTTCCCATAATTGCTTCAGCCTGTAGGGAAGCCTTCATGAAGCTCCTGCTATTGCTTTCAGCCTGTAGGAATGCCTTCATGAAGCTCCTGATGGTGTTTTGGTTTTGGTCCCTGACTTTATTTTGATTTTTTGTAATGTGTAGGGCACTAAAGTTGCATATAAGCTGGCTAAGAGGGGCAACGAAGCGATCCGTTAGCCCTTTCCGTGGTATACTTCTTCAGGCAGATTGATTAGGCTGTCATAAGCAGAATGTTGATTAGAAAAGATGGCAGAATTTCTGGGCTACTAAAATCCACATCCTAAAATGGGTCCTACATCTGGTTGCTGTATCCTGTATTCAGATCTCGAAGGGCTTTTGATAGAGTATTGCGGCCTGAAAGTAAGGCCTATTATGTGAACCAGAGAGAGACCCCTCTTTATGCACGCTCACATTTGCGGCAATGTGAGGGAGCCAGAGTATGTGACTGGGTGCTGGAGTACAGAGACCAAGAAAAACAATTTCTTGGCCAGAGTTTCTTCAATGCCCTTGGATCTCTGACATTGAAAGTGTGCATTTACTGCTGAGGTGGCTATGTTTCGTTCTCTATTTTTCCCATTACTTACCTTCCTAACCTAACTTTACTAATTTTAGCTGATCATAGTGAATATGTAACTTCTTTTCCGTCTATATGCAGATTGTTACCTCGGGGCCATTGATATTCTTGAATTATTGAAAGTCGTTGGCGCCATTTGAAAGTTGTTGCTTGAAGTAACGCCTACAGTTTAGCATTTCTAAAATGCACAAACTGATCTTAGACCACATACATACATAATTGGCCATTACAACCTTTCAGTCAGGATTACGGCCTAGCTTCTGACTTAGACTAGCCAATATTAAAGTAGAGCTAGATTCTACTCGAAAGGAATCTGTCTTTCGCTTGAGGCTACAAAATATTAAGTGGCAGGGTTTAAATGTGGCCGCAAAAGTTAACAACATGAACGCCATAATCTTCGAAAGAAAATTTTCCAAAATTGATTGTGTTCAATTAGTTCGCCTAATTTTATTGCTGCACTCGTAACCACATAGACAAAATTAAATGGAAGAAAAGTGTTGTTGTATACAAACAGCCTTTAAAAGTATAGCCTGCGGCCTTGTCTGCAACTTTTTCAAAAATCTTCCTCCATTGTTTAAATTTGAATCAACACCACCACCAGCCATTATCATTATTTTCAATGGACTCCGGTTTTCATTTAAAGTGTTGAAAAAGAGAGTTTTGTTTCCTGTTTTATTTTATTTTTTTTTTTGTTTTTTATTTCCTTTTACGATTTGGAAAAGTTTTATTTTGTTTCAACGATTCCTTCAGTTTCGTTTTTATTTCTCACACACACACACACAGCAACAGTAGAGAGTGAGTGCAGCAATGCAAAGAGAAGAAACAAACAAAACTTTTAAGGAAGTTTCCTTTACAGTTATTAGTGTGTGTGTGTCAGTAAGAAAACAAAAATACGTGTGAACTTCCTGTATTTCCTCCTACCTTGTTTCTTTTTTTCATTGTTTTTATGGCCCTTAGCTTGAGAAATAAAATAAAAGTGATGCGCTAAGGTAAGTGCTAATGCAGTAGTTTGTTGGCCATGGCTACGACAATACAATACTTCATGATTTGCACTTATAATGGCAGGAATTCCTTGACAGTTTTTCGTTTCTCTTTAAAATAAATTTTCTTCGAATTGATTTTAACACGTGACTGTTTTAAAGGAGAAACTAAATTTTTTTTTTGGTAGTTTGTGTTGCTAAAGAAGAGTTCATTTTGCTATGAGACAAGTCAGTGGGCAATATATTGCATAAGCAACTAAAGTGTGCTCTCCTTTAAAGCCTGATTTCAAACAGGATAGTTGAACTCATTGTACTCAGAGGTTAAGTGGCGTTAATTTTTATCCATGAATGGAGTAGACCAACAGCTTAAGCATCAACTCCAAATGACAGATTTGACAATTTGCCAAAAAAAAGAGCAGAAAGAGAGGATGTCCCCCAAAGTAATATTTTTTCCCATTCCGTTCGAGGTGTCACTTACGAACTTCTGGTGTAATAAGCCAATACACTAACCACACAATTAAAACGACTTCTGGGACCAAGGGTCTGCGAGTGAATAAAGAACTATGTGGAGATCGCTATGTTCTACAGGGCATTACATTCCAAAAGAAGCGAAGACTGTCTTTTACTCTAGATTTTGTAATCATAAGCTTCGAATCCATAGAGAGCGGTATGCCTATCGGCAAATACAATGCATTTGCCTAGAGGCAACTACATTATAATTACTACATGACGTGAGGTGCTAGAATACTGTGACTAATGTCTCTCCTATTCCTGTTGCTCTGCTAACTCTCAGTATCTTGTTGTGTATTTTTTCCTCGGCTGCATTAGCGCCTGCATACAGGTTCCTAGTATATGTTATGATTCCAAGAATCTTTAAGTGGCTTGAGGCTTGTTCTTTAGCTTTACAGTTTCTGGTCAAAATGCTGGTTACTATACTTAGGCTATTTTTGAATCCCTTTACGCCTCCCTTGCTTTCAATAAGAATTGGCTTCCACATATCCCTTGTCTCTCCACAGAAAAGTTTTCGCCTCATCAACAATGCGAATTTCCAACTGGATCTGAGATCAAGCAGAATATGATCCTTTTTAGCATCTCTATATCATTCAACTTGTTCAGACAGTTCCATACGAATCTCGAATTAAACTTAACCGACCGGATTGCTGGGATGGTGGCCTGACTGCCTAATAGTGTTGCTATGTTCCATCCTCCTGTCCAATTTACTTTGTTTCCTAGCGTAGATATCCCCTCTTGCAAGCTATTCGCCATTTTTCCCTTGAATTCCGACTATTTCTCTCTTGGATCGAACGTCATCGCTTCTTTTCCTCGGTCAATGACTCAGCCGTAAACGCTTAGTATTTAGTCTCCTTCAAAGCAAAACCATAGATTTTACAGGTTATGTTCAGGGGACAGTCAAAGAAAAGCTTTCAGTCAATATTTCCTCCGATGAAACTCATGACAAAGCTGCCTGCCATTGCCTAACGGCAATGATGTCCAGATGACGATATTATCATACTAGAACCTGGTACTTTGGACCAATCATATGCATAGCGCAAGAAAAAGAGATGGACCTGTTTTGTAGCAGCCCTATAATGAACGTAAGGTGCCGAAATCCGGCCTTCTTATGATTCAATTCAAATTTCTCGAACTGCAATTCACTTACACCAGTTAAGCATGGGTCTTATGGCGGTTTAAAATCAGTATAACTACAGGCGATAATAAGCATAGCACTGGAAATCTGATTGAATTCGATATTTAGGCTTCACCATCTTTATCAACTACTCTTAATCACGAAACACACAAAGTATGCCAAGAATTCTGCAAATTTTATGTGGCTATACAGCCTTAAATTATGCAATCAATTTGGAATTTTTTTCTCAATTTTTATTAAAAAAAAAATCGTTTTTAATGGATTTCTTACTTAAGCCACACAATTAAATCAACAACTTCTTTAACTGACTAATAACTGTCCACTAGATTACCGTATTCTATGCATTTCACTTGATTTCCAAGCAGTTTTCTTCAGCTGACAGCCTCAAGGAAATTCAATAATAAAAAATAGTGGAAGTGCTCTGTGTATTCTCTCTTTCATAACGATGATGATGATAAGAAAGCACAAACACAACAACAATTATAATTGAAATATTCATTCAATCATTCATTCATTCATTCATTCATTCATTTATTTATTTATTATGCAATGATTTCATTTTTACTAACCTTTCCCCCCCCCCCCTTTCTCACCCTCCATCCAATCATTGAAATGTCACATCAAAATTTCACTGGAATACGTATATTGAATAAATTTTTTAAGCTTCAATGGCAATTACCACAACTACGCTTATAACCACTAAAACTGCTGCTAAAACATATACAATGCACTTGTTGACATACATACTCTTCTCTCTCTCTCTCTCTCTCTTCTAAGAATTTCTTACGAAATGAATGAAGCATACCTTAAGGCTTTAACGATAAATACTGAATTATTACATGAGAGTCGTAAGATTAAAATCGAAAACATCAAGCGACTAAGGCGCTCCCTCGTACACAGTGGGAGTGGTAGAGAGAGAGACATAGCAGGGCGAAATAAAGAAAAGTGAAAACCTCAGGTTTATGGCTGTATTTGCATTCACCAACACACACTCACAAATATATGCTCTCTTTACTTACCATTTATACCTTGACAGCCAATGTAAATGGTTGGCATTTCTTTTTTTTTTTTTTTCTTTTTTTCTTTCAACTTATTTTTCGTTTTTCGTTTTTGTTTCTGCCAAGTTGTATTAGAAGTACCGTTAGTGGTATAGCAGTGGTAATGTTGGTGATGGTGATGGTTTGTTTAGCCACTAAACAACTCCTTATGTTATGCAATGTTTTCAATGATATTTGGTTTCATCTGTGTGTGGGTGTGTGCATCTCTCTTTCTGACAATTTCTTGAATGAAAAAAAAGAAGATTCCAAAGAAAACAAAAACAAAAAACTTTGAAAGAAAATCAATTTGCAATGAAGAAGTAAAAGTAAAAGAAAAATTGAAAATCATGTGGAAAATATTGTGTTGGTTTTCAAGACTGGAGTGCATGGATTTCTTTCTTATTTGTTAAAACAAGGTCGGTTTAATTGCAGGGACTATAGTGGGCTGTAGTTTCTCAAATATTTCGCAAAACAGCGAAGGCTTTTCTTTTCTTGCCTCTGGTAAATTGACAAAGTGACCTTAGTCTAGTAGTTAGTATGTAGGCTTATTAGACGTCAGGCTCATATGGCAAACATATTTCTTAACGAGACTTCCTCTCAGCAGTCTTACTTCTCTGAGAGAAAATAAAATTGCCACGAAAAGTTTCTCCAAAAATCTGTTGTTCGAAGTCGACTGTAAACTGTAGGTCCTGACACTCATGGATAAAATTAGCACACACATCGTGGGTGGTGTATAAAGCTATGTACTTAAGGGTTGGAATAACCAATTATGTAAATAAGGTAGACACTCTTAGGCCACGTAGAGTCCAGGGACTTTCATATCTCTACCGTTGAAACTATACAGAGTTTCTGGTTAAGCCATGTAGACGTTCATTATTCATACTTAACAGATCAGTGAGATTAGTTGAATAGAAGAGCCCAGATGCCATATTTTCAATGCCTAATAACGGTATTTTGCGAGAAAGTTAAGAGAGAGAGAAAGAGAGGGAAAAAGGTTATTGTTTAAGCCTAGGGAGACATTCTCATTTATGCGGTCAATTTAGCTTTCACCAACGTAAGCGTGGTTTAAAGGCTCAAAAGCTTAAAATGTGTACGTTTTTTATCTGCCCTAGAATACGACGAAAACTTATGGTTCTTATTACTGCAAAGAGGCACATCCACTGGCTAAGATTACATAACTAATTGCATATGTACGTGCATAAAACAGTGTAATCAACCACTAGATGACATGTTCAACACGTTTCATGAACAATAAAAACAACAACAACAACAACAACACCAATTGCCTATTCCTTCTTACCCTTCCCTTGTTTTGTTGTAAATTTTCTTGTAAACTTTACCAAATAACTTCTGGATGTTATTGTATGTGCCCAGTACCAAAAAAAAAACAAAAACAAAATTATCCACACAATGTATCTCCTAATTTAGTATGTCATCTCCCCAATAATAACACACCAAACTAACAAAACTTCTGGTCACTTGAACTAACCACTGTTGTACTGACTGTCGTTCCTTCAGTAGTTGGTTGTCAAATGACAAAAATGCCTCATCAAAGTACATTTAAAACTAGGGGTTATGGACTGCAAACAAAAACTTTACGTTGACGACAGCTCTGACAAGCCATCAGTAATTCTGTTTTAAAATCATTCTGTACTGCTACTGTTCCAATTCAACGTGTTGCTATACAGACAGTGATTGAACGAAATGACAGTAACAGTAACGGTAACGGAAAGGATAACAGGAAGTGTTAAAAGAAAAGATAGAAAAACCAAAAAAATATTGGGAAAGAAAGTTGTAGGAGGTCATGGTTTGCTATGTGGTGCTATGCTGCATATTTAGTGACATGTCAGCTAAGCACCGACAAAAATTGGCCATAGCGATTAAGGGTAACACAAAGGCTAAGAAATCCAAATTTAATCGTTATTCGATACCATTAATGCGGTTTCCGCATCATTTTATTATCTGTCGCATGCTATTTTATATAAACTCTGGGTTCCTATGGCATGCTACTCTATATGAAACCTGGGTTAGTATATCGCATGCTATACTATATAAACCCTGGGCTTCTATCACATGCTATTCTATATAAACTTTGGGTTTATATCACATGCTATTCTATATAAACCCGGGGCTTACCGTATGCTATTCTATATAAACCCTAGGCTTATATCGTATGCTATTTTGTGTAAATCCCGGCTATAGTAAATCACATGCTATTCTATATAAACCCGGGGCTTATCGCATGCTATTCTATATAACTCCTAGGTTTATGTCGCATGCTATTCTACATAAACCTTGGGTTTATATCGCATGCTATTCGATATAAACTTTGGCTTTATAACGCATGCTGTTCTATATAAACTTTGGGTTTATGTTGCATGCTATACTATATAAACCCTGGGTTTCTATCACATGCTATTCTATATAAACTTTGGGTTTATATCGCATGCTATTCTATATACACCCGGGGCTTACCGTATGCTATTCTATATAAACCCTAGGCTTATATCGTATGCTATTTTGTGTAAATCCCGGCTATTCTATATAAACCCGGGACTTATCGCATGCTATTCTATATAACTCCTAGGTTTATGTCGCATGCTATTCTACATAAACCCTGGGTTTATATCGCATGCTATTCTATATAAACTTTGGCTTTATAACGCATGCTGTTCTATATAAACTTTGGGTTTATGTTGCATGTTATTCTATATAAACCCTGGGTTTATCGCATGCTATTCTATATAAACCCTGAGTTTATAACTATTCCAAATAAACCCTTGGTTTATGTCGAATGCTATTCTGTATAATCCCTGGTTTTATATCGCATGCTATTCTATACAAACCCTGGGTTTATAACGCATGCTATTCTATATAAACTTTGGGTTTATATCGCATACTATTCTATACAAACCCTGACTTTATATCGCATACTATTCTCTATAAACCCTGGTTTTATATCGCATGCTATATAGATAAACTTTAAAGGATTTTGTATGACAGGTGTTGTCAGTTTTGGACTTCTGCTTCACTACATGTAGTCCCTTAGCAGTCAAAAAATTACTTTTTGACCATAAAAGCAGAAAATTCTGGTTTTTTGTTACCAACTCCAGGATAAAGCCAATATACCTGCATCCCCTATAGCATCAGTGTAAGGAGTTCCAAAACAATTCATTAAAAATTCTGATACTTCCGTTCATGCTGTTTTTTTTTCTCTCTTTACTCTCAAGCACACAAAAACATCCGTCCAGCTAAAACATGTTGTAATACAAGAGGGACATGTTCCACTCCTTTAGTTTACTGGGGTAATCATAACCTGTCGTCATAGTCGTTTTTATCGACTGTTTCTATGGATCATTAAGAAGAAATTAAAAAGTACTTAAAAGATACAGCATAACGAAGAGGGCAAAAAGAGCATCCAAGCTATGATTAGAAGATGATGAACATCAAATGGCTTAGAAAGGGCAACCAACAATCCATTTTGAGAAAAAGGGAAATCTCCGCTTCACAAATGTTTAATGACTCTTCTTTCTGTTGTAGTCAGTTGGTACAGGGTACAGGAGTTTGTTTTTTTATCTCAACAGCAATTAATTACGTTTTCTTTGTAGCTACGAAACGGGTGTAGGGATTTGAATGAAAATAAAAACATTTTACGAGCTTTAAATGGTTTTTTCCCTCTATTGCTGTTGTTGTTTCATCTTTACGAGGAATTAATTTCTGATTTTTTATATGATTTTTGTTTTATTTCTCAATTAAACACCCTGTATTGCAAAGTATTTGATTTTTATTTTGATTCATACCCTGCTGCTAACTAGCTTAGCAAAGCCATAAACTTTTAAAAAGCTGCGGCAAAGCTTTGAAAAGCTTAAGTGATATAATGTAAAGGATGTGGAACTTTCTTTAACCTAAAGAGACAGTGTTTACCAAAAGCTTCCGCTAAAAGCTTTAAGCATTCTTAACATTATGTTCCGTATTTGTAATGTTAACTTGGATAAGAGCTTTAAAATGCATTTTACAGTTAACAGTCGCTATTAAAATCTTTAACATTAACGCAGAGAAACTAAATTCTGTTAAGGGTTGCCAAGAGCAAATGTTTTGAACTTTAAATGAAATTCGCTTTTTAAGCTCCATGTTTAGCTATTTGCTTTGTGCGGTTCACGTTTAAACACACGAGTTGTTTGCAATTCATAATGTCTTATTTGATATAATTCATCAGGCAAGCTTTTCACCCCGCCAGCCAATTCATCGGCACCTGTAAAACCCTTTATCCCGGAAATTTCTAAAGAAATAAAAAAATTGATGGCCTCTCTACAACCTCAAATCTTAAGTGACTTATGCCCTCTCAGAATTTCTGAGTTCATCTTAACGTCTGAATTTGCACGTTTGTCAAGAGTGCCGAAAGTCATAGCGACTTTGTCCCTACACGGTCGAGAACTCAAACTGAAAACTGTACTCTGCATATACAAGACATTCACGCACGTTCAGGACGATAGTATAGTGGCTAGCAGTAAAAATCGGCAGTAGCATTCAGTTGATTTGAAGAAAGCTGTTTCGGCCAGTAATGGGGGTCACTAGACACGTTCTTTTATAACCAAACGATTTGGTTATTCCTGGCCTGTAACCTGTACGAGAATTGTCCCTAAAAGTGGAGAATGTTAGGAGAATGTATAGTCATCCTAGAATTTTCAGGAACTTCCAAATAAAGCAGACGAGTTGATCCGTGCAGGATCGGTCCCGTTCGCACCCCATCCGACTTCAGTGGCGTTACTTAAAGGAGGTATTCTCGCCTACTACTTGATAAAGATTTCGAATCTTGCTTAGCCTGAATATGATATTAGACGCTTTAGTTCACCCATATTTAAAAGTAGAAGTGACGTATGTAGCAGCTATATTTGCAGGGCATAGTCCAACGAATTGACACTCTCTTCTCTCTTTCTTCTTTACTGTATAGCGGTCCAGGCATTAAAAATCAATGCAGTAGTATCGTTTACAAATAGTTCGTACACAACGTTTCTGGGATATCATATATTTATCTAGGGAACTTCCTTAGGCACCTCAATCCGACGAACTGAATTTTAGTTGCACACGATGACACTACTTGATGACTAATACTCGTAATAGTAACGCGCAACAAATTCAAAAATCAACTAACCGTGTAACTTGTACGCAATCTCCATATCCAGATCCACATTTCACTCCATAATAACGGTTCATGCAGAAGTTCTGCATGGTACTTGCGAGTCGAAAGGACATGTTGTCGATGTAGGTTATCGTTGAACAGAGTTTGAGATTGACCATCACCTTCTGACTTTTTTCTTCTTATCACAAGCTCTTGTTTACCAATTAATCTCCCAGTCATTAAAAAATCAACAATCCTTCTAATGACCAAAAAAAGAAGAAGAGAATGAAAATGCAATTCATATCACATAGTTGTTGTTGTTGTTTTTGTTGCAATATGAAATTCATCTGCTTTGTAAGCAAATAGTTTCGTTTTGTTACGTTTTTCTCATCGTTTTTCCTGTTGTAAAAAGAAAAAATAAAAAAATGCCCACTGTGCCCACAGAAAATCGGTCGGCAAAGAAAAAAGGAAAATAACGTTTCATTATTCCCTTCATTTTTTTGAGACTCCAAGAACAAATCTTGTGTTTGTAAGCTCGGTTACAGTGGTTACTGATGCTGCTTTAACCTGAGAAAAAAGAGAGGTCTTTTCAGGGTGCCTCTACTTTACAAAATAAAAACAAAACAACAAAATGTGACTGGACACTGAGTGAGACAGCTCTGACTTAGCAACACTGGCTATACGAAACCGCATTTAGGCTTTACAAAG
Source organism: Sarcophaga bullata (assembly GCA_005959815.1). NCBI lineage: Eukaryota > Metazoa > Arthropoda > Insecta > Diptera > Sarcophagidae > Sarcophaga > Sarcophaga bullata. The sequence continues at coordinate 228,869 of QOCX01000061.1, forward strand.
AAAGCTGAAAATAAACATTCCAATCAGTAAGGAATCGGCAAATAGTATAGAGCGCCTGTCCAACAACTCTACACAGAACTGTAGGCTTTGCATGAAAGCGTTTGATGTTATAAATAGAGGCCACACAAACTGCTATAACTTTCGGAGTCCTCTTAGAAACCTGAAAAACTCACATTGACACAGTGCGGGTAGCTTCGTATACGGAGAATTACAAAATTTTGGATCTAATGGAAAACTTCAACGCCATTAACGGAACCAGTACTAAACATTGTTTACTGGGCACTTATGAGACGAATTAGATCTTAGACCGCGTCAATGACTATTGAAAAAATTGTAAACATGAAGAATATTTAGTACTAAATCTTTTAGTAGTAAAATGTTTAGTACTAAAATTTTAGTAACAAATTATTAGTACTAAATATTACAAGTTGAACTTTTTGATACTAAATTTGCCACATTTATAGGGCTAAAGTGTTTTGGTACTTTTAGTACTAAAAATGGTACTAAAAATTTAGCACACAAAATGAAAAATTGGTAGCAAAACAATAGTACCGCTAGTTAACACTAAACGTAATAAAATAATATCGATAGTGGTAAAATTGGTACTAAAAATTGGGTCTAAAAGTAAAAATAGTAGCATTGGTGATAGAATTAATACTAAAAATTAATACTAATTGTACTAAAAATAATAAAGTAGAGGTATAATAGATACTATAAACATAAATAAATAGTACCAATGCTAATCAAATTAGTACTAAAAAAATAAAAAAAAATTGCTGCCAAAATTTTTAATATTTAAATTAGTAGCAAGAAAATAAAAAAAAATTTAGTACCAAAAAAATAATAAAATTTTAGTACCAAAAATATATTAAAATTTTAGTACCAAAAAAATACTAAAATAGTTCTTAATTTGCCACAATTCAGAACCAAAGGGTTTTGATACTTTTTTAGTACTAAATGTGGCGCTAAAAAATTTAGTACTAAAAATAATAAATTTTTTAATAAAAAAAAAGATAGTAACAATAGTGGTAAAATTAATACTAATTGTAAAAAACAATAGCGATAATGGTAAAATTGCTACTAAAAATTTAGTACTAAAAGTATGAAAATAGTACCATTAGTGACTAAAATACTAAAATTTTTATATTAAAAATAATAGGTAGGTGAGGAAATTGGTACCAAAAATAATAAAATTAGACCAATACTGGTTAAATTAGTACTAAAAATTTGTAAAAGTATTAAAAATGATATTAAAAATGTGTTAAACGAGTACTAATAATTGTTGATAATAAAAGTGTAGAACTACTTTAGTATTACAGTGCTTAAGGCATTACTAAAACTACGTAACTGTGTAATATATTGTAACTGGTACTAAAATATTTTGGTACTTAAAATATTTTGATTCTCCAGTACTATAAGAGGCAATTATTTTGGAGAGAGAGAATCTGTGTACGTTCTGGACTACTGTGTATTAAATTTAGAAATTTTCTTGAGAAAATTTAATTCAATTTTCCGCAAATAAAATTGCAGTTGTAGCAAGCAACAACTCAATTTAAATCATTGAAATCATAGACATGAAATGGAAATTGAAATCAAAATTAATTTTAAAAGAATGAATTTGTTGTTGTTGTTGTTGTGATCTTTTGTGCTGCCATAAGCCACTTGGCATATTGCAATTGACCCCCTATACAGTTAATGATACTTTTCTAAAAAAAAAACGAGAGAAATCTTCTTAACCAAAACCCCCCACCTCTTTTTTTTATTTTGCTACCTCTCTCTCCCTCTCTCTTCCTCTCTCTCTCTCTCTCTCTTTAGCTTATTATTACGACTACAAGTGCACAATAAATTTTGAGTGGAAATATGCTGGTTGTTGATACAAAAAAAAAAAGATTTTTTTTCAATGGAAATTAATTTTAAAAATTTTTTTAAAATTTTTTTTTTTGGAAATAAGAAGAAGACTTTTAGTAATTTAATTTAAAATAATGTCTTTATGCCTTTGTTTATATTTAATAAATGATAAGAAATTAATTCTCTACCTCTCTCTCTCTCTCTCTCTTTCATTCTCTTTGCAGGTAAGTTTCTAATGCAACCTGTTGTTGAGGCCCCTCCAACATTTTCTGGGTTCCTTAAGAGAGTATCAGCGAATACAAGTCAGGTATCTAGGGTGGCATAGAAAAAAAATGAAGAAAACAAAAAAAATCAATTGAATTTCTATCTCGACAAATATCCTTTTGGCTACAAAAAAGAAAAACGATAACAGTACCGATAACAGAGAGAGAAAAAAATTTTGGTTTTTTTTTTTAATTTTTGTATCTGCAAGTGAAATATTGTTTGTATTCGAAAAGGAAGAAGAAGAATGAAAGAAAATAAGGATAGAAATTGTTGTTGCTTTTCGAATGGTTGATAAAAAATCACTGTGTTTGAAACAACAGAATGCATGCAGAATTGAAATGAAAACGGTGGCCCTGAATTGAATCCAACTTGAATGGATAAACAGAACGAAATAGTTCAAGTTTTTATTTTTTCTTTTCATTTTATCGAATTATTTATAAACAGAGGAGAGGAGAGGAATGTATGCACATAATCAAAGCATCCAATAGTTCAACAGAATCTCAAAGGATAATTATAAAATCAAAACGAATCAATTTTATTTTATTTCCATAATATTTTATAAGGCGATTAAGACTAATCTGCAACAATTTTCAGGAGAAATTCCCACTATCTTTTTAACCACAAAGGGAGAAAGGCAATTGGTTTGAATTTGAATCCTTTTATAACAAAATTCTTTAAAACAAAATAGAATTCTTCTTATAAACCAAGTCATTTCGTCAGGGTAAAGTCCTCGGACCTTAAGCCTATCGCAAGTTTTTGAAGAATTTTGAATTGTTTCGTCTTCTTATAAAAGTAGACTCACTACTTAGTAGTACTTCGTTAAACGTAGCGTATGAATGCATCAAATCTGTAGTTTAACGTCTCTCAGATTAAAAAAAAATCTTTTTACGACGTATCCAGTGACTGAGTAAAGAGAGACTTCAACTACTAACATGTCTCTCTCATTTTGGGGTACAACCTTTCGTTCTAAACTGGTGAGTATGCAATCCAAGTCCCTTCATTAACTCTCGCAGTAGCTTTAAAAGTTCCGGGACTATAGACTTGCCAGAATCGGTACTATCCCACCGATTATCAATACACACTCGAACATTATTTAAGTAAGACCCGTACTTACTTTATTCAATTGGTCATTACAACCCCCTTTAGTTAGGATTACAACCAAGTTTTTCACACCACCCTTATTGTGTGTGTGTGAGGCGAGACCTGCAGTTTAAAACCGATCCCGAGTGAAAGATTTTTGAAAAGTTTTTCATGGCAATTTTATTAGACTCTCAGAGTTTTTGACAGAAGTTTGGTGAGAGGAAAATGCGTTCGACGAGCCTGAGCTGAGGATTGAACCGTTGCGGAGTCGTGTCTTATAAGCCAACACACTACCCGCTAGACAGCGTGCAGATATTGTGCTGACCAACTTCTTCTAACCTGATTTTGGAGAGCTTGACCAGTACAGAAACTGCATGCACCTGTGGCGTCACAACGGCACGCTATGCGTGCTCAAGTGAGCTTTTGGCATCAAGACTACCACTCTGACCTAACCTAACCCACTAGACAGCGGCGACTTACTTCTTACTTAGTTACCTTAATAGTATCTCTGGACTGGTGCTTTTCTGAAATCCAGCAATGATTTTGTCGGCGTTTAGATAACCAGAAATGCTAAAATATCCTACGAAGTAGATTCCAACCTTTGGACTGTGGTTAGAGGGTTAGAACTCCTTGTCTATCATGTATTACCAAGTTCTGTGTTCAGTATGAAACAACGTATTTGACTCAAATTCTCTTCAGAGTAGGAAACCTTTTTCAAGACTACGCCTTTTGTACGGGCTTCGCCTGCTTAAATAAATTCAGAAGCCTTGATAGTCAAACTGCGGGAATTTCGTATTCCTATTGGAAAAGTGCTGGAATTAACATCAAACCCGTTTTGCACTGGACACTCTTGTCTTCTTTAACTCTTATAAGCAGCACAACATAGCACCTTTATAGCCTGGCAAACCCTGCAAACCAGGGAGAAAGAATAAGAAGTTCGTCAGCGCAAGGGCTCCACATTAAAAGCACGACTACCCCACTGGATGATAGCTAAGCCAAATAATCTATATCAGCACCTCGCAAGACCTCGCAAGAGATGGGCATTGATGACAAAGAAAGTGGACAACAGTCTCCTCTTCCTTAGCGCATCTGCACCCACGGCAGAAGTCGTTAGTTGAAGTCTTGGCATAATTTCGCCCAAAAAAAGTGTATCGAAGGACTTTCTCTTAACCTGTTTCCATTCCAATGTACTATCAACTCGAACAGTCTAATGCCATGCAGAATGTGCATTCTAAGCGATATGTTATCGATATGGTATCGAGTTATATAGGAGTTTTGAAGTCCATACGAATGAACTTCGAAATAGCGTGTCCTATACAAGTGAATTGCATTGTTTATATGGGCAAAGGAGACCATGTTTCTCGTCCTCATATAAGTGGAATAGATTCGTTTCACACACACACACCAGTAATGCTATTCTAATAGCATCTCTCTTCGTCTCTATTCATTGTTGTTGTTGTACTCAATAAATTCCAAATACAGGCCTTCAATAGCAAAGCAACAATAAAAACAATAACTCACCATTATTTTCATCTCTAGTCGTACATACTCGGTATAACGGTATAAACCAGCTCTGAAATATTTTCTTAAATGATTGGTCATCATGGGAAATAACAAAAATGCGGAATAAAGAAAAAAAACACATGCATGCTGGTGAGCGAGTGTATGTGGGAGACAACAGAGAGTGTAGTAGGAGTATAATTTTTCTTCTTCTTCTTCTTTTTTCGATTTTATTTTTATTTTCTCATCATCATTTCATGTTTTTAATGGCCTTATCAAGGTAAAATTTAATTCTATTTTAATCTTGTGGACACAGGAAGATTCCAAAAAAAAACAGAAAAAAAACAGAAAAAAACATAGAAAATATAAAAACAACAACAACAACAGACATTGCTTACGCATTATTTTCATCAGTTGCTAGCATTGTTGTTGTTGTTTCTCTATTGTGTCTATGCCAGGGGTTGTGTGTGTGCGAGTGCGTGTGAGACATACACACACACACACAGTTTCATCATTCGCCATTGAAATGTTGACATGGCATGACATGGACACACAATCATATTCGGAAGAAAAAAAAAACAACCAACACAGCTGTTAACCCAGTGAATATTTTAATAAGGAAATACAGGAGCAGGGTTTCCCAAACTGTATTTATTTACTCTCAGACTTTGTGCCATAGAAACTGCTGAGAGGAAGTATTTCCTTCATGTTTCGTTATGTGCGAGATGCCTGAGCCAGGGTTTGAAGTCAACACTATAGTAGGCGACATAATTGTCACTGGCCGTGCTGTCATTAACAGAAATTTCTTGCAAACACCCTTCTTGCCTACACCCTTTAAACCGATTCTCTTCTTGTTCTTTTTTTTTATTCTCTCTCCTATCCTTATCGCCTAAATACGCATTATATTTACAATGCCTGCCTTTTAATAGTTTTCTTTGCATCTTTATTCCTTTAAAAAAGATTTTCTTATGCGAAATTCTTTAAAGCATGTCCTGCATTCTTGACATTCTTTACATTCTTGACATTCTTGAATGTATGTATGTATGTGTGCATGTATTTTTTATTATTTCACGGTAAACAGAAGTCTTTATTATTTTGTAGCCAGAGATGCCAAAGTTTATTTCCCTGGCCAAACAGAAAGAAGAAATATCAAATGGCAGCAGAAAAATAAGAATCTCGCTTTAACGAATTCAAATTTAACTTGAATATCCTCTTTTAGAAACATAAATTGAAAAGTTTACATGCACACTAACTGAACAATATTAGGAGTATTCCTTGAAAATCAATTGAAAAACAAATTCAAAACTCTTCATTTTAAAACTTGATTGCTTGCCTTAGTGAACCTCCCTAATATTTTGTTTATTTTTCTCTTCTTTCTTTATTTTAATGCGTGAGAAAAATATTCAATTTCAATAGATTCTGAAAAAAAAGAACAAAAACAAAAACAAAATAAAAAACTGAAACTCTTTGTTGGCGAAATGTCAAAGGTTACACAAGTTCATTTGAATACCTTTCTTTTCTCTCTTTTGAGTAATAGAGGAGAGTATTTATACAGAAGGCGATGATTGAAGTTATTTTTAGTCTAACGCTGTTGGCTTAATGAGGGAAATATTTAAAATAAAATGCAAAACGAATATTTTAAATTGAAAAATTATGGAATAACAGAGATGAGGTGATAGGTGGTAGTAAAGTGTAGAAGGATAGAAAAATATGTTGAAGAAAAACGGAACAACCCTTGACTCGCAGGTTATAGGTTAAGATAACTTGATAGCCCTCTTCGACTTAGCTTCTAAGGGTGCTACTTAAGATCCCTGTCTAGACATTTTCTCAACTCTACCTTATATTTTCTGAAGGTACAGAATTTAACCAAAGCACCTCTCTGATAGACAAGATCAGGAGACAATTTTTAATGCACCACAGGTCCCTAAATGTCGATCAGTGACTGAGAATGAAATTCAATGGGCTACTCTTCTTACTCGCTATGCCAGCTTCTTCCAAAGCTTTTGTAAGTTGTTCGCAAGCCTTTATTACTTCCGCTACGGGTACCGTGTATATATGGCAGCCAGTTGATACATCAAAGCGGCTGACATCTCTTACTTATTGGTCCACAGAGACTGAAGCCGCAATTTTCACTTGCGTTTTCGCAAACGATGACCAAGTATAGTCAGCCGAGGCTTCGTAAATTACTGCAAAGTGTGGGAGAGGTGCCTGTCGCGAAAGTGTTAAGTGCTACTGTCTCCTAGTGACTGATATAAGGTTTCCAACATAGATTTTAGGTACACTTAATAGCAAATCGTATGCTCTTTATATATATAGAGGACCGGTTCTATTCAGATTCTCTTAATAATGAGTTCACTTGTTCATTTTTCTTGTAAAATCAGTGAGATGCCTGAATTCAATCGAATATATTTTTGTACCAGCTTTTGCGGTACATGTACGCGTTCAGGTTCGTTTACTTCTCCTTTACTTAAATGAGTTCAACATTCAATCTTTCGAAGAGAACAACTGCAGCAACTTTCTCTATAATTTCTAGAAGGCATGAAACATCTGCAATCTACATCTGTTGCTGATCAGGTTTCGGCAAATCATTTGCGAATTTTTTTGATGTTCTCATATAGTTTCCACAGCCATTTACCGCTCTTATTCAATCGAAAATGAGAAAATCATGTAAGCCTCTGAGCTATAGGTGAATATGCTCCTTTGTATAAGGATCTTTATATTAGCTTAGACTTCGGCTTGATGTCTTTTCTTTCGGTAGAGGTAGTTGACATTGATAGACGGACAACCTTTGATGCTATCAGCATAATGGGTTCTATTCCTATTTGTCACTGTACTCTAGTTGGTACATAGATGTTAGGCCACGGTCCAAACCACAGTATAGTCTACTAAAATATGTGCTGTTCAAGTGATTTTAAATCTTCTTCTTCTAGCTTGCAAATCATGATCATCTATTGAGTAACTGAAATTTAAAACAACATTTTGTATTCTTTTCTCCTTTAAACCTATTTCGCCAAAGGCCAGTTAAAGGTTTTATTTTGGGTCTATTAAAAAATGTTCATGTTTTATGTTCTTGACCTGCATGGTTATCATGGTTATCAAACGATACGATATCTTGGAAAAATGAAAAATTATTTTATTTAAGTTCAAAGCAAAATTCATTAAATTTTCTTATAAACTTGAATAACTTTTTTAAATTTTTCCTTGAGTGTATTAAAATTGCCGTTGAAAATGCAACACTGCTTTAGGTATTCATAAAACAGTATTGCCACATGAGAAATTAATACACAAAAAAAAACAAACAAAATACAACACATTCTCTGTAGCTAAACAACAAAACAAAACCAATAAAAAAATAACAGTTTCTCAGCATTATTGAGAGAAGAAGAGAAGCAATGAAAATCTGCACAACACAAAAAATTGCAATGAGATTAACACAGAGAACCAAAAATGAAACGAAAAAAAAATAAAAAAACAAACAAACAAAAAAAATCATGTTTTAATAAACAAAAAAAAAAAAACAACACAACATCAACGAGTGCACTGGATAGTCGTAGCTCAGACTCACGAGTATACTTGCGCAATAATTCATATGATGAAATGCATAAGCAAAAAAAGAAAAACAGCTTTCGATGGAGCTCTTTATTTTTGCCAAGAGATTGAGAGAGAGAGTGAGAGTGAGAGATATGCATTAATAGTTGAATGCATTTGTAAGGCTTTCGTTCAGCAGCCATTAAAAGAGAACACGGCACGAGTGTGTGTTTGTTTATTTACTTTTTGCTTTGCTTTTGTTTGTGTTTTTTTTTCTTTTTGGAGTGTTTACTTTTGTTATTTTATTTTTTTTGTTTTTTTGTGTGAGAGGGAGCTCTATTATTATTGTTGTCGTTGTAGTTTATTAAGTAATATTTTGTTTTGTTTTGTTTTTCGCTCCTTTGGAAAGCGCGCGCATATTGTATATTTTAGAGAATTTTTCTATTTTATAGCTGTTGTTGTTATTGCTATTATTATTATTAGTATTGTTGTTGTTGTTGTTCTGTTATTTTGAGTATCATTTTTGTACTCACATTTTGCCATGCTGCTGCTACTGCTCCAAATTGTTAGATTATGATGAAGTAAATCTAGCAACACACACAACTACAATAACAAAGAAAACAATTTTATTTTCGGAGAGATGAGGGTGTTTAAAAAAAAAACAAAAAACAAAAAAAGTATTGTATTGCTGTTGTTCGCTCTTCTTCTTTTTTTGCTATAGTTATGTTGTTGTTGTTGTTGTGCTTTTGGTATATTTTATTAGAGACAATTGTATTGTTTTTGTTTTTTCCATACGTTTAGTTTAGTATTTAACAAAGCAGAAGCTGCTACTCTACCAGACCCGACCAGACCAGACATTATCGTCTGCTACTGTTATTATTATTATCGGTACTAATTTCGCTACACAACACTACACTCACTACACTACACTATACTACACACTACCGTCACAACGAGTGATTACTACTAACTGAACAAGTAGTGTAAACGTGTTGTTTGTTATATTAAGACGGCCATTGAAAAATTATTCTTACGGTGTTTATTTATTTATTCTTTTCGTTTAATACGATAATAATTCATTCTACTTTATTTGTTTGAATAAAAAAAAAATTGTAATAATTTAAAGAAAAAATAAAAAATAAATTGTTTTTAATGGAAAAATTAAAAAAAAATTATTTAATTAAAAAAAAAAATATTGTTTAAAAAAATAATAAAAAAATAAAAAAAAATTATTAAAAAAATTCCTTTCAAAATTTTTAAATAAGAATGTGGCGTTGAAATTTAGAAAATTTGGAAAAATCTTTTGTTAATATCTTGTGGTCATTTTGACACCGTTAAGTTGTATTCTTTTCTATTCAGCCTTTGAGAGTGAGAGAAAGAGCAAGAGTATATCAAAGAGATTTAAGAAACATTGCGTGCGTGTGTGTGTGTGTGTGTGTGCCTGTGTAAGTGCGTATACAGAGTTCGATGATTTTGTTACATTATCTGCTGCGTGTTTTCTTTATGTCTAGTTTTAATGCTGCTGCTGCTGCTGCTGTTGCTGTTGATTTTCCTTTGCTCTTTGTATACTCATTCTTATGCTCACGCTCTCTCTCTCTCTCTTTCTTTCTCTCATTGTGTTGTGTTTTTTTTTTAATAGCATGAGAGGATTGGTGATTGTATGTGCGCTTAATTTCAATGTTTGTTAAATACCAACAATATCAACAACACACCAACGACGTAAAGTTGTCACTCAAATTTGTATTGCAAGAGTTCCAAAGGAAAAGTGGTGGTGACACAAAACATGCCTGTTTTAAAGGTGAATTTAACAAGTTTTCCAAATAATTTCCACTTGAAATTATACAAAAATTATTAAAAAATAAAAAAATAAGAAAAATAATCAGAAAAGAAAGTGTGTGTGTGTGTAAATAAATAAAAATTTACCATCTCGAAAACACCGCTGGTCGGTGGAAATTTAAGAGAAAAAAAAAGGAAAAAAAAAGTAACGCAAAACAAAAGGAAAAAGAAAATACACAAAAAAAAATAAGAAGAAAATATGCCTTAAAAGGGAAAATGATAAAAAGCATACAACGCGGCTTTTAAAAAGGCACAAGAATTATATAAAATTGTTAAAAAAAAATAGAAAAGAAAAGTTTTTTGAAAAATAAAATCAAATTTAAATACAAAATCAAAATTTATTAAAAAAAAAATATATTGCGAAAAAAAATCCCAACGTTTACTACAGCAAGCGAAAAGTAGTAGAAAGAAAAAAAAAAATAAGAAAAAGTGTGTAAACCTAACCTCAAATGTGTTGAAATCAAAAACACCGAAAAAAGAAAATAAAAATAAAAAATTTAAATTAATTTAAAAATACACAAAAAAAAAAATAAAAAAAAAAATAAAAATAATATCACACCATTTAAACAAAAAAAATAATTTGTGAAAAAAAAATTCTTTAAACCTAGAAAGAAAAAATAGAAAAATCCCTGGAAAACGCCACCATTTAAGGTGGCGTCGTCCAAAATAAAATCTTTGGAGGCAAATCAAAATGCCGAAAAGCCTGTAAATGTCAACAGAATACCGGCTAAAGTTTGTAGCACAAATATAAGGCCACGTACATCTATAACATCGACCCAATCAGCTTATAGCGCATCGAGCACCTCTACTTCCAGCAGTGCTTCCAACAACTCCCATAATAAAAGGATTTTGCCAACTAACAAACCGGCTTCCATAATAAAACAAACGCAACACCAGCAGCAGCAACAACAACAACAACACCATTATCATTACACCACCACCACCACCACTGTTGCAGCAACTGCAACAGCGACAACAACATCGTCTCTGAATCAATTATCAACTGCAACGCCAAAATTCAAGTCAAAACAATTAATTAAGGCCACCACAAAAGTGAAAAAGAAACCAAAACAACTGACGTTTGATGATAAATCAACAACAACAACAACAACAACAACATCGCAGCAATTGACACATTCGGCTTTTAAACAACAATCAAGCCATACGACCAACAATACCCCGCCTCTGCAGACGCTGCCATTAACAAGAAAAACCGCCTTCAATATTCGCAAATATTCCCTGCCCACTAACTTATCCCATAACCTTTACACTACATCCTCTCCTTTAGCAGCAGTAGCCGGTTGTCCCAAAACCGTTTCCTCTTTAAACAATCTCCCTCCCTATTCCAAGCAGCCTCCGCCACCACATAAGGCCGTACCGTGTTCTTTACCTTTAACTTCGTATGTCTTAACACAGCCTGGTAAAACGAAAAAGTCGAAAGCCTCGAAAAGATTAACGAAATTCCTTAAGGCAGCTGCTTCCTCCTCGGCCAATTCACCACACGCCAAAGGCAGACGTAAGTCATCAGCAGCGTCCATAGTAGAAACCGCTTTAGCAGCTGCTGGGGTAACAGTAAACTTAACCAACGCCTCAGCCTCATCCGCCTCGGCTACAGAATTATTGGCCCAAGAGCTTTATACCAAAACACCCACACCCGCCTCGAATTGTGATCTCAGCTCAGTTAACTGTGGTGCTGGCGGTGGCGGCGGCGGCGGCGGTTGTGGTCAAAACGATCATTTTACAACAGCAAGTGGTGGTGGTGACGGTGGCGTTGTCAACACTGGCTTAGGCATCGATTGCAGTTCATTAGCTGGTGCATCGGCTACTGGCTTAGACGCTGAGGACGGAGAGGAGGAAGAATCAACCTGGTGCAGTGGTGGTGTTAATTTTCTCGTGTATATGGTTTGTTCATTCTGTTGTTGTTGCTATAATTTTCGCAATTCACCCACAAGGTAAATAAAAAAAATTTTAATTTTTTAAATTTTCTTTTCTTTTTACGTCTCCCCCTTGTATTTGTTTATCTCGTCTTTGTAGGACAAAACATTGCTATTCACCACACAATTGTTATCACATGTTTTGAAACAAAAAGAAGAAAAAAAATACAACAACAAAAAAAAAAAGAAGACAAAATTCAAGTGTTTTTGTACTTCTTGAATAATTATTTGCATTTCAATATTTGTTTAGTGCTGCACGAAATAATAGCACACAGGGAAATGAAGTTTTGCTTTGACATCATATCGGTTTTCAAGCCTAATGCTCTAAGCTTTTCAAACTGTTCAAACAGTTTCAATCGATACTATTTATTGCGCTCCTACTTTTCTGTCGGTTGTTCCATTTATTGTCTTAGACCAGGGGATGCAGTTGGATAATCGTCACAAATCTAAGCAGGAATCTTTTCTCAGTCTTTTTTATTTTAGAGTTTTTCCCACAGCCCACGTATACGTGGTTATATGCAATCGTCTATATTAGAGTCAGTGAAGTTAGCAGCACTAGAACTTAACCTTCATGAATTGAGTTTTTTTTTTAACTTTTATGGTGTCTCAATTATAAATGGAAACTTCAATTATTGATGATCCCTTACAAGTCCAATATGTTTTTATATTTCATGTCCAGACTTTATCTATTTAATACTATCCATCTAATCTGTTGTGCTATAATTTTATACATCTGTGTAGTAACGCTGCCTATTCAATTCAAGCAATTTTTTTTTAATATTCGCGTAAAAACATCATTAAAAGCGTACACGGTGTCGGTTCCTCAGTGTTAGTTTATTTAGGTAAAAACAAAAACAAAAAAAAATATTAAAACAACAACAACAACAGCAAATAATACCAAATGAAAAAACAAACTTTAATTAGGCAGAATATCTCTCCAACAACAGCAACAACAATAACAATAAAAAAAAGTTAATAATCTTGTGTAACAAACAAAAAAAAACAACCATGAAGCAACAGCGCAGGCATGCAAATTAGAATTTGTTACACCACGACTATATATGATACCCTACTGCAAAATATGCCCACAGTTTATAGCATAAATTATACGATTAACTTCGTTAAAGTGGTAACAAACGGAACAAAAACGGAAAGTCATGGTGTAAACAATGTTTAAAAGGGGACTTGAGAAAAATGTTGCTCTGGTACTCTAAGAAATATTGCCCTCCGTTAACGTAAGTTCTGAGCGGTTCCTGGACTAGGGGAAAATATGTAACTGTGGTATCACAATGGGCCCTGCGTGCGGCCTAAGTGTGTCCGCTCATGACTCCATCGAGGAACAGCCACTTCTACCTACCTACCTACCTACGTAAGTTCTGTGTGTTTAAATTTCGCAGTTCAGCCGAGATTTACGCAAAGATCCAACGATTTAAATGCCTTCTTAGTGAACTTAATTGGAAATATTTTGCATTGTTCGGGGCGAATGTTTTTCGATGTAGATCTGTCAATCACATTCTCCACAAAAAATATCACCACAGTCTATTAAAATGAATTGAAGATAATTGCGGAACACATATTGGAATTTGCTCTAGAGAAGGATATTTTATACGATGAGTTGGACCAATTACTGTTGGGTTCTGTTGTGTTTCACGGGCACAAATCGAATCTTTAAAGGAGAAGGCGAATCTAAAGGCATGCCCTTAACTTTGCAGCCATAAAGGTTTATGTCTTTGCATTGTGAGTACTTAGTCGCGCAGCGACTGCTTCTTAGGGGCTCTTTCTTCACTTTGTCATTACAAACCTTCAGTTAGGATTACGACCTAGCTTCTCATACCATTTACATTGTGTGTGTTTATTTTTATATTTAAGTGAAGCGGGATCTACAGTTTAAAGTCGATTCCGAGAAACCGATTTTTGAGAAACTTTTTATGGCAATTTTATTTCGATTCTTGTCAGATATCTGCTGAGAAGTAATCGCCGAAGGCATATTTCTTTCATAATTCGTTTTAGTTCGAGATAAGTGAGCTAGAATTTGAACCATGGCCTCACATCAATAAGCCTACGCACTACCTACTAGACTACAACGACTAATAAATTCTTTAGCCATACGTATACCTAAGTAAGTTTCGGTATCGTAACACTCGTGAAATGGCGGTTAGGCTTCGGATCCTCTGATCTTCCTTCAAATATAATTCTCAGGTTGGCTAACGTTACCAGTAGAGTTTTGAAAGTTTTTGTATGAAAACTAACACCAACTTAGACAGTGGCTTGTACAAGCGACTTGATGGAGAAAAAATTTCATATTTTTTCAATGAAAATAAAATATTAAAAAAGGCGGGGGAGGGGGTTCCTTTACCTACGTTGTTATGAAACATAGAAAATGAAAATATTAATTTTTAACGTTAATAAACTGTGTATAATTAATTTCTGTTTTACATGAGTGTGTGTGTGTGTGTGTTGTTTTTTTTTTGTTTTTGGTTTTTATCACTCATATTTACAATATTTTCTGATAATTTATCTCTTGCGTCTGGCCTATTGTAATGCGTGTGTAGACGTGAGTGTGTGTAAGTGCGTGCGTGTATTTGGAAAACAATAAAAAAATTTAATGAAAATATTTTACTCTCTCACTCACGCTCTCTCTCTCTCGGTCTCTCTGACTGTATATCTTCATAAATTATTCTCTCTTGAAAAAGATGAAAAATTTTCAATTGCTGAAAAACCCTTTAAAATACTCAACACACTTACACATACACACACTTGTTTACTATTTTAGTATTAAAGTTTACAATGAAGTTTGTTGAAAGCAAACAAACAAACAAACACACAAAATCTACTCAAAATTTTATTTCAAACCAAAAGCAAAAAAAACGGCAGAAAAATAAAAACGAAAACATATGAAACAACAACAACGAAATAAAGTGCATTAACTTTTAGTGTGTGTGTTTTTTTTGTTGCTGTTGTAATTTATTATTGTTATACTATGTGTGCGTGCATGTGTGTGTGTATGCTGTTCTCCTTTACTGGTGCTTCTTTTTATAATAGTTTTAATATAAACTTAAGCTCTCTCTCTCTCACTCTCTCTTTCACAGTCTTTCTTAATGTTTTTCTGTAGTAATAGTTTCATTATGTTTATTGTTTTTTTTTATGCTAAACATCGGCTCTCCCTCTCTCCCTCTCTCGCTCTCTCTCTCTGTCAAATGTTGTGAGAACATTATTGCTGCTAAGAAAAGTTTTCTTTTTCAATTCATATGGTTTCCCTGCTACTGTTACACAGAGTTGGGGTGTGTATTTTTAAAATTTAAGGCAGGTCTGGGTTTTTTTAATCGTCGTACACAAATATTGTGTTTCTGCTTTTTTTTATCAATCTTCTGTTTTATTTTCATCAGTTTTTAAAGTGTTTTATTCTAATGCCACCGATTGGGTAATTGCTTGAAAAAAGCGTATCAAAACAACGTACATTATGAGATTTCTTTATTAAAAAAAGGTGTTTTTGTTTAAAAAGACAAATTAAATTTTATTTATTTATCAATTTAAAATGCTGTATTAATTATTAACTGAATTCCCAAAGTTTCAACAAAAAATTCCAAAATCTCCAATCGGATAGAATTTTTTTAATCAAAAATTGTTTGATCAAACCTTTCTAAAACAGTATCGTCACAACAAATAGAGACAGTCTAAGCGATAAAGGGAACTACTTACACTTTACGAGTATTGGAAGTAAGTCCACTTATTATGTAGCGTCTCACTCTCAGTTACTCTTAGTTAAACATAACATAACAGCATTGAATTGTTCGTGTAATTAATTTATAGAGATGGGCACCCCCTAATGTTCTACCTTTTCTGAACACATTCTGGAATTCTTTAATAAGTTTTGGGGTAGAAGGTATCCCAAGATACTATAATCGTGTGCCTAAAGTGATCCTTATTATCAGTCAATCCTATTGCCTTAGTATCAGGGTGAGAGGATAACTCCGCTTAATACTTCATACATACCCAGATATTTCACAGCATGTACATAGATATTTGGCTTGAGGCGTTATCTATTCTGAACAAGCGTTCTTTGAGTCCTATGTTGCTCTTAGATAGTCTCGCAAATTAAATCTCTTTTTGTTGTGTAATTACACAGCCTATGTGGTGATTGTTCAATGACCAATTGCTCGCTGTGAGTTTCAAAATAAAATGATCCTTCATCTACTAGAAGGCACTCGAAATATGTTAGAATAACATGTGATAGTTGACTCCCTCTCTCCCAAATCCAAATAGGTGGTGAAAGATTCCGCATCCATCGTAGTCCTTACAGCAAGTTCGTTAGATTAAGGAAATGATACACACAATGATAAGGAGGAGCTTCATGTCATGCCTTGCTTTAGAAAGTTTACATCGATTTGATACTGGGCATCACCATGATAATTCTAATCTTATCCACCAAAAATCCCGGCAATACTGCATCTTACTCGTGTGCAAAATTTCAAAGGCTTTCGAGTGAAAAATATTCTGTTGCATTCGAAGACATTCCATCTTAGGTCCATCTGTTCAAACTGCTTTAACAAAACCTGTAGAAATCTTGTCTTCTCTCCAATTTTACCTTTCAGAGAAGATAGATGTGATGTTACCAGCAAAAATTCAGTTTGCTTGGTCTACCAGAGGCATTGTGAAAACCTCAAATTGCAGCAATAATCACTGAGAAATTGATTTCAGAACCAAAATGCCTTGAAACGAACCCTACTCTATGATGCTTGCTGTAAAATGTCGAATACTAAGGAATTTTTGGGTTACAATTTTTTTCAAATTCCTCACAAGGAAGTTTTTAACCCATCTAGCGTGGCTGTACCTTGTTTGGATTTGGATACACAGTTCAAAGGAATGAGTTTGTTTTGTTAAATTCTGTCCCCTTGGTTCCTTTCCTCCAACCATTCCAATTTAAATTCCCCCCTGTACAAGATGCCAAGCAAACTAGTTTCCTGTTATTCTAAAGTTTCATTTGAAAAACTTCCTGGAAATTTATTTGTATTTTGCAAGCGGTTTTGACAGATGTCAAAACAAACTACTGACTTCTAAAAAATAAAATAAACAAAATAAAATATCTTTAGAACCACAAAATCTTTTAAATGGAATCTCGGTATTCTTTTTTTTTAACTCTTTTGCGGCAGGGTTGTTTAACTCTTAAGCCAACAAATTTATCACAGCATCATTATTCTCTTTCTCTCTCTCTATTCCTCTCTGAGGAAATACAAAATGTCAAAATATTTAAAAGCATGTCAAAACCTAATGCCATAGCTCTACAGCACAACAGAAATAACGTGTACACACACACACACACATAGTCAGCAAAGGTTTGCATAAATTTTTTTTTGACAATTTTCTTGAAATTTTTGTTTTCATTTTCACAGTTTGACAGTTCTTTTTTACGTGCTCTTCTCCTATTTTTGGTTTTACATTTTTGGGGTGAGTTTTTCTTATGAGAAAATGTCAAAAATTTTTGTTTTTTTTTCTTTTTGCTCCCAAGTTGACATTTATCGTCTATGAATTTTGTGTATCTATTTATTAGACGAAGAATATTCTGCAGAAAGATAATTGGAATTATGCGAAAAGCAGAGCATGAAAATCATTGAATATTGTTTTTATGTTTTTGCTTTGCTTTAAAGCTTTACTTTTATTTCGGCTCCAACAACCAACCAAGTTCCGATTATGCGCACTACACCCTGTACGGTTAAAATGTAAAACAACAAATTACAAATGAGAAAGATAGCGCAAGATAGATAGAGAGCAAGAGAGTGTGTGCCTGTATATGTTTTTGCATAAAACATAACAAAACAGTGTAATCAATTGTGCTGTGCAAAGCGTTATTTTCAGTGTTTTTTCCCAGTTTTTTTTTTAAAGAAAATTTAGTTTAAATGCGCCTTCAATGACATGATCGATACAATTCTTCAGACGATTCAGTGGACAGAGGACTACACTTGTATACAGCGGCAGCGTGGGAAGTATAAGATGCTCTGTAGTCAGTTCCTCTAGATACATACTGTGGTTCTTTACTATCAGCTTCAGAAATCAGTCTACTTCGTTGCTAATCGTATATGGTAATAGTTTCCATGAAGTTTTTTCCGATAACTTGTATGGGAGCCAAAATTCACATTTTCTTTGTACCCAGCAAGGGTCTTGAGCAATGGGAAGTACTATTTGCACAGTGTTCGGATTTGATTATTTCCACAGTAATCACAGGAACAGCATCAATGTAATCAAGAGTATGTTTGATTTGATTTCCACAATACCAGGACATTTTCAGCCGCCTGTTTTGCGTTTGCGCCTTCCTAGGAGGAAACCATTATTTTTTTTTCTTCAAATTTTAAGAAGCATGCAGTAACTATGACAATTACTAGCCATTCCTGATAGACGTCAAGAATTAAGAAAATATGTCCAGAGAATATTTTTTAATAGAAATGCTTGCAACGCCTTAGTCTAGTAAGTAGTGTAATGGCTTATTAGACGTAAGGCCACAACGATTTCCTCTCAACAGATTTCTGGCCATAATAAGTTTCTCAAAAATCTGTTATTCGAAGTCGGCACCGCCACTCATGTATAAAATTAACGCACACTACATAAGTGGTAAGAGAAGCTAGGTCGTAATGCTAATGATGAAAAGTTGTAATGATGAATTATGTAGGTTTGCTTACATTTATAAAGCCATCTAACGTGATCCAATTGCACTTTACAAAGCGAAAAGGCGATTTGCATACAAAAATTACAAAATATTACGCATTTTTATAATAAAATGAACAGTTTTCCCTATAAAAATCACAATTAAATACTTCCAACGTAAAGCGTTTTATTTTGTTGAAGTTGACTTCACTCTTTAAAATGTTACAAGCAAGGAAACAAGGAAAATTTCATGCACATACCGATACTCACTCATTTGCTCTTCACTTGTAATTGTTTTTGTTGTGTTTTTTTTTTTTATTTGTTTTCTTAAGAGCAAGAGAGAATCAATTGTTTTTGCAAGAGTAACAAAGCCACAGTACAGTTTATTATTAGCTGAGAGCATATACAACGTATGCATATGTATGTTTATATGGCTTGTGTGTATTATTTGTTTACATTAATGCAAACAGCACACACAGCAATTGTCAAGTACTTAAACTTTAATGTTGATGAACAGCAGCAGAGTGCTGGGGTGGTGCTGATGGTGTTGCTGGTGGTGGTGATGGGTATTTTGTTTGGCTACATTTATTAAAAAGAGAGAAATACAGAGAGAGAGATAGAGAGAGAGAGACGCTAAGAGCAATTTCAATTACAGTGCTCTGTTTATTGAAATGAGTCGTTTTCTATGTTTGTAAGTTGTTTATAGATTGATATGTACATATGTATGAATGTATGAATGTATGAATGTATGACTGTGCCTGTGTGTGTGTTATGTGCATATGTATTAATAATAATAATTTTAGCTAAAATGAAAAGCATTAACATTTAAATTAAAAATACATATTGAGAGTGCGTAATATTTTTTGTTGTTGTTGTTGTTATTGTTTTTTTTTCTTGTATTTATTTGTTATTGTTTTGTTGATTTCGTTTTTAAGTGTATGATGATGGTTTGTTTTTGTTAGTGATTTCTAGCTTTCCCTCTTCGCTCGGCTCTCTGCTGCTTACATATGACGTTGCTTTAGCGATTGTTATTGTTTTTCTTTTTGTTTTTATTATAACCACCTCATATACATACATACATACGTACATACTACTGTATTGCTGTGCTGCTGCTGCTGTTGCTACTGCCTGGCATATATTATCATTGGTTTCGTTTCGTATTTGTGTGTTGTTGCTTTTTATTTTGTTTTCTAGCCGTTGTTGTTATTGTTTGTTTTTTTTTTTTCTTCTTCTGTTTTTCAGTTATTTTTCTGTTTTTTTTCTGTTTTTTTTATTTTGTGTTAGACTCTGTGCTTTTTCTTCTGCCTATGCCCGTGTGTGGTTGTTTTCTCGTTTCGTTTCTTCTTCATCGTGTTGTATGTTTTCATAACTTCGTCGTGCGGTTCGTGATTTTTCGACGTTTTTCTACTTTGCTGCACGTCTTTTAATAAAACAATCCACAAAAATTTTGAAGTGATTAAATAATATTCGCAAAAATCAAATAAAAAATAAAAATAAACACAATAAAAATTATTAAAAATTTATTGTTCAACGATATTATAAAAAGAAAATTTCTTGCCAGAGTATATAAAACCGGGCATCATCGAGTGAGAAATTAACAAAAAAAAAAAAAAAAGAAAATAGTCGTCGTCCAACACAACGCTTAACGAAATCAAATCAAAAAAAAATTTTTTTTTTCTTATCGAAAATGCCAAAAAAAAAAGAAAAAATAAAAGAAAAGAAAAGAAATGAAATGAAATGAAAAAAAAAAATAGAAAATTAAGCAAAACAGCAACAGTGTTGTATACTGACTATTGCATTCACTATACGGAACAATAATAATGAAATAATCGAAGAATAAGAAAGAAATTCAAAGTGTATGTGCCTATAACTAAACCCAAGTGATTGTGATTGAGTGTGTGTGTGTGTGTGTGTTTTAGTTTTCTATTTGAAAGAAATAAAAAAGTTTAAAAAAAATTTCTTAAAAACCCTGCAAACGCGTTGACCTACTCCCTGTGAGTTGCAGGGGTTGCAATAAAAAATCCAAAATTTTTTAAGCCTAAACAAGCAAAAAGAAAAAGTATTTGAAAATGAATTCTAATTATGTTTTTCTAAAAAAATGTTTCTAAAAATAAAAATTAAAAAATTTTCCTGCCGCAATAATTTCATTTCATTTTTCCATAATTTATACTGTGTGCCATCATGATATGCTATGCTTGCGCTAGTGCTAGTGCTGTTCTGTGTTTTGGTTTATTTTGTTATGTTTGTTGTTCGCCTCTTCCCCCATCCTCTTTATTTGTGGAAAACTGTTTCACTCTCAATATTCTTTGAAAATGCTTGATGATGTTGCTGTTGCTGTTGCTGTTGTTCTTGTTTTCATTTTGTTTATTTCTATTTGCCCAACATTAAATACAGGGCCACAGTGGGCCTCAACGCCACAAGAGCAAAATGAGAAAATTAAAAATTGTTTATATTCAACGAGAAATAGTTCAAGTGGAAATTGTTTGTTTATAAAGTACGTCTGTGTGTGTGCACAGTGAGTAAATGTCACGAAAAGTGAAAAAATAAATTTTCGAATTTCTATGTTTAGCAATGACACACTAAGTTTCCTAGGTATGTTATATGCACCGTTTTTGTAAGACCAACGATTTCACACTTTCGTCTATTTGTATGGAAAACACGAACAAAATTGAGTGAAGATCGGGAAAAATCGTTCGTCTTACAGGCTATAAGATTTTAATTATTCGACGTTGTTGCTTTGTATGTTTTCAATGTGGGTTAAGCTGCTTTAGTTCCCCATAACTGTATACGATGACACTAAGAGTTTGCCGATCACCAGAGACCTGAAAGCTCTTGCTGGCACCTCTTTGCGCATAAATAAGTAAAGCATGATAGTATAAAGCAGATAGTCTTTCCCATTTTAACTTTGCAGTCCACATTTAGATTGTATTCCTATGTGATGCGCAGTGGCATCAGCATTACAGAGAACTCAAAATGAATACACTTCGTGTTGTTCATCAGAAGATAGTACTTGATGGCCTAACTATATACATATGTACATACATATGTACATAAATTACAACCCTTCAGTCAGGATTACGTCCGAGTTTCTCACACCACTTATGTATGTTGTAAGCGTTAATTTTTATACCTACTGTCAACTCCAAACAACAGATTTTTGGTAAATTTTTCATGACAATTTTATTTACTGCTCAGAATTATTGCCAGAAATCTGCTGAGAGGAAGTCGCCGAAAAAATATTTTTTTTTCATATTTTCGTTGTGATGTGTGACCTGGGGTTTGAACCGTGACCTTACTTCTAATAAGCCAATGCACTATCTACTAGACTATGGCAACTACCAACTCTAACTACTTACCCCAAACATCATCAAATTTTAATAACCGATGTTTCCTCGTAGCATTCGGCAAAAATTGACGATGTCGACTATAACTGTTCTGAATTTTACACGGTCTAAATAGGTTACGTTTGGTTATCTGCAGAAGACACTGCCTCCAGCTGTTCTAAAAGATGTGTTTGACCCACTAATAGACCGCAACTTTATTTCAAGTCTTGCTAAATACTTGTGTGGAATTTAAAATGGTCTGATGACTTCATGATCCATTTAAATGAAACATAATTTGCGACTATAATCGAAATCTTTTTACCATATTGGTTAATAATGTTTGATTAGAAGACTGCGAGGTCTATTCCAAGAAAGATAAAGACAAAAAATGCTGATCGAAGATTCTTTATCACTTAAAAGTAATGTTTTATTTACAATACGAAATGACAAACCTTCTCAGTTGTTCCTTATAATTAAGAGTGGGCCTATGGTTATTTTTTGTGGTGGAGAAAAATTTCTGCTTTGAAACAATATTCTGACATTTTTATTCAAATTAATTTTAAAATTTTTACAAACAAAATAATGCTAAAAAAAATTAAAAACAATTTTCAATCACCTTCTAACCACTGTGCCTTGTGCTTGAGTGGCATATATTCAACAAGATAGAGAGAGAGAGAGAGAGAGAAAGATTCAACATCTAATCTTCTAAACACCCTTGACAGCATCAAAAGCAGTAGCAACACACAATATCTGCAACAACAACGAGAACGAGAACAACAACATCAGCAATAATAATAATAACAACAACAACAACAAAAAACAAGCAAAAAAAAATATTTGAAATCTAATAAACACAACATGCCAACCGAACATAACCATCAAATAAACCAACCAACCATTCATCTTCTCCCACTATTTTTCCTATCTATACACACATACTCGCCAACACACACACACACAGACAAATAGTCTAACAAGTCCTTTTACTCCTCTACCAGATCCATACATCCATCCGCCCACCACACAGCAAGCAATAACAGATTAATTTCTTGTTTTCCTTTTATGTTAAACATCATTTTGAACACTACAGCACACACACACACACCCATACACACCCATACTAACACGCCAACAACTCAAGCCAACAGATGATGAAAGTGGTTGTGTGCAAGAGTGGTAGCGGGAGAGAGTGCGAACAAACGAGAGTGTAAAAGGTAGAATGTTTTACCAACAACACATACAGCAAAAACAAAAAAAAAGAAAAGTGATGGCAAAAAGCATAAACAAGAGAAAAAAAATCTGTTTTTTCTTCTTTTACACCTTTTGTAAGATGCGCTCTTCTGCTGAAGAAACATGCAAGAAATACAAGAACACCAACACCAACACCAACACCAACACCAATACCAATACCAATGCCAACAAAACATATTAAATCCCTCAATAAAGTTTTCTTGTGAGCCCACTCTATCCCTCCGTCTTTCTCTCTCTCTCTCTCTCTTCCTCTTAACCCTTCACTGTGTTTCTTGTTCATTATGCTGTGATTTTGTTGTTGATTGTAAATTTTTGAAAACCCACCTTTTAATGCTCTTTGAAAACAAGAACAACAACAACAACAACAACAGCATCAACATCAACATCAATAGAATTCCCCAGTGATGCCAACCCCTGGGTGGAGAAACACGCGTGAGAATGTATGAAAGAAGGGTTAAAAGAAAAGGTTTAATCAAGAAATTTGTGGTTTTGAGGGAAATTAAAGCAAATGTTGCTTAAAAACACAACAAATAAATCCGAAGGATATTCAGGAATAAAGGGTTTTTCATTACGAGCGAAATTTGTTGTAATTCTGCCGTGATTCGTGGATTTATTTTTTGATTAGTGCGTGTAACATTTTTGCATATTCAGGTTTATATCAACAGCGATTTTTTATGCCATGTTTGGATTTTGGCCCCAGGCAGTCATAGCCATTGTTTTGTTAAAGTTATTCACGCCGGCTTAAATAATCACGTTCACGTGACACGAATCCATTTTTGAAGTGAACTTAGCTTAATTATATCAGGCTAACGAAGAGTTACTCACACATCTACTTCAAAATAGAGGATTTCTTTTACTTGAGCCTAGGATTTCTTCCTGGTTTTCCTACACATAATCCAGACTTCATAAAACTCCAATGGAAATATGGAATGCAATTAATTGCCATCCAAGTTTCGCGTATGTCATTGCCACAATAAATGTAAAGATCTGGCAACTTTTTTCATTCATTTTCGATCCTTTATGGAATATACGATAAG
Organism: Sarcophaga bullata; assembly: GCA_005959815.1. Lineage (NCBI taxonomy): Eukaryota > Metazoa > Arthropoda > Insecta > Diptera > Sarcophagidae > Sarcophaga > Sarcophaga bullata. The sequence goes on from QOCX01000061.1 coordinate 253,106, forward strand.
GCATCTCCATCATTATTTTCATTATTTCCTTGTTGTATTGCGTTAAGCAAATGTTTCAGGCTAATCAAGCGATTGATTGGTTGACTACAGCAGATCCTAAGATGTTAGATTTGTCGTCTGAAGTTGTCTAGAAACCAAAACTTCTGTGATAATGTATTGTTTTGCAGTATTAGGAACGTTGGACATTAAGTCCTTCCCTTTCTTGTTATGAGACGCTCAGCTTGAGTTTTTTTCTTTTGTTGCTCAATATGCTCTCTATAAGGTCTTGGCAAGTGTCTTGGTTAGCTTATTTTGCTGGATTATTGGAGAATTTTATTCTGCTTATCACAAATTCAAATCAAAAATTCCAGAGAAATTGCGAATGCTACATTTTTTAACATCGCTGTTAGGATTAAAGTATCAGGGTCAAGCTTCTGTTAAGTCCGATTTAACAATTCTTAGTGAATTTAGTACATTTATAAAGTAGTTAAAGGACAATAAACCAAATTTTAAACTTAAATTTTAAATCTGATAAACGCAAACCAGATTATAAAATGTTCATTTTGTATGGAAAAAACTACGCCCACTGTTCACAGCTTTTAAATTTCACCTTTTTTTCGAAGGGTTTCACGCTTATTTTCGTATAAAAAAGTACCTTTTGTGTTTTAGATTATGATGAAACCAAAAACCATACCTCTAAACCTTAAAATGTTGCCTCAATGTTTATTGTTTACTTTGTATTAAAAATGCCACGCCCACTTTCCAATAAACAATCACTTTTTTTATAGTTTACATGTGCTAAGGTTCAATTGATTCTGGTAAAACGTATGTTTTAAGGAGAAAAATTAATCTTAAGTTAAAAATTTCTTACATTTTCCCTTTTTAATGGAAAAAAGGGGGCTTTTACTTGTTTCCTAAAAAAAACCGCACTTCGTTGGCAACACTGTAATACCGCAACATAATTTGTGCATTCGTATGTAAAACGTAAACGCGCAAATCAAATCAAATTAAATTGAATTCTCATTTAATCCTTAGCAAAAGAAAAGAAAAGAAGACAAAAAGAAAACGAAGAAGTACGCTCGTTAAAAATAAATACACACACACAATAAATAAAAATAGAGAAGAAAAGAAATGAAAAGAACTGAAAAGTAGAGAAAAAAAATCAAAATTGTGATGGAAATTATAAGAAGAATAAGAATAAATGTGAATAGAAAAGTTTATTATAATAATAATAATAAAGAACAACAACAACAACAATAATAATAAACAACAACAACAACAACAACAAATAAATAAATAAATATGAATTTTGTAAATTAATTCATTTAAATAATAATAACAATAATAATAATAAAGCAGAGGATGACAAATAATGAGCAGCAAAAAAAGAAACTTTTCTGCTTACACTGCACTCCTACGTCTCTCTATTCCAATGCTACATTACTCTACTCTACTGTATTAAAATGTAATACAGTGAACAAATATCAGCTTGACTCTTCTTCACTCTCTCCTAAGGAGGAAAGTAATGCCCCCATCTATTTACATTTTATTTATTGTGCTTGTAAAGAGTGAGTGAGAGAGAGAGAGAGAGAGAGAGTAACAGGGAGGAGAGTATGAATTCAGAGAATACAAAACAAAAGAAAACAAACTTGAGAAGCAATTTACTTTAAAAGAATTTCAATAACAGCATTAACAACTACAACAACTATAGCAACAACAACAACAATAATAAGAAAGCCAACAACAGAGCCCATCATTAAAAATAATTTCTAATTAATTTGCATGGCTTCGTAAGCAAAGAGGAGCACAGGAAAACCAAATAGCGACACACACAGAGAGAGAGAGAGAGAGAGAGGGAGTGAGAGAAAGATAGAAAGAATGAGTGAGCATGGTGGAATTATTGTCAAAGAAAAATTCGCATCATAAAGAAATCAAATTAAAATCAAAATATATTATCAAACGGTATGTTTTTGTGAATAATTTTTTATTATTTTTTTATTATTGTTGTAATCAAAAAAAAAAAAAAAAAAAAGTAGAGAAATTCTTAAGATTTTTCTGAATTTAAATTTTTGTTTTTCATAGCAACCAGCAGTTGTGTTATTAAAATAGAATATTTAACGGTAAATGAATTTTATATTGCAAGAGTACAAGAGTACAAGAGAGATAAAAGCATCATGTTATTAGGGAAGGCAAAAAAGTGTTGCCATTGTTCAGCATTGATTTAAATGCTGAACCAAAAGAGACAATCAAAATGTGAATTATTTTTGAAAAAATTGAAAAATTTAATAGAATTTCTTAAACAAAAATACGAATTAATTTTAGTCTGGAAATGTTATTTATTGCTTCTAATTTTTATTTGAAATTTTCGATTTGTTTAAATTAACACCATAATTACTGGCATATACTTTACATACAGCTGTGGTTTAAATAATAGCAACAAGCATTCATTCGAAACAACTTATAATTGATTTCAAACATGTTTTTGATTAATTATTGCTTAACAATAAGTCCATATGTTGTTGAAATGCCTTTGGGCATCGGTTATCAGCACCTATTTTGTTAAAACAACAAGGTTTTGAGCCGCAAAACTAGTTCAAAACTCCATTTTGTTTTTCTTTAGAAGCTCAAAATAGTCTTCTCAACATCACAATAAAAATTCTTTCCTTACAAATGTTGCCACTGTGGCTGGTTAGGCATGGCTATGTCACTGTGTTTAATTTCTAATTCTACTTCTGCGAATTTATAACATTTCTTATAATGTATTACCATTAGAGAAGTGAGACGACTTGATATATACAATCTTCAAAATGGATCGTAGTGTAATAACACTCATTGACTTATAAGCAAATCATTCATTCAATGTTCTGGACCAGGTACCCAAAAAAAAAAAAACTCTTCACTGCAAAAAAGTTTTTGGCCTGCTCTGTCACTCTTAATATCCAAATGGATTGGGATTATTGGAGGTGAATTGTCAGGAGATTTTTTAACGAAAAAAATTTAAAGGAGACAGCCTAACAGAAAATTCCAATTCAATAAGCATCTGCGTGTCTCAGTTATGTTATTCTCGAGGGTAATGGGTTTGGGAGACTTGTTTTCGTAAAGCTTGCAAATATGTCAAGAAATTCGTAAGTTTTTGAATGAAATTTAGCTTTTTATGATTATGTAGTCATGGATTAAAGACTCAAAGTTCTCTGTAGTGCCTTACGCATATACATACTTACTTAATTAATCATTGCAACCCTTTAGTCATGGCTGTTACGCACACTACTCATGTTGTGAGTGTTCACTTTATTCAGGAGTGAAAGGCCCTACGACAGTTATCTGAGCTGGGGTTTGAACTACGGCCTCACGTCTGCAGGTACTTCTGTAACATTTCCAGTTTTTTCAAATTCCTTTATAATGCTGCCAATTCATTACACAGCAACTTGCTTATGACGATAGTAAACACCCCATAATGTTCGAAAAGTAGCCATTTTGGAATCATCATTTTTGCACTCAATCTTAACTATTTTTACGACTTCCTTGGCTGTTGAAACGATTCTTTTTCGTAAATTCAATTATTTTTCTGAATAAATGACATTTCACGTGCAAGATATTTAACAGCTGATAGCTTGCTGGGCCACTAAATGGATATCGCGGCAATTTCAACAGATTTAGTGATATTTGATCTTCCATTTCCTGTATTCTAGTACAGAATGTACGGAGTATGAGGTGGTCTGTACTGTTTTGTTGAATTTTTCTCGAGAAGAACGATTTTACTTTCCTTTACCCTTTTTTGTAGAACTTTCAAGACATAAATTATGTGTCTTTCATATGCTTTTGTGCTATTTATTTTGACACAAGTGTTAATATGTTTCTGCAAACAAACATTTCTACTGTATTGCGTGGCAGCACAGAGCACATGAAATTTACTTGAAACATTAATTTTATTGCTCCTAATATGGCTTAAATGCTGGCCAGACTTTATTGGCATCGCATAGTAAACCAAATCTTACCCCCCCCCCCCCTTCCCTTCTCTACCCACGCCACAGCACTAAATAAAATCCTTTGCTGGTGGTAACTTGTCGTCGTTGTCGTAATCGTCGCCGTTGTTGTTATCGTGGTTGTTTGTGGCGGTTTTAACTGTAACGTAGCACACGTTGTTTTAAGTTTATGTTGCATGTATGGTGGCATGGCAAGAAAAAAATCTTTGAAAACTTTTTGTTCGTTTTTGCCTGTGCGTAATTAATAAATTTATGGAAACAACAACAACAACAACAACAACAATAATAATAAGAAACCAGAACAAGAACAAGTTTTCCCATTTTATGAAAACTTATGTTCAATTTAAATGCAAAGTTTTGTTGCCGTTCAACGAAACGATCAGAAAAACGTCAAAGAAACTTTGTTGGCCCAGAAACTAGCGGTGATTTATGGTGACGGGTGCTGTTTTTTTTTCTTTGTTTTGAATTTGTTTTTCTGTTTTGTACGATTAAATGATTATTCTGTTGAGATTTGTTAATTTTTTTTCTTAATTAATGCGTATTTTTGCTTTTTAAATCAAACTAATAAGCCAGTGTTGCAATTACGTAATCTGTGGCAGTAAACAGTGTCGGCTAGCGAAGGCATCTTCAACAAAACGAAGTATTTCTTCGGCGACTATCTCTCAGCAGTCTTCTGAGCTTCTCAAAAATCTTCGGAGTCGACTTCATGGATAAAATTATCACGTGCAACATGGGTGATATAAGAAGCCAGGTTGTTGTCTTGACTTAATTATTGTAATGTGATCAATTAAGTATGTACGTGAGGCACTGCAGAGAACTTTAAGCCTTTAACCCATGACTACATAACCGTGAAAATCTAAATTTCATTCAAAAGCTTACGGAGTTCTTGGCTTTGCCAGAACTTACTTGATCACGTACTTAATTGGCCCTAATTAACAACCCGATTAACGGACATCGGCCTGCTGCAATACATCCTTCTAAGCATTTCTGCTTCTTGAGCGCCTACTCCAGTTGGTCATACCAATCTATGACAGGACTTCCTCGATTTGGTCCGTCCTCCTCCATTCGAACGACATGGCCGACAAAACGCAGCCGCTGGATGTTTATACGCTGCACAATGCCCATGTCGTTCAGGAGCTCATACAGCTCACTGTTGAATCGGATGGGGAAATCATCGCCAACTCTCAAGGCTGCTGCATCAGTGCTTAATAGAGTCCATGCCTCTGAGCCATAAAGAAGCACGGAGAGAATTAGCGTCCTGTAGAGTATTAGTTTTGTCATACGATAAAAGTCTCTGCTACTCAATTGCCTTTTGAGACCATAGTAGATCTCTTCCAAACCAATGTATTTGAAGCAAACCCTTACCCCCGAAAACAATTGAGACCCGCAAATGCCTATTGAATTCCAATTTTCAGTTAAGCTGTCTCTTTTAAAATGTTTTCACTTCTAATTCCCCGCAATCCATTTAATTTACGCGTTTTTTTTTTTCAATTTAGTTTCGCATGCTTATTTTTGTTCAATTAATTATGCGGCAATAAAAATTCTATTACCGACTTCATCAATTTACCTCTGGTGAAAAATTGCTTAATAATTAAACCTCCTTCCCCTACTCTCGTCGCCGCCAATTGTCATCCATTAACCTCCATAATCCTTTTATGGCCAATCATGCTACACAAACACACCCGGACGGGTGGGTTAGTAGTAGCAGTGGAACGAACTTCTACAAATGAATACAACAACAACAACAACAACAACAACACCACTTGAACTAATAAATCACACACAATACAAGTATTACGGAGCAATGCATGATAAAGCAGAGAAGAAGATTGGAAGAACCTGAAAAGAACATTAGAAAGGCAAAAGAAGCAGCAGCAGCAGCACTAGGCACTAGGCAGCAACAACAATCAATCCATCAATCAATTTCATAATTGGCGCCACTTACGCAATTTGCGCAAAATGCTCGTTCGAGAGGGGATTTGCATGAAAATTTTTATTGTGGTGTGTTGGGTACACGTACTCTCCGCCGCATCAGGTACTCTCGTATCGTACTACGTATACAACACAACGAACGAAATAAATTGTTTTCCTCAAATAGCAACAGCGGCCCCAGCCATTTTTTTTTTTTTGTAAACAAATTGCTAAATTACTAACAACAACAACAACAACAAATGAAAAAAAAAATCATTTTTTTTTCTAGTTACAAACGCCAAATCACAGTCCCCAACTTATTTTTTAGTGGCATTTTTCACTTTTTCGTTCCCAAGCTTGGTATGTGGCGTTCTGTTGTTGTTGTTCCATTTTGAAAAGATTTGAAAAGCGTAAACAAAAAAACCGAGGAAAATAATCACAATGATGACGTTGATGACGACAAATTTAAATCGAAATAAACAAATTAAACAATTATTCTCTGTTTATTATCATTATTATTGATGGATGGATGGATGGATGGATGGATGGATGGATGTACGGATGTATGCGCACTGTATGTGCCTGTTTGTCAAATTTAAATTGATTTGATAAGCTTTAGCGTTTTACTAGCAACAATAACAATAACAATAAAAAAAACAAATAAAGCAATTGGAAAATGTATTTCGAAAAATCATTGATTGATCTCAACGGAATTGTGATTCTTTTTCTTTCTTTTTTTATGAAAAATTAATTGAAAATTTTCAAAATTCATGAGGGTCACCATAGACTTTCACTTTTCCTTACACACGAAGCTTTTAACGACACCCATCGTTCAGGCCCAATGTCTACTATATTAACAGATTAGTGGGAATAACTGACTTAAAGTCGTCATAGTCTAGTAGTTAGTAAGTTAGCTTCTTAGCCGCGAGCCAATGGTTCAGATCTCAGCTAAGACATCTCGGACAAATACGAAATTTGAAAAAATATTTCTTTCCGCGGCTTCTTGCCAGCAGTTTTCTGGCAAAAACTCTTCGAATAAATCCGAAAATCTGTCCATCAGAGTCGACATTAAACCAATAGGTCCTGCCACTCATGGATAAAATTACGCAGACACCATAAGTGGTGTAAGAAGCTTATCTTAGGTTTCAATCCTAACTAAATGATTGTAAAGACCAATTAAGCAAGTAATTTGCCTAGTAGAAGCCCACATTCATCGTTTGCCTTTGACATAACGCTCGCGGAAGTATAGTTTTCTTCTCTTCCTCGTTTCTATAGCAATTCAATAGAAATCATTAAGGAACATGGCCAATGAGTCTTGCATGACTATAAAGTGTGCAATGTCCAGTAATGAGTCTTAGTAGACTTTCTGAGTCGATCTTGGCCACATTTGCCATTCTATCTTGCCCGAGAGTCGAAAGCAAACATGTGGCTCTTAAGAAGTCCGTGATTGAATTAGCATTTCATGAGTTTACAGATTTTTAATTTGAGTTCCCAAATGTGATGGAGGTTACCCGAACGAACGATGGTTATATCATACCTAGTCAATCCATCGCGCTCTGCATTTACCCAAATTGTCGGCACTCTGTTTCGGTACTCACTCACTTATTTAATTAGCCATTACAACCCTTTAGTGTGGTTTTCGACCTAGTTTGTCACATCACCCATGCTATGTGTGTTAGTTTTATGCTTAAGATTTCCAGTTTAAAGTCGACTGCAAACGACAGATTTTTGAGAAACTCTTCCGTGGTAATTTTTTTTCCCAGTACTTACGTGTGATCTGAAAATTGTACAGCTTTGCCAAGGCATTGACCATTCTAAGGGTCATTTTGTAAGAATATATTCCAAGACAACTTTTTCTTTATTATGGACCACAACTCTATAAAATATTTACTTTCAATAAGCACTTGCAAAAGGTTTTAAACCTTTCGAGACGGGTGCCGTGTATATACGGGAGACTCTTGGTGCACCACAGCGACTGATGTCATTACTTATTGGTCTATAGAGGAGCAGCAGTTGATTTGTTCTCTTGAGTTGCCGCCAACGATGATAACGATGTATGGGCAGATGTGGCGTTGTGAAAAGTTGCAAAGTATAGGACAGATATGCCACCGTGAAAGCGTTATAATTGCAGTTTAAATGGCTGCGCAAGTTCTTCTGGAGTTTGACAATCATTTCAGAAGTTCTCCTTTAAATTTATCATTTTCTCTGTGCTTCTTTGACAGACATGGGCTGTGTGAAAATCATTATCTCGTTATCGATAACACGTCAATAAGCCACCCATTTTAGATAGAAGCAGTAATTGATTTCGTTTAACATCAAACTTTCTGGAATAATTCCAGAAGTTTTTAATTATTTCTCCTTTTATTCCTTATTTTGTTTTGTTTTTTCTTTTAAATTTTCAAATTTAATTTCTTTTAAAGCAATTTTCTGTTTCTATTTCTGTTTCTGTTTTCTAAACAATAGTTGACATCCCTGTCATTGACAAGTGTGTCTGCACTTTGTGTTGAAGTTGTGCATGTAAATGTGCATATGCATGTACATGTGTGCCTGTGCTTTATAATTAATTAAATACACGATAGAATTTCATTAAATTCCCTTCAGGGAATAAAACGTACAATAAACGCATGATAAACGGAACGAATAAAGACATTCAAATGGAAAATTGCAAAACAGAATGCCAGTTGCAATGCAGTAAAGCACTCACTCGTAGCATTATTAGTTTTCAAATGTCTCTTTCTCTTTCTTAGAAAGAGAGAGAGAGAGAGAGAGAGAGAGAGAGAGAGAGAGAGAGAGAGAGGGAGAATGCAGTCCTTTATCGAAATTAACAATAAAAAAGAAAGAAAGAAAAAATGTTTGTGGAAATAATCATCTTTTCGCATTTTATTTCATTGAAAAATTCTTTTTTTCTTCTTCTTTTCTTTTCTTTTTCTATTTTTTATTTTCAATAAGAAAGAAACGGGATTGTAAACCAGCACTCACAAGCACACACAAGTATTATAATCGATCGATTGCATTGCATTTCAAATTTTATTTCATTTTTATTTTTTTTTTTCTTCTTCTTCTTTTTTTTACTATGCTCTCCTCTTAAGTGTGTTTGTTGTTCCCTCATTCCCCATTTTTCCCTTACAATTCCAATTCATTTCATTTTCATTTTCATTTTCATTTTCATTTTCATTTGTGCCATATTGACACGTAGTAAGCATGTCGTTCCTTTGCCAGTCTCCTGTTCTCTGAAACTTCAATTTCAGTTCCCAGTTTTCTGTTCTTTTTTTCTTTTTTTCGTTTGCCATACTTCTTCAATACACATACATACATATGTACGTATGGCTAAATGATAGAGAAAACCTGCATAGAAAAATTGCCAACATACCTTAGAGAGAGAGAGAGAGAGAAAGAGATTTTAAAGTAATCGTTACGAGATATTACGAAAAATGAAGCACACGAACTCACACACATAAAAAGCATTAAAATACGCAGAAACAGAAAGAATTGTTTTTGTTTTTATTCTTCATGCCTTTAACCAGAATCCTGTCTCACGTACATACAAAGGCGAGTGTATGTACGTAGGTTCCTATAACAACAACAAACAGGTTATCATTTGAGCACATCACAATCGGAGAATAAATGGGCACATCCCTACATCCCTCTTCGGTATGAATTACAAAATCTTGGTTCCTATAGTCGTTTGTTGTAAGAGAGACAACGAACATCAGCATGCATCGTTACAGACGATGATGATATGATGACAATAATTATGGATGCCAATGAATGTGTTTTGCATTTGTCGATTCAATTACAATTGAACAGCAGTAGCAGCAACAGCGAATTGTTATTTGAAAACGAAATGAAAACCAAAGAAATTATGCCAGAGGAATTGTTTTTCTTTCTCTCTTCTCTTCTCTTCTCTTCTTTTTAGAATCTCAATTTAAATTGTAAAATGATTACAAGAAATTGAAAGGCAACTATTTAAGCATGTGAGCGCACTAAGAAGAAAACATGTTGAAAGCAATGTTCAAAGGAAGTTGTGATCTGTGATACTAAGTCGAATAGGTTCGGGGGGAAACTGTTCCACCATGTTCCAAAATTTTGAGGCAGTAAGCAGATCAACATGTTCTACACCTGTTTTGTGGCTGTTCCCACAGAAAAGATAGAAGAATGTGGCTTGTACTGAGACCATCATGAATCCCCTAATGATTTTCTTAATGCCTGTACTCCACAAATTAGCGATTTCAACTGCACAATATAGAAGACCAAGTGCTCCTCTCTTTTAGGATATAATCCTGGGCATGTAAGCAGTAGCTGAACTATTGTTTCCTCGTCTTCTTAGTCTCTACAAATTCGCCAGCAGTCATGGACCATATAAACAAGTTCAATGTGCTCCTTGTGAGTTTGAAAACACTCTTCATGCAACCAATATTTATTCCTGGCTTGATTTGGTACTCTATCTTCACCGTATTCAAATGTTCTCCTGTGATGTTAGTGGCATCTATTACCACAATATCAATTCTAAGACTAACTGCATTTGTTCAATTGGATTGTTAAGGTAGAAAATTTATTTGCTCTTTAGTTCCTTGAAAATCACCATGACCCCGAGATCCCTATGTGTGCACTCGTTGCTTTGAATCACATTGGCATACGAATCACTTAGTTTCATAGAAACTTCACTCTTTTTACGTCAAACATTTTCAGGATTCTTCCTTTTTTGAAAGCCTAAAAGCGTAGTGAATGTGTTTTCGTTAAAAGGATATTCAATTCCCTCGCCCCTCTTGTTAACCGACATATTAGAAAAACAATTTGCTTCTCATCTTCTTCTCGGTCTTCTAATGCTGCGTCCATTTAACGTTTCCCACTTTAATGGCCAGTTGCCTAATAAATAAACCCTTGATTTGCTCACCTGACAATAGGAAGAGGAGGAAGAGGAGGAGAAGGAAGAACCAAGAAAATAATGGCAAGAAATTCTTTTTCATTTCTATCAACGTTATCGTCGTCAATCGTGATGATGACCATCTAAAACATGCGTTGCTTTTCATGGTTTTTCTTTACTTTTTTCCATTTTCATTTTTCATTTTAAGTTTCTTTCTGTTTTTCCATCCCCTCCCCGATTTCGTATAGTTCTTCCTCTTTAATGGGCTGAACAATGTGAACGAGTAAGCGAAATGAAATAAAAATGTTTCAAATTTGTTTCGCATTGGAATAACCAACAAGTACTTCAAGGCAAGCTAGCTAGCTAGCTATTCTTTAACCGCCGACAATCCAGCCAAAGCCAACAACCATAACAACAACAACGTTAACGACAACGATAAGGTAAAGGCCTACCAGGGAATGCCAGCCAAGCGAAAGAGCGAGCAAGGAAAACTGGGTTAAGGTAAAATTTTTTTTCAAACAAGGGGAGTTTAGGCATCTGAAGGCAAATGGAAAAAGAGTGATAGAGGTACTAAAGGGGAAGGGGGTGAGAGGGGGGTGAATAGAGATTGGCAGTGGTTTTATAAACAACTTCAGAAATTCAACACTTCAAGACTTTGAAATATTAAAACGTGGTGGCAAAAACGGAGGCACACAAATTAAGTTGAGTTTTTTCTTTCATTTTCTTTTCATTTTCATTTTCATTTACGAGCTGGCGGGCAGGGCAATAGAGGTTTTCTCAAGGAATGTTGCCTGTCTTTGAAGTGAAATATTCTCATTCATTTACCAAGAATTTCAAATTGTTGTTGGGTTTTCTTTACTTTCTTTTTGTTTTTCGAAATGAAAATGGAATATTTGAGAAGCTAAAAGGAAAAACCTTCTTATACGCGAAGCATGATTAGTAAAAGAGGTTGAATTTAAAAACAAAACAAAAAAGTGTCTTCAGCTTTAAAATGGAATCTCATAGTGAATCTAAAATCGTTTTCCTTTAAGGCTACAAAGCGGTGTTAAAGATTTCTTTGATGCTTTTGAGCACATTAACTGCTGACATAACCGCCTAACCGTGGAATGATTATTCCCACTGTCTTTTACATTCATACATAGGCAATGAGTGAAAGTGTTCACACTAACTTATATAAACCAACTCCAAGGACGTGGTAGTTTACCCTGGGCACTGGATGCCAATTATATTTACAAAGCAACAACAATTTAAATTAAGTACGTATGGGAGCCGAAACTAGTGGGATTATAAGAGAAGTTCTTCGATTCCACGGCTCCTTATACTGTATTTTGTATTTGCATTTACATCTCCACCCATATTAAGTTCAATTCACGTAACAATTAAAACCAGCTGACCATTCATAACCTCGTAGTCATGCTGATTGGGAGCAATAGGCTCTCATGATCGTTTCTCACTCGGTAATTCTGTCAAAAAGGATCATAATGGGGGAGTCTCAGAGAACCCGGAAATGATTGTAAAAAGGCTATTGCATCTGAAAGAAGTCAATGTTAGGTTGTGCTCCAGAGCAGTCAAAATTTTCGGAAATGATTGTAAAAGAATAATTTTTATTCAGTTTCGAACGCTTTGGCAGTATGGAAATCGTCTTTTTTGACCTGCAATTGAAGATTATGAACTAAACGGAATAGAGTGTCAACAAAACGGTAACAGGAGCAATACACTACAACTTTTTTGCATGAGAAGTTTTTAGAAAAAATAATTTCAAGTTTTACTGGCGTCAAGCGGCCACCATGGTTATGCGACTTGACGTCGTTTTGCAGAGCTTAGTGAAAGGCTGTGTCTACGCGGGTAAATTCCTAACGTTACAGCTTATGAAAGCCAATATTCATCAACTTATTGCCGAGACACAGTCGGAAAGGCCTGAAAAAGTGGTCAAAAGCTACTTAAGAGCCTTAAAAAATCGGTCACTCAAACCTTTCGTGACTAGTGCCTTTCTTTTACAAGTTTAAGCAGTTTAGCGAGAAGTTTCGAATTCTTAAGCAAACGAAATAAACGAATTAAGATTTTTTAGGTTTATTTTGGAGTTTTAAATGAAAAAATCTCTTTCATACGAGTTTGTTTTTCTTTTTTTCTATTTCCACTGGAACATTTTTGTTTTAATTTCAAAATACTTCTGAAATATGTTGCAATAAAGCCTTTACTTTGCCCGTTGCTTTTAGAGATTTCCTTATTTTCCTTATAAATCATGGAATTTTCTCCTCATAAAAGAGCATAAATTTCTATTTGAAAACAAAAAATAAAAAAAAAAACTTTTATTGCTCCCTATACGTAGAAAGAAGGAAAGAAAGAAGAAAAAAAACAAAAAGAAACTCCTGCTAAAATATTTATTTCGTATGCCTTTAAACTGAAATAATTTTTATTGCTCTGGTGTTGCTGGCACACTACGTATGCATACTTACCTTGTTGCCCTTGGGGGCAGAACCATTTATTAAGACTTGTCGTGGACCATCATTTGTTGAACAGGAACAGGAAGAAGGAAAAATGTTTTGTTGCCTGTTCCCTAGTTGGCTTGACTGACTGACTGGCTGTTGCTAAAACTAGAGAAATTTTATTTTCTTTTTTTGCCTGCTTGTGTTCTTGAAATGTTTGCAACCTTGTTGCACGTGTTTTATTAATGAGCTAGCACCAGCAACAGTGGCAACACAGACCAACCAGCTTTAAGGCTAAGGAGTAGTATTTATGGCCTTTTGCTGCGTGTTGTTTCATGCTTATTTGTATTCACCTTCATCGTGCCAAAGTTTTATAAGCCAAAACAGATGAAATAAAAATGAAAGAAAATAAAGAAATATTTGTTGTTGTTATAAAAGTAATAAAACGCTTAAAGGAAATAGAAGTCAAAATTAAAAAAACAAAACAAATTTTTAATATTTTATAAAGCCTTTGTGCGGGTATTTAATAACTCAAGAGTTTTTTCATTATTTTTATTAATTTTTTAAATTTAAAAAAATATTTAAAGAAACCACAAAAAAAAATTTTAAGCGTGAAAATAGAAAAATTGCCTTTCTACGTACATACGTGTACTCTGTAACGCACTCGTTACTCTGTAGCGCAACAAATTATTTTTTTATTGCATTTTTATTCCAATGGCGGTTATTTTGTAAACAAAACCCGAAAAAAAAGCGGAATAAAGAAAACTAACGGGCCAGTAAATTTGTTGGGTTTTATTTACGCACACAAACATGTGCTCTTTCATTATGATCTCCTTGCTCTCTCTCTCTATCTCTTTCTGTTGAACAATTGACGACGATTTTTATGGTGTTTACTTTTCATAAAAATTGTAACACAATGTTTGTTTTTTAATACTCTTTTGCTAGCTATTGTTGCCAACAATACAATGTTGTTGTTGTTGTGTGTTGTTGTTGTTGTTTTATTACAACCATTTGTTGTTATTAAAAAATGTTACAGAACACCATGTACATATTTGCTGAGAGGGTGAAAGAGAGAGAGAGAGAGAGAGAGAGAGAGAGAGAGAGAGCGAGAAAGAAAGAAAGAATAACAATAGTCAAGTATTAAATGCATTATGCATGCATATGCATGCTTATATTTATTATTGTTCAAGTGTGTGTGGTGAACAAGTAGTTGGTGTTGTTGTATATTTTTATTGCTTTACAAACAGGTGTTGAGTATTTAAAAAAAACAAAAACAAAAACAAAAACAAAAACACAGAATTGTGTTGTGGTTGCATTTTTATTTTCATTTACTTTTTAGGAATAACAACAGCAACAACAATAACCTGCATTGAAACGCAGGGTATAACAAGCAAACAATATAACCGTTAGTTTCCTTTTTTTATTGTTTGTTATTGTTCTACTTTGCAAACACACATTGTCTGTTACTCTTGTTAATGTTGTTTCTGTTTTTTTTTCCATTTTTTTATTAACAAGAACCGTGTAGTGTTTATAGCATGGTTGAGGGAAAGGGAAATTTATATTTCACCACCCTCTTGTGTTTGTAACAGTATAGCATGTAACAACAAAGTAAATATCCAGAGAAAGCAAGAGAGAGAAGGAGAGAGAGAAAGGGAGAGAGTGAAGGAGACACACAGAAGAGGGGTAATGAAGTTGTAAAGAGTTTTACTTGCATAAGGAAAATATTTGTTTTTACCGTTGCATTATCATGTTTATTTCGCATGCTCAATACCCAGACAAGTGTAAACGTGTGCTTATATTTTTAATATGCCAGGATAATGTTATTAAACGCAATTATTTACGCTTAATGCACAAAGTAATTAAAACAATTAAAAATGCTTCGTTTATTCGTTCGTTTATTCGTCTCGTCAGTTATTGTTTCTTGCCACATACATATATACATACCTACATACATACATACACACACACATACACATACATACACATACAAACACTTTAAATATTAAATTGCTTTTAATAAGAAAAAAAAAATTATTTAGTTTGTCTCTCTCTCTCTCTGTCTCTCTCTATGACTCTCTACCACTCTTTCTGTCTTTTCCTTGTTACTCTTCAATTTATATAATCTTTGTGTTTAATATTACAATGCAATCCATATATACACACATACATACATAAAAGTGTATTATTATTACTCATACTTGCTTGTGGCCGAAGTGTACTCGTAGGAGTGTTTAAGTTCTCCTCTTTTAATACACGATACCATGTAATTATCGTTATTAACACCATGACAATGAATGATAATTATCAGCAACAACAACAACAACAACAACAACAACAACAAAAACAACGCATTATAAAAGAAAGTCCGTTTGTTTACATTTCAACATAATAAACGTTTAATGACAGTCTTTGACTGTCTCAAGAAGTACAGATGCTGGGCTTTTGTTTTCTTCTTGGTTTTGAGTAGAAAATTTAGGCTCTGTTTTATATTGGAATTGCTCGAATTACTAATGTTTTTAAAATGTAATCTGTTTATCCGCTAATTAGAAAGGAATTCGCGAAAATTAAAACGTTTTGCAAATTTATCTTTCACTTACGGATCCGTCTAAGCCTTCAATCATCATCATTTAAGGCTGTCATGCAAAACAGTAACCCAAATGATGGGATATTATCTTACGCGTTTGCCAGAGTTGATTCTCTTCTAAAATATTTATTAACCATTTAATGGCCATTAAAATCAGTATTTCGGCATAACTCCTCCTCCATTTCCAGTTACTCTCTCCGGTAACCGAATTTTAAAATTTTAACTCGTTAAGAGGTCAGTTGAAGTCGCAGTGGCCTAGTATGTATGGTGTTGGCATATTAAATAAGGAACCTTTTCAACAACTGGCTCAGGCATTCAGCGACTTCCTTTCAGCAGTCTTTTGCCAAAAACTCTGAGCGTGAAATAAAATTGTGATGAAGAGTTTTTCAAAAAAAAATCTATCGTTCGGAATCGACAGAGTAAAGCATTGTAATGGCCAATATTTATCGGTCAAAAGCTATGCAAGCAATCGATTATACTTGTAACCCGATGTTCTGCGCATCAATATTGTCCATTCACATGGCTTCGACTGTCTGGAAATTTATCCGAAATCAGAATATTTCTTCTGTGTTTACTAGCATTTAGTGGAGCAGTAAACAAATATCGTTTGTATCGTCCTAATCATAGATTTAGCATTCCGAGACTCCTTGCCCATGTAATTGGTATTCCTTTGAGCAGACTTTTCTCAAACTTTCAGGATGAGGAGTTATGCTGATGAAGTAAAATTTTATTTTACTTTAGGATTCCTGGCAAATGATTGACTTTTGTTACTTCACTGTAAAGGATTAAGAGTTTTGTAAGCGGGGGGATAGTTTTATGGCTTCACAATATATGCTGCGGTAGGTCTTGCATTGTTAATGCTTTCCCCAAAGCGGTAGATTAAATCAAATCGATGTACTGTAGATACATAGCCAATACTCGACTTCAATCAATTGGGCCACTAACCGGCCTGTTCATTTCAATGTACTTTGTACCCCCATTCCAAACGTGAAAACCAGAAATATTTTCATTTCATAAGCATATTACAGACAAAAATTAAAAAAAAAAATTCCTAAAACTTAACGATAATTTATTACCAATTACACTCTCCTCAAGCAAAAAAAAAAATTGTATTTTTTCTTTGTTTCTTTGTTTTTTTTTTTTACCAAAAATGTTTCATGTTTAACAATAATTGACACATTTTGAATTGTTAATAAAACAAATAAAAAATAAGAAACTCTAAAGCAAACGACAACACAATATTAAGACGACACTTCACTTCACTTCACTTTAATTTTAATTTTAATTTTTTATTTTTTTTTTAAACGTGTTCAGAATTCATAAATAAAAAATTAATTTCAACTGCTTTGAGTCCACTAAACAGTAGTAATTGTAGTTGTTGCAGCAGTTAACGTTGTCGTTGTCGTTGTCGTTGTCGTTGTGTTTACCTTTGTGTTTCTAAGGCCATAAAAATTTACATTCTTTACGATCTCGGCTGGTTATATTGACAAAATTTATACAAAACTTAACGTCAATACAGACAACATTAAACAATTATTACCGTGATCAAATAAATTCAACGCCACTACACATGTTTACAGATTGACAGACATTATAACACGATCCATCATCAATCATCAAATAGTTTTTTGGTTTTTTTGGATTTCAAATGTTTTTTTTTTTAATTTTTTTAGTTTTTTTTATGAAATTTAAAAGAAAAAAAGAAAAAAAAAATTTCTTTTTAAAACCTAACCTAACCGTGTAATGCATTCAGAAATAACAGGTTAAGGCGGCCTATCCTAATGTGCATATCAAAGAAGCGCAGGCCTGTCCTTATATTTACTTTTGATTTGTTTTCTTATTTTTTATTTTCTTATCAAATAATTTTTGTTTTCGTCTTTTTTTTCTTTTTTTTAATCAATTACTATCAAAAATCATTGTCATTTTGTCACTTAAACTTTCTCTTAAGCCCTCGTAATTGATATCCAACAGGTAACAACTGCTTTTAACCTGTAAAATTATCAGTTTGTTTCGTATATGACTGTCCCTAATTTTATTTTGCTTTCGTCACTCGCTTTTTTTGTTTTTTTTTTTTTTTGTTGTCTTTCAGTAGTTAAAATCAATAAAAAAAAAACGAAATAAATAAACAAACAAATAACGCCAGTTTTATTATGTGATTTTTAAACAATAAATGATGATAAGATTTCCTCCATGATATTGGCCCACGGAATTTTAAAGAAATTTTCGCCCCAAATTTCTCAAGTGTTTTGGAAGACAACAAACGAGCAGATAACACAGTGCCACCCCAGCAATAGTACAAAAACAAAACAAAACAAAAAAACAGAAATTATATTGGAAAAGTATTTCCAATTTTGTTAGAAAATTTATTTGATTTTGTGTTGAAATTTTATTTGTTTTTGGTTTTTCTTTTTTCGTTTTTTTTCTTTTGTTTTGTGAAACAAGTTTTCTTTGATATTTTTTTACATTTTACGATCTGAATTTCTATTCTGTTTTGCCTTCTGTTTTTATTTATTTGGGTTGCGGAAATTTTTAAAAAATTTTCTTCAAAAATGCCTTTCGGAAGATTAAAAAAAAAGAACAACAACAACACGGGTCATGTTTTACAGCAAAAACAAACAGAAAATGATGCAAAAAAAAAAATAAAAAAAAAATTAAAATTTTTAACAATTTTAAAAACACAACCCCTCGTATGTAAATATGCGCAATGCTTTGAAATCTTGGAAAATATGTTGGTTCTAGACAGAATTTTTCTACGAATTTTCTACTCAAATACAGACCCTTTGTGTCCCTAATAACACTTCCCTACTTACTTAATTGATCATTACAAACCTTTAGGCAGGATTACAACCTAGATTCTCATACATCCCCCCTGTTGTAAAGCTTAATTTTTATTCATTAGTTACGGTACCTATAGTTTAACGTCAAATCTGAAGGTCAGATTTAAGAAGCGTTTAGCAGAAGACTGCTCAGCGGGTTCAACTACCGATCCTTTGACTAGTGCGAGCACAACACACTGCCTATTAGATTAACAAGCTTTTGGCTAATAGTATTACAATAACGGCGATATAAAGTGAAATTCTTAAGCCTTAGAAAACTATATTCGACCGAAGGATAGCTGGAGGCTAGCGACACTTCAAGAACTAGAACAGAATGCGAGTGAAACCGAGCTTCTGAAGCGCTTGGGTTACATTTGATTATTTTTGATAAATTGTTGCGATATCTGCTCTTTAAACATGACAACTAAATTGCGTCTTATTTACTGAATTAGTATTTTCAACCTTTTAGTTAGGATTGCAATCTTACTTTTCACTTCTTATTGTGTGTGTAAATTTTATCCATGAGTGGTAAGCTCTACATTTTGAACATCAAGTACGAACGACAGATTTTTGAGAAGCTAACGTAATAATTTTATTCAATCTCAAGGGTCTTTGTCAGAAGTCCAAAGAAATATTTTCCCATTGCATTCGATATGTCTGAGCTCGAGTCTGAACTCGTGTCTAATAAGCCAATGCACTACCTACTAGACTGCCAGTTATGACTCTACTGCTACCTCTAAGGTTACGCTTTTAAAAAATCTACTCTATTCACACTACATCGGCAAAGAAGTGCTGCTTTAGATCTACGTAATGGTTTATGACATTGCTTTGGCAAGATATTTTTGCTTTACTCCATGCATACTCCATTGCTGCATTCACCTTGAAAGTAAAAATTGTTTCAAAATATCCTTTAAAAAGATTACAAGAGTGGTAGCAATGGAGCGGCTAAATTTTATAATTACATACCGACAAACAATTGTAAAACATATCCACATACTTACGTACATATGTACATATGTCTAGCTGAATATAAATTTTGTTTTTCCTTTAAAAGCAATTAAAATTCGAAACTTATTGAGAAACATTTGTAAAGAAAATTTTCACAGTCAGGTGTTTAGAATATGAATACAACCACAACAACAATGAAAACTGGGCCAACGATTTGTTTGTTCAAATTAAAAAAAAAAAAAAAAAAAAAAAAAAAAAAAAAAAAAAAAAAAAAAAATTATTAACAATTTATTGCCAATAAAAAAGCATCAAATTTTTCTGAGTGTAGTCGTCTGTATATGTGCTCTTAATTTAATGCATACATACACACACACCCACATACATACACTGTCACAGCAGCACTCAATTTTAATTGAAATTCACTGTGATTTATTAAAATGCATTTAAGATTTCAACTCACCACCATCGCCGTCACCACCAACCAAAAAGCAAGCAAAAAATAAACAATTTTAAATACAACAACAACAACAACAACAACAAAACTACAGTAATAAGATAAATATGCTACAAAAATGAAACTAGAACAACACAAATCATAAATAAATTGCTTACAAAACGACTTTATTAAGGCCTTACTTAGCAAGAAACTTTAAAAACAAAAAAAAGCATCGTAAACATAGAAAGAGAATTTAAAATACAGAAAGAGAAACTAAAACTAAGTTTTTAAACTCTCTTTACCATTGAAAATAAAAATAAAAAATTAAGAAAAAAAAAAAAAGAAAAAGAAATGTATTGTAGGGTATCATCATCATCATCATCATTACCATAGTGCAACAGTGCGTATAACAAGAAGAATTTCAGCATTTCGTTACACTTACGGAGATAGTGAGCGAGAGGGAGAGCAAGAGTGAGGAAAAGAGACACAGTTGAAGAAAAAATATTTTTAATTAAAAATCTTGCTTAACATGTTTATGATAGTTTATGATGCCGTTGGTTGTGTTTTGTTTTTTGTTTTTCCGCTTTTGTTTTCATTTTTTCTTTATTGCACCAAGAGAGAGAGAGAGAGAAAAATAGAATCACACAGAGGCTGGTTGGCTGGCTGGCTGGCTGGATGAGTTGGCTGCATGACTGACAAGGCAGTTAAATGACCTTGTTAAGCCTATAAAGCAAAAGCTTTTACCCCAAAGCATAGAATAAAGACACCAAAGAAAATAAGAGAAAAAGACCGAGAGACAGAGAGAGAAAGAGAGAGAATATAATAAACAAAATAAGATATAAAAAATGTGTAACGAGGTTATCCACCACACAAGCACACACACACACACACACTCATACATATGTTTTTAATCAATTTTATGGCTGCCGTCATTGCAAAACCAAAATGTTAATGAAAGCAAAAAAATATCACACATAAACTATGTACATGTACACGCACACAATGACACTGGCTTCTGCATTTACCCAGCCAGTGGTAATTGTGTGCGTGTGTGAGAGAGAGAGAGAGAGCGAGAGAGCGAAAGCGATGAGGAGTAAGATAAATATGAGTTATTGACAAGGTTAATGGAGATACAAGCGTACACACATTTTCATACATACATACGTACATATATGTATGAGTGCATGCTATGCATCAAACGAACGCGCCTTGTGTAGCCATGACGAAAGGAATGTATTGTATGTGTGATAACAACAACAATTTTTGTATTTTTTTTTTAATTGTAGTGACCTCCACTTGATTTGTGTTGAAATGAAAAATGTTGTGATTGTTCTCTTGTTAGCTCTGTGTTTTTGCTCTTTCTTTGCAGACATTAATTGAGAGTCGAAATAAAATTATTACGTGAGACAGAGAGAGAAAAGATTACATTTTGATCATGGTGGTAATTGTTTTTGTATATTGCCAATAATTCTCGATTTTGGCCTTCCCCTTGAATATTACCTAAGTTTAGAATTCCTATATGTTCCTGTCCTACAAAATAAAACCTTTCGAAAACCAATCTTAGCTGAACTTGCGATATACCGTGCTGAAGGGTATCGTTTTTTAATGTTTTTTTTTTAACCCAGCACCGTTGTTCTTCATCTAAAACGATTTTAATGACAATAAAAAAAACCTAATGATCGTATTTGCTTTTGCCTTAGTCTACTAGAGTCATTTTTATTATTGAATTCACTAAGAACAGCATTAAAGAAGTCACATGAAATGACTAACAGAGCGATAGTATAATCAGAACGTGTCATCAATACTGAGTAGGTTATGGAAATAATGTGCACGTGATAAATTTATTAAAACGTGATTAAATAAACAACCATTAAACAGGAATAAATAATACAAACATCAAAGTGATGACGAAGAATACATATGTATTCGTTAAAATGCTTTCATTTTTTTTAATTTTATTTCTTTATTAAAAAAAAATAAACAACAAAACTTTTCCGATATAAAAAAACCATAAAAAAAAAATTCACCGAAAAAAAATTTAAAGCCTACCCAAAAGGGGTTTATTCAACAGTAAGAGCAGGAGCAAAAGCAAGAAAGCCTTACTCTTTTCCATATTAATGCTGATTTATTACAGTAACAAGCGAAAACATGAGTAAATTTCTGTTAAAATCCCATAGTCTTTAATACAAACACGCACACACATACACTTCCACACATACACAGCTTTACTCGTTCACATTTAATACAGTTAGTTAATGTACCATCATTATGTTTAAGCATGATGATGATGATTCCACTTGTAGTTGTTGTTAAACGTGTTTTGAATTTGTTTAGATTAAAGTCTTACACACACACACACACACACATTCTTACGCTTACATTTACACTGTCACAGCATCCACTTCTCTGTCAATCTTTGCCCTGCTCTTAAAAAAAAACAACAACAAACAACGCACACAATAAACAACACATTTCTTAGCACACACACACACACACACACAGTTAAAGAGGTTGTTGATCGGGGGTCACAGAGTGCGATAGAATGAAAGAGTAAACAAGCAATAGTAGTGAGTGTCTAAATAAATCTTACATTATTACGCGAAGGCTTTACTCATTTATACCAATGTGTGTGTGTGTGTGTGTGTGTGTGCCTCTGTGTATAGTTAAACAGTGTTTTGTTTGTATTAACATGACTCTGATAAATTATTTTTAATAATACATGATTGATATTTTCACTAAACGTTTTACGGTTAGTTGGTTACTAACAAAAGCCGCTTAGTTATACACACACACACACACTCGGTTATATACATACATATGTATACGCATACGTAATTAGAGGCAGAAGAAAGAAAGAGTGTTAAAGAGAGTGAGTACAATAGCTGTTTATATTGCATATACACAGGCTAAATATACTATTATTGTGTAACTTTTTTAACACATAAATATTATGGCATATTTTTAGGCTGATTAAAGGTAAATTGTAATAGAAATAAAATGAACGCTTAATTGAACGATTTTTTTTGTTTAAATTCCTAGGAAATGAAGGAAATTTTTAAATTTTTATGTTAAATTTTATGCAATAATATGCTCAAGACTGTACAAATTGTTGAATTATCTTTCAAGGCTTGAAACACAGGCACTGCAAAAAGTATCGGAAAAGAAAAGAAAAGTACGGAAAATGTATTCAATATTGATGCTATTCTCCTTCAAAAAAAGAAGAAGAAAAATTTTTCAAAACTTACTTGAAACAAGACTAAAAATTTCAATCGCGGATTATTAATTCGACACTAGTGCCATCAACCAGTATCACTGTTGGGAAAAGGTTTGAAATATGAAAACTAGATATTAGAGCACAGCAATTGTTGCTAGAACCCCAAAAAGCAAAGCGAAAACTGCTTCATCTTATACGGTGAGGTTAGGTTGTCATGGTCGCTCGCAAGTTTCCTTTGTGAGTTCACTCAGAGGCATGTGACATTCCTGTATTCCAACTGTCTATTTCAGAACCATGTACATTCGATGTGATGGAATGCAAAGCTGCACAGAGGTACTTTAGTCAATTGCCCGTTGAGTTAGACATTCTAATAGAAATTGCTTCACAACGGTTTTTTTTTTCTTTTTTAGTTGTAATGCGCTCCGGTATATGTCCAGCAATTGCATTCCTAGGGAAACGAATTTAATTTCAAGCAATATTCAAGTGAGCTCCAATTCTTTCACCCACACAAGTGGATAAAAGTGGGAATATCGATTCTCTTGCTTCCCGTTTACCCCTTTAAACCGAAAGGAGGAATTCTCGTAGACTGGAGACGGGAGACAACCAGTATCACTGGCTATCCCGATTAGACATGTGCCAGGAAGCCTAACTCTAGTGGAACAGCATTAACAGATATTCTGCAAGTAGCGACATTGAAGGAACATGCTTCCTCAGAGGCTCTTTTGATGACTTAGGGCTTCTTAAGCCTTAAGGAGACTACTGTAGTGCTTTTTTGTCTTACTATTGGGATTTATTCTTATAGTATGAACGATCTACCTTCATCTTCTGCATTTAGTTTGCTCCAGGAATAGAATTCTGCTGTTAAAGTCTAAGTTCTCTTTGCTAACGTTGTTTATTGTCATGACTTTCACTGTTTTTCCTAAAGTAATGTCAATAACCTTTAGTACGCAATCAAGCACGGTGATGAACAGAAAGAAGTGCAAGAAACCATCTCTGCTTTACACCAGGATTAAAATCGAAAGTTTGGCTAAGTTTGCGGTTAAGCAGAGCTCATTATGGTTGTTGATGATTGTAAATATAACCTAACCTAGTATTTTCGTGCTCTCCAAACGGCTTCAGATTTGTTCTCTTATTTCACTAAATCGTACGTCTTCTCATAAACGTTAAAAACTGTATACAATGAACATTTTCACTGAAATGGTCCAGGATATTTTGAATTGTATTGAATGCATGATCAAAACGCCCTAAAGTATAGCATTTAAGGACTCCAAGTTTATATATAAAATTAATTTGCGGCATACTTTTACGTGTTCTTGAAATACGTTTTAAAATTGTGTTTTTCTTTTTAAATATTTTTAATTAAACCTACACATACAAACAGTTTTCTATGCCTTCGCATAGATAACAATGGTAATGGGGAAGGAGAGTAATTTATAAGCAGTAATAGCAGGCAATTAATTAAAAACGTAGTCTAGAATACTTTTAGGCGTTTTGCATAAAGCTATAGAAATTGTTTAAACCATTTTATTTATGAATTTATTATTCATGTTATCATTAATCATTTTTCTTTAATGAAATATTCTTTTTTCTTTTTTTAATTTTAAAATTAAAAGAATTTTAAAATATTTTTTTCTTTTTTTTTTGTTTTGTTATGCCATTAATATTAAATTTTAAAGTATGCTTTCGGGCATTATTTTTTCAATTTGATTTTTTTTGTAATTTTTTTCTTTTTTTTTTGCATGTTTTTTCTATTACCAGAAATAAAAGTCAACATTCTACACGATTTTATGACGTATTTCCTACTTAAATGTCTTGTAATTTACGTCAATATTATAATCGTTTGAAAAATGAAAAGCGTATGTGTGCGTGTGTGTGTGTATGTGCCAAAGAAATTTAAAACACATTTTCCGTTTTTACTTTAAAGAAAATTAATTCCCTCTTAAAACAAAAAACGAAAGAAAAGTTAAAGAAAAAAACACACGAAATGACGACGAGCATAAATTCTAATCACGTACGATTTTCCATGAGTTCAACTCATACGTCAGATCAATGTATGAATGGCTGAATGACTGAACGAATAAACGAATAAACGAATATGAGCCACTGACTGCATGTAGAAACGTGGGAATTGTTAGCCATTTCTCCTATCATTTTTCATTTTTCGTTTTCTTTCGTGTTGTAAATATCAAAATTCAAATCATTTTTTAAGAAAATCATTTGAAAATATTTTGCGGAAAAATCCGTTAGCATATGATGCTGCTTGAAATTCCAACTGGGTTTGTTTATAGAAATCCTCAAATAAAATGCAATTTATGTTTGAATTGCTTCTTCTTCCAATAACTGGCAACTGAATTAGAAAATTAACACATTCTCCTCGCTTTAAAGATTTTGGCAAAGAAAAAATTATAAAAAAATAACAGAAAAAGAAGTTAAAGTACTTCAATGTACTTTAACCATTCAAATGTTGATATTTGAGCCTAGAATTGGGCAATAAAAAGAGTACTTTTGTTCAGCAAATTGTGGTTCGGCTGCATGCTGTCACAAAAAAGTTAAAGAAAGTAGAGTGTTCTACCACCACTTTTGATTCATTTGATGCTAGAATGGCTAGACACACTAGAGCTGATCATCCCCTTAACTCTGTAAAAAAAAAATTTTTTTGTTGCCTACTTTTAGACGCTAAACTTAATCAATTTTACTAATTTTAGTTTTAATTTTAAATTCTTTTATTTCTTTCCATTTCTTTTATTGTACAACTTTACAGCCATTGTTTTACGTATTTTTTCTGTTTCATTTTCAAAGGACTGAGCTCAAATACAAACTACAACAAGCAAACGCAAAAAGAAAAGATTTATGGGAATTGACCTTTGCTGGGGTTTTAAATTTCAACACAATATTTCCTCGTTGTAGACATAATAATAACACACAGACACAGTCATAGTTACCAGGACAATATTATGCAAATTTCTGTTTGTTTTATTTAAACTTCTAATAACAGCTCCTAAGGCAAGCAGGCCAGCAGGTCAAATGGTTGACAATCTGACACCAACACCCTACTGCAAATGAGAAACAGAAACGTACTGAAATGAATTTTGTATTCACAAAAGTCACGAATAAATTAAAAGACTTAAAAATAAACCGTTATATAGGCAGTATTTTGTTTTCTAATTTAAACTCCTAAAAGTATACTTTGATATTTTCAAAGCCTAAAAATATAATACTTTATTATTGACAAATAAATTAAAACTGCTTGTCTATTCTAAATTGAAATTCGTGTTTGTTTTTTGAGAAAAAATATCACAAATACTTCCTTAATGGGTTAGTCAAGATTACAACCTAACATCTTACACCATTTATGTTGTGCGTGTTAATTTTTATCCTTTAGTGGCCGGACCTACAGTTTAAATTCGCCTCCGAATGAAAAATTTAAGAAACTTTTTATGGAAATTTTATTTTACTCGCCAGAAGTAGAGGAAGAAACTGAGAGCAAATCACCGCAGAAAGATTTTTTCATATTTCTTCATGCTCAGGACATCTGGACCATAGGTTTAACCATGGCATCTGGTCTAATAAGCCAATAGCCAAGACTACAGCGATTCTGAGTCGCACTACATTTTGAAAAGAGAAACTGCTCTATAAACTAGCACAAAAACCAATAAAACAAGTCTCTGGCATGTGCACTAAAAGTCCACTCTGTAGTTTACTTAAAATATTCCCATCGATCTCTACACTCTTGAAAGTTTTCCAAAAAAAATTTTATTGTGTTTGTAGTTACTTTGAATATTTGCTTTCAAATTCTCCCTTAAAATTTCTCTAAGTGTATGAGAGTTAATGACGTCATAACGTTTTTAATTCAACACATTAAATGCTCAACAAATTGTTCTGCTTTTTCTTCTCTTTTTTCCTTTTATCTTCACTTCCATTGCTACTCCGTTTAATTTCAAATAGTCAAGTAAATTAAATTAAAAAAAGAGAGACAGAGAGAGAGATAGAGCGAGAGGGAGGAATAAAAGGAGAGGAAAAGAGACAGAAAGCGAAAAAGCAAGAAAACGTGATTGGGTTTCCGGGGGCCATAAATTCTAAAAACAATGTTTTGTTAGGTTTACTGCGTGTACTTACTTCTTTTGTAACACCGTGTAAGTGTAAGTGTAAGGAAGTAAGTGAGCTGGTGGCTGGTCTATTCTATTCCATTGTGTTGTAATTTTATTTTATTTCCCTTGTTTTTCTGTTTTATTTTGTTCTTCTCTTTAAGTTCTGTGCTATAAATTGTTTTTCTTTTTTTCATTATTTTTTACTTCAAGAGAGCAAAAACCCAATCCCCCTAAAGTAGGCAACATAAGACGAGGTATATCTTGTGCTGTGTGGCTCAAGGATGACTTTATAATGTTGTTTTTGCTTTAGATTTTCCTTTTTAAAGAGCTACTGACTACTGCACTTGTTGTTGCATTAGTGACGATTTCTTTTTATTTCTTGTGTGTTTTTTCTTTTTGCATTAATTTTTTGCTGCATAAGTTTAGGCACAGAAAAAGCATGGCAAAGAAATTAAATCGTTTCATTGCTTTCTTGCTTTTTTTACTGTGGTTTGTTTCGCTGTTTCTAGGATCCTTGTGCCAGTAACCGTTTCCGTTACTGTTTTTCTTTTCTTCACAGAAAATTCAACTGCCAGTGGCAAATTGCTAATCCCCCTCCACCATGTTTGTTTGTGCGTTGTGCATTAAATACAGGGGGGGAATTTAATATATTTTTTTGTTGTTGTTTCTTTTACAGAACGAACGAGTATTAAAGTCATGATTAAAAGGAAAATTTTTTTCTTGACGTATATATACGTCAGTCATGCTTAGCTGTACAGAATATCAAACTAAGAACTGTTAAACTAAAGCTGCGTATTTCTAAAAATATAAGAAATGCCTCTCGAACAGTCCCATTGGCGCCTCTACGCTTATGTATTTGAATTTGTGGATATTGAGTAATGATTTGTCACCCTTTTTTTGTTTTTGCTGTTGATTTCTTTTTGCTTTTCTATGCCGTTGAAATCGATTTTTTTTTTCTCTCCGATAAACTCCATTGACTTTTTCGTGAATATTAAGTCATGGGCTCTTTATAAATATTTAAATCCACTTAAACAGTGTTTTTCTTCTCTTTTTTTTCTTTCTTCATCATTTTGACACTTTGCCAAAAGTTTTCGAAGCCAAAAGTTTGTTAAATGACACTTTTTACACAGTAGTGTTTCATATTATATTTGAAATGGCTAAAGTTTTTGGCTAATGTCAGCCTAAAAGTAGGCAAAGGGATTTAATATTTTTTTTAATTTTTTTGTTCGTGTTTTTTTTTATAAAACTTTTCTAACAAATTATTAAGGTAAAGTTTTGATAAATAATCACGTTTTAAATTTATTTTGTTTGAAAAAAAGTAACATTAAAGCCTAAAAGTAGGCTTTAGAAAAAATATTCTCATTCAACCTTTTTAATTTTGAATTTTTTTCTTTATTAATGGCGTCGTTGTAAATAATGAAATTGAGGGCTGATTAGAAATTCTTTTGTCGCTTTCATATTAAACACAACCTTAAGGCTTTAAAGCCTTAAAATATGCTATAATAGTCATACATTTGTCATTGTATTTATGTACACAAATGCTAAGAACTTCATAGTCAGAATATCTTTACAATTGTTGAAAATATTTTAAATGTTTTCTTTCAATTTTTCTTCTTTCTAAGTGGTCCCCTATATTATAATTTATTGGCAAGTGTTTAAATTTAGAAGAAAAAAAGTGAAGTCTATCATAAGGGATCTTTGGTGGCATTTGGTAAATGATGAACATAAATTTCTTTCTTTATCTTTCACTCTCTCTCTCTCGGTCTCAACAATAAATTAAAATTTTTTTTAATTAATTTTGTTTATTTATTACACTGCACACAAAAAACTAGGCATACTTTTAGGCGTATATACATAATGTGGGGGGAAAAATATCAATAAAATTAAATTATGAGTTTCCTTTTATTTCCTTCAACTAAAGGTGTCATTTAGCAATTTATGTTGAATATTTATGTTCAAAAACACCCTTAAAGTATGCTAATCATTTGAAATATTATATTTATAGGCCATAATTATTATTATTCATAAACTGTGTGTACATAATAGAAAAAATTTGTATTTCTGTATCGATTTTTAGTTGACAATTAAATTCTTTCAATTATTTTTGACGTCATTTCCTGTTTTAAAAATTATTAAAGCATACTTTTTGGCTGTTATAGACGATTTATTTTGATTTTCAGTTTCAATCATGTTTTGGCATAAATTTTCATGAATTTTCGTTTTCTTTTCAATTGTTTTTGTCAAAAGATATTAATTTCAGCATGAGAATTTTTTTATGCAAATTTATTTCAATTTCATTTATCTATTCGTTATGGTTACGTGAGTTTTGTCGAGATTTTTAATTGACAGCATCGTGAGATGACAGGAAATTATTTCTTATTTATAGGATTTCCGTTTAAATGTTTAAATTAATCGCGTTATAAATTAAGTGTAAAAAAAGAAAAAAAATTTAAATTAAAATAACAGGCATACTTTTAGGCATTGTGATTTGAACTTAAGTCATTGCAGATAATTTAAAGAGTTAGTTTGATTAAATCATAAACAGTTTATAGGGGCCGTAGAAATTGTTGGGAACAAAAATTTGATTAATTTTGGTGAAATTTTTGAAAATAATTTGGTCATGTATTCCACTTGTCTTCGACTATCTTCCCACTTGCCAACTCTAAGTCCCAAGAGTCCCTTTAACTTAAGTGATAATATGTTGCTATTGAATTGAAATTAATTTCACCAAACACATAAACCAACTAAAATACCCAATTTGATTATGAATGGTTAAGGGATTTGAATTTCACCCAAAAGGATTTCAATTTGCTAAGCAAAATTGCTTTTGACGTCATTTTAAAATCATGACAACAACAGTTTTGCATGCTTGAACATACGCAAACGAATTTAAAAATACATTTTTCACCGACTCTCTCTCTCTCTCTATCTCTCTCTATCTCGCTCTCTTAAAAGTTCTCATTAAAAGTGTATGTATTGGTAGGTATGTAGGTGTGTGCCCGCATGAAAATTTTCATTATTTCCAATGCTTTTTAGACCGCTACAACAACAATAGCAACAACAGCGATGATAATAATAATCAAAATCAATTTATAAAATTATCAACAACTGAACATGACTGAATAAATGCATGAATGAATGAATAAATAAACACCTTTAAATAGGCAACAAAAAACAACAACAGAAATTAAATTAAATACGTTTACGCTCACATACACTTGGTGGCCAGAGGCAAGAAAATACAGTCACCTACAGTAACAATATTCACACACACACACACACACACTTGCCTACGCTTTACAACGCATTATACCGTTATTTTCCCTTATTGTTAGTTTGTATTGCCATTCTACTGCTGCTGTGGCTTTAATGTTCATAAACATTTATTATCGGAAAATTTAATATTTTTTTTTCTGTTTGTGGTGTCTGCCTAAAAGTAGTCATCAAAAAAAAAAAAAAAAGAACAAATAAAATTATAAAGAAAAACAAGGAATTAATGTAAATGCGAAAGAATAAATAATTTTTAAAAGAAATACATTTTAAGTAACAGAGTCTGTATGTACAGAATCGTTTAAAATAATGAGGCCTGTTATCATTTATAAACTGAATACTCCTAAACATACAAATACATATTATCTGCCGCCTTAAAGTATGCTTTACAATTTGTTACGCATTGTTTATCTGCTAGAAATGTTTATCGTAAGAAAAGATATTTGCGTGCCATTGTTTCTTTTATTTTTTAGGAGTCCTTAACTATATTCTGTCTCTTCCCCCTCCCCACAAAGTTTATCTATGCAAAATATAGTTCACTAAACGAGTTTCCTTTTTAATGACAGTCTTAAGCAATTTGAATCGTAGTCCACAGCTTGAGAGTATTCTCTCCTCTCGTTTTGTAATTGAAATTAGGGAAATTTTTGTTTTTTTTATCGCCGTAGTCTAGTAGGTACAGTGCCAACTTATTAGACTAGAGGCCGTAGTTCAATGCCCAGCTTAGGCATCTCGAACCAAATGAAATATTATTCGGACAAAAACTCTGAGTCTAAAATAAAATTGTTACGAAAAGTTTCCACATAAAATCTATCGTTCAGGATCGACAGTTAAACTGTAGGTCCTGCTAGTCACGGATAACATTAACACACATGGAAATAATAAGTTATACTTTGGGCAAACCTGAAGCCAGATCATGCATTCATAAATTATTTAATAAATGTAGCATAACGTTAGGCGAATCAATAAACATTTTCAGGTGAATTCAGAAATATAGTGTGTTTAAAATGGTCTGTAAGTGAAGATATTTAAAATATGAGAAATTTTTTTTTAAACAAGGGTATACTTTTAGGATTATTAAAAATGTCTACGCATGTACTCAGGCTCATATTCGTATTTTCCTTGAACTTATTACAATGTTGTACCTTTAGGTGAGTCTATTGTCTGTTTAAGATGGTCTTTAAGTGAAGATATTTAAGATATTAGAAAATATTTTTTATTAAAAAACTACAGTCTACTTTTAGGATCGTTAAAAATCTCTACATATTCATAGTCGTAGGTTTTCATGAACTTTTACATAAAAAGAGATTCAATTTACAATTTTTTTTTTGTTGTTTTTGTGATAACATAATTGGAGCCTATTATAAGGCAACATTGAACGTGATGTTTAAATACCAGATTATGTTTTCTTGCTTCCCCTCTCATTTTTTTTTTTTTGCTTTTGTTATTGTTGTAATAAATCCATTTTACGTTTTTTTTTCCTTTGCATAAAGCTTTTATTGGTAAAATTTTTATTTTATTATGCTGTTGTTAAAAAGCCCAATAATATTATTTATTTAAAATCTGTTGTCATCATTCAGGCGCCTGTAATATACATACGTGTTTATATACAAACAGAGGGAGAGAGATAGATAGAGATAAAGAGTGAATCCCTATACAATAATCTGAAAAGGCCGTTGTTAAAAAAATATCTTCACATTTGCTATTAAAATTCACACGTTTACACCCACATGAGTGTGTGTGTGTGTATGTGTGCGGTTTCACATAAAATATTGACAATTTTAAATATTTAAAAAACCCTAAGGACTGACTGGTTTATTGTTAAGCCCTGATAGGTAGGCTCTCATTTCTTGCTTTGTGCAGTTAAATTGGTTGCCATTGATGAAAGTTAAAGAATTTAAACATTTTTTGTTGCATTTCTCTCTCATTTTCATTTTTCTTGTTTTAATTGTAGCCTATTTAAAGGCTTTAATGCAAATGGCTTTTTTTAACGTTTTAAGTTGTTATAATAACGTTAATTTCCCTTTTGTTATTTCGTTTTGCTTTTGTTTAACATTTTTTGTGCTTTTTTCCTGAGGTTTACTGTTTCTTTTGTAAATCATTGCTTTTATTGTTGCCTATTTTTAGGCAGCCAAATGGTAATATGAATGCATAAGGTGGTCAAATTAGCTATAAAAAAAATACGATGTCAGCATGCAATTCTCTTGTCACAATTTTGTAGAATAAATTATTTGAAACCGAATGCATGAGCGAATGCATTAACCTAACCGCACATATATTTCTGTGGATTTTTGAGGTTAAAATAGTTAAAAACCATTTTGTTTTTGATTTAAATTGCCCTTTTATAAAGCATGGGTTTAAAGTGGATTTTAATTTTAAGGCTTAGTGTACATAGGGGCAATTATAGCATTTATACAGAATTTGTTAGCATACTTTTAGGCAGTTTAGAATGTTAAATTTCAATATTTCAAAATACTGATGTTTTGGTACCTTGAAAAGATATGTGAGAGTAACAAATAGATGCTAATAGTTTACAAAAATGTTGCATATCTTCAGGCCGCTATAAAAGAAATCATAAAAACCTTTGAAATTTATAAAAATTAAGTTTAAAATATTTTATAAAAGCCAGTTAAAAACAGTAAAATCCCTCAATTTTTCCACAATTTCCTTGTTTTTAAGCTTTAAAAATAGCAAATTACCGTCATTTACTTTAATTGTCAGCCAGTATTTTTTGAATTTTCAGACGCCATGCATTTTTTCTTTCATATTTGGCTGCGTATATAAGTGTGTGTGGCCGCACGTATGGAAGAGCGTATGTACGTGTGTGTAAATACAGTTATTTTTATGCTTTAAATGACCTTTTCCATTTATTCTCAACTCCTCTCAAATCTTGTACCAGTGACGCATGCAGCACATTGCTTGCTCCTCTCTATCTCTTCTCCCTTGGAGTCTCATCTTCAGCACGTTTATTTTTGATGTGGTTGTTGTCGTTATTTTCGGAATAATTTTTTCTTTTTTTTTTTTTTTTTTGACTGAAATTTGATTTTATCATGATGACGATGTCACCCGTCGTTTGTTGTTAAATTGCAAGTGACGTTGTCTTGTTTTATTTTCGTTCTGAAATGCACAATGAAACCGTAGCTGCATAAATATTTATTTTTGGTTTGACATTTTCCCTTTTGATGGCTTTTTTGTCTTAAGCTTTCTGTAGCATTTGCTTAAAACTGCAAAAAAAAATTGTAATTACTTATGCATACTTTAAGGTGTTTACTAGGTTAATTCCAATAACACACTTCTTGGTTTCTTTAAATTTATTCGCCTAAAAGTAGACTTAAATTTATAGGTTTTTCTTTTTCAAGTTATGAAAACTTTAAGGACAAAACAAACTGAAAGAGATAAAGCGAGAGGAATTGGGCAACAAAATTCTAAAAATAGTTTCTCTATTCGTCTGCAAAATTTTATTCTCTCTCTTTCTTTATTTTATGTTTACAAAGATATTTTCAACATCAACGGACGTCACAACATTTTAGTTTTTCAAGTGATACTTTGTTATCACCAATGACATACATTTACAAGCAACAACAATAATAACAACAACAACAAAATAAATCATTAAAAATGTTGTTATTGCTCTCCATCTCCACCTATTGTTTCAAGGAGACAGAGAAAATAGAATTTATTTGTCAACTATGCAAAGGGGGTCACCTCCAATAGAATCTGCTTGAGTGACATAATTTTTCTTTGTTTGTTTTAGAAACGCTTTTCAAGTAGAATTTCTTTTTGAATTGTTTTACAGACCAGACCAGACCAGACATCTTTATGTCACAGTGAAATGTATTTCCCTTCTCCTTCCTTTCTTCTCTCTCTCTCTTATTGTTGTTCATTTTTCCTTTTCATATTACTTTCTTTGTTTCTCTCTCCCTCTCTCTCTCTCTCTCTCTCTCTCTCTCTGTATTCATTCATTTATTTTTTTATTGCATACTTTTGAACGTTTTTGGCAGTGTGTCTCCGTTTTTTGTAATAAAACACCTAAAAATAGTCTTTAGTTTGTGGTTATATTTTTATAAATTCAACCATTTGTTCGTGATGGTTTATTTACAATTAAAAGATATTTTCGGATTTAAATTGCATTATTTTGGGTATTTTTATATCAGAGCGCCTTAAGGTAGACAACAGCAGTTTGTATGATTTTGAATTTTAAAAGCATTTTATTGCAAAAGTTTTTTAATGAAATATTTGGAAAACTTTTATTTAAAGGCCAGAGTTTCTATTTTTAATAATGAAACACATACGAGGGTAGTGCCCAAATTATGCAATTTAAAATGCAACTAACATAGTCTCGTTTTGAATCGATAAACCCCTTTTGGGCTTGTACTTTAAGGCTAACTGTTGGAATGGCTACGGCTGGTATTCGTTTTTTCTTAGGTACTCTAACAGGATCTTTATAGATTGTAGGTACCGCTTAAGATGCATTAATAACGACTGTCCGATATTTGTTTATTGTGACATATGCACACTAACTCTGCGTAGGGCTAAAATTTGCTCATAGGGCAAATTGTCTTCTCTACAGCTCATAGAGAAAATAAGAACTCCTAAAAACGATGTGACCAGTTTTTCCAACATGGAAATTCAGCTGTAGTCGCCGTAGTCTAGGTGTTTGTAGCGTTTTGGCTTATTCGACGTGAGACCGTGGTTCAAACCCCAGCTAAGACGTCTCATGCAAAACGAAATATGAACAAATATTTAAATCGGCGACTTCCTCTCAGCACTTTCTGAGAATAAAATAAATTTTCGCATAAAAAGTTTCTCTACAAAATCTATCGTTCGGCTACACCGTTGAACTGTAGGTCCCGCCACTCATGGATAAAATCAACACACACAACATGGGCGGTATGAGAAGCAATGTTGTAATCCTGATTGATTATGATCTACTCTAATAGGGGCCTCATTATGGTAGACGTTGTGTTTAATCAAACTGATACCTCAATTTTAAAAACCAAAAATGTGTGGATTAAGCTCCTCCCTTTAATGTCCTACTCGAAGGCTTACGTTTGCTCGTGTCAATCTCTTAAAAACCATTGGATTTGTTTCTCCCCTAAGTGTATTGATAATAATTTTTCGAAACATTTTCCATATTGTTTTCGTTGATGAAATATTGTGAATAAATTTCTGTTTTTAAGTTGAAAAAATCTTTTATTTTTCATTTTAAATTAAATTAAATTCTCTTAGAAATCAAAAAAAAAAAACAAAATCAATAATTTCTTTATTCTCTTACGTTTCTCCTCTCCTTCTCTCCCATTCCCTTTTGCTCTTATCTTTCGAAACTTGTAAAGAATCGAAGGAAAACAGCAGGAATTCCTTGTATGCTTGTGTCAAAACTTAAATCACATCCTTTTTAGGTTTTCTTTTTTTTTGTACTTTTGTCTAATCCTGATAAAATGTGTTTAAAAAAAAGAGGAGAATTGGTTGTAGAAAATAGAACAAAAAAAAAGTCGGAAAAAAATAAAAAAATTTTCTTAAAAAGCAACCCTTTTTCACCAACTGAATGAATAAATGAATGAATGCAGGAATGAACGAATGAATGTATAAATGAAAGCTGAACTAAAAATGTCTTTTCATTTTCAAAATGAAATTTATTCCTCGAGTTTCCAAATGCCAGAGATATGAACGCGACGAATATTACGAGTCTGCTGCCACTGGAGACAAATTTTAAAGAAAAACTGAAAAACAAGAACTTTTATTTGTCGACACACTTAACATATTTCAAATTTCCGCCGTTAAAAGAAAGAGAGAGAGAGAGAGAGAGAGAAAGAGAGAGAGAGAGAGAGCGAGAGAGAGACTGTTAGCCAAGAGAATAGAAATTTATAGAAAATTAAGGATTTTAGTCCAAAAGAATAAATGCCAAGTTTTCTGCACTTTTTTCAAACATCAATGTTTTTGTATGACAATTCGAAATTCATAGGATTCTAGAAGTTGCCACTGACTTACAATGTAAAATAATAAAAGCATAACGGGAGGCGAAAAATATATTTTTTTAGGCGCTATAGGTAAACATACGTACATAACATAACATACATAATTGGTCATTACAACCCTTCAGTTAGCAATACGACCCAGTACTGTCTCACAGTACATGAATGGCGGGACTCGCAGTTTATAGTCGATTATGAGCGATAGATTTTCTTTTTGAGAAATCTGCTGAGAGAAAGTTTTGTCTGACCTGGGGTTTCAACCATGGCCTTACATCTAATAAGCCAACACAGTACCTACTAGACTACGGCGACTGTAGGTAAACAATAATAGATAATGACGTTTGTTGGCTCAAAGGACTCTGGAGCAGTTTGAAACTGAACCTCATTTTCATTGTAAAATCATCTTCAAACAGTACCAGTGCAAACCGATTAAAATTAAATTTTTACTCTTTCAAGGGGTCTACTAGATTCTTGATTTTCCCCCACTTAATGACAAGAAGTTGCAATTGATCGATAAGGGGGTTTGTCCCAACAGGAGTCCCTGTTCTAAAGATTCTATGTGGCTCTTTGCCATGATGGTATATAAGCGGCTCATTTTTGTAACCGGCTCGCTTAGTACAAAGTCATGAAAAACTCCCTAAACGCTTATACTGGCAGACAGAGATTATATAGTTCTGTTGTCCATGTCCCTCTTTTAGCAAGAAATTCGTCATCCAGATGAATAGTAATCTCTCCAGGCTTGGCTTATCTAACACTGCCACGTCTAGAGATCTTTACGGGTGGTTCTAGAGCTAAAGTTGGATTTATGAGTGGTTTTGCCCTCATAAGAAGGCAATGAAAAATTGTCTTTAGATTGGAGAATGACTGCAGTCTGAGTGAAATCGAAATATTTTCTCTTCGTAGGCATTTACAACAGGCTAAGACTTAACCTGGCAATCGTTTTATACGGCAACCATGCTTTCGAGACATTGCTTAGATACCAGGACAGAGAAGGTCCTGTATTGCATTGACTGCTTCATAGTTTGGTCATGTTGGTGTCCCATTTACTGGCATAAAGGCTTGGATTGGAAACCTTCGGCCACATGATCTGTGGCCTGTAGGCTCTACGATTGTAAAGTTCATCTCCACTGCCCATTTTAATCACAGACAGGACTCACTTACGTACTTCAATCAGCATGATTTCTGTTCGATTCTCGATAATAACTCAAGTCAACAGGTTCATCCATCGTCATAATGATTTCTGTAGAGATCGCAACAAAGAAGAGAAGGTAAAGACTATTATTTGAGTCTAAGATCTCTTGCTGCAGTCGATGTTGTCCAGGGTTTGCGAGTTAGAAATATCGCTGAGCTATTAACTGAACTTTCTGCAGTTTGAGCATCAATTTAAAATTCTCAGCGCAATCTATTGAGCCATGTAAAGTGAATCGCATTTAAATTTACACAGTCATTGTAGGGTGGAGAAAATGAAATGAAAAATGGAGTCTAATGCAGTGACTCTTAAACTATCAAGCCTTGTACATTTATTCCAAAATATTAGCAAGGCAATGCATATTTCATTGTCATTCTTTATATTCTTTCTTTCCCTGCTCCTAATCGCCTACTTTACTGGAATAATTTGTTTCTCGATGACAAATTGATTTTTTTTTTCTTTTTTGCAAATGAAAATGTAAATGAAAGACAGAGAAGAAGAGACTTTAACAAATTAGGGATGGAAATTCGAGCGTTAAATGACAAACAAAATGAGATCCTTTCGGCAATTTCAAATCTTTAACTCTTTTAAACTTTCAGGCAAATGACAGCTCTATTGTATCTTTATTTTAAGACGTTAAACGAGCTCTTGGTGTTGCCTTCAAAATAAAGTTATTCCAGGCATTGATTTCTGTTATCTCTTCTTCTTTCATTCTTAGTTGTGACGTAATTTTTCAGTTTTTTTTTTGTTTTTTTTTTT
>QOCX01000061.1:291548-311763 GCA_005959815.1 Sarcophaga bullata
AAAAAATTTCTGAAATTCCTTTGATGGAATTTAATTAGAATTGAAAAATAATTCTCTTGTTGTTGTTGTTGTTGTTGCTATGGTTTGCTTTTATCTTTTGTTTTAAAAATTTAGAAATTCTCTCAAAATTATACACACAACACCATCACCATTCGCATGTACGCTGTCTTTGTGAATGTTTTCGAAATAAATGTTGCCTACATTTAGGAATTCTTTAAATGACTAAAAGTAGGCACCAAATATTTGTAGGACAAGGAGAATTTCTTTTGAAATTTTACAAAAAAAAACCGTGAAAATCTCAATTCTATTGTATTGATTATGGAGTCTACAAAATAGTAGGAGAAAGGTCTTGGATTACCGTGAAACCTTGAGACGGCGGTTATTATTGTAATACAAATTGTGGGGCCTGTACTTGTTCTTTTTTTGTTACACGCTTCGCAGGTCGATGTTTATTAGATAAACTGCGATTGTATACCAGCTTCTACGTCTGAAGCAGTAGTCTTTATGTTGAGTATACGCCCTTAACTAGGGCCGACTAACAGTCGTTGTTTTTATAAAAAAATTTAATGACTCCTGCAAAATGGGAAAGTCCTGTTTAAAATTTCAAACCCCTTGTTTTATGACGAACTGACATAAATTAAGGTGAACATTATTTTTATGGTGCACTGCATTATCTTTCGGTCCATTTCAACATTTATAGACTATTTTGAGTATTTTTTTTTTTTGTGAAATTGGATCCTTAAGACTCAAAACTAGTGAAACATAACTTTAATTATTCGTTGCATAATTTAAGGCGAAACTTTAGTAGTTCCTATGCTGCACTGCATTACCATGGTGTTAAATTACTTGTAAATTCAAGATATTTAATATTCAAAATGAATAAAATTCATTCAAAATAAATTAAAAAGACAGTTAAACTAACGTAGCTGTATACGCATAACCAGTTTTCACGAAATTATGGCCGCTTTTCATACACACAATAATGGAGCATAATTATAATCGGTTACTCTAGTGTTCGCTGTTTAAGGCTTCCACTGTACATTTGTATGTATTAGTGAGAGTTGACGTTGTAACACAAACAAACAAAAACGAATTACCAACAAGTGAACTCTGACGTTTGCATGTTGATTAGAACATTAGCATGGCGTGTTATAAAATGAAAAAAAAAAATAATAAACGAACAAACAATACCAATAACAACAACAACAACAACAACAACAACAACAAAAATTAAACTTTTCTTTATTGTTTTGTTTTCCTTTCGATTAAATGTTATCGTAGTTGTTGTTATTGTTGTTGTAAATGTTTATGGTAAACGTTGAAATAAAAAAAAAGAGAAAATGAAACGAAACAAAACAAAACAAAACAAAAATAATAACCGCAAGTAACCATTAAAAGAAAATTAAACCATAAAAATAGAAACGGAAAGAAAAAAGAAAATAACAACAAAAACAACAACCACAAATAAAACAAATTGAGTAACAGGAATAACAATTAAAAAAGCAAACAAACTGTTATTAAACAAACGCACACATTTCCTTACACAAAGTTTAATGTGCGTTTAAATAAGGAAAACAATACCAATCTCAATACACTCTTACGCTCTCCCTTTGTCTCTCTATCTCTATCCCGATCTCTGTTTTTTTTTTCTTCTTATTTGTTTCGTGTATTTAACTGTGTGTTGTAGTAAGTGCCGCAATGAAAAGTGTAAACAAAACTGTGTCAGTTTAACTGGTAACCAGTGTTACCCGCATTAAAGGCAAAAAAAGGAAGGAAACGAAATTTTTTTGTTTTTTTTTTTACTGGGAACAACTGAAATGTGCGTGTATGTTTGAAAATTATTGCTTACACTTCCGTATAAGCGTTGAATAAGATTGATATTCAAAATAAAAATGCCATTAAATATGTTAAGTAAAGTTTTGTGCTAGAAATAGACAATCAGTAAGGATTACTAAAGGTATTTAAATACTCCTTCTATAGTTCAGTTGGTCTTCTTTTTATTATTTTTTTTTTTATTTAATCAAGCTTATGTTATTGCTTGTAGTTCCTTTAAATTAAAAGATCAATTCTAAACACATTTTGAAGTATCTTCATTGGCTATACTGATTTAGCTTTTTCAAACGGTTTGTGTCTTGGGTACGGCATTATGAAGATCAGGATTACTACCTGCATAGTTTCTTACACCACCCATGTAGTGTTTGTTAATTTTATCCATGAGACCTACAGTTTAAACTCGACTCGGCATGACCGATTTTTTTTGACAGTAGATTGCTGAGAGAAAACAGCCGAAGAAATATCTTTTCAAATTTCATATTAGTTCCATATATCTGAGGTGGTCTCACGTCTAGCAGTGATATACTAGACAATGGCGACTTCATATGACATGACCCATTGAATTCTTGAAAGACAATTACAAGGAACCTTTATCGAACAAAAAAATAATTTGTTTGGAACAATATTTTACCCGAAAAATACCGGGAATAGCTAATTTTTTGATTTTTCTCTTGGAGTATGAGTTAAAATTTGTTTAGAAACTAATGATTGGAAAGTATTGATCTATCCTACGAGCTTTTTCGATCGATATGGAACATTTACAAACAAATTACTTTTCAAATTTATATCAATTCCTTGCTTGATTTCGAAAATGGGTAGCTTCTTACGGGAAATAGGAAAATATTGCAGCAATGTTTCAGAAAAAAATTCTTCTTTTTAAAAATACTTTCTAATTTTAATATATTTTCTTTAAATAATTTTAAAAAAAAAGATTTCATTTAAATTCTGATTTTATTTTAAAACGCAATAATTTTATGCTAAAGCAGCATAACGCTTTAATCCTCTGAATTATTTTTTGGTTTATTATTTTTTGTATTTTTTTTTTTCTTTTATGGCCATTAATTCCTAGAATTTAATTAATTATTCTCTCATAAATAAAAACTTTTAATTATACATACTTTTTCTTTGTTTTTGTTTTTGTTTTTTTTTTTCATCATAATTATTTGCATAGACTTTGGTTCTGATGTTATTTATAAAAGCACAGATTTCCTACAAAAAGTATTTTAAAAAGTTCTTTTTTTGTTTTTTATTTTTTAATTATTAACGGAGATTATAAAAACCAAGTTATTTTTAATAAAAATGTAAACAAAAATACAACTGAACGGAAAGTTTTACGAAATTTCAAATTTTAAAATGTCTTCCTTTCAAAGTAGTTTTATTTTAAAAATTTTAGCAAAAAAAAAAACGTTTTTCTTGAATTATTTCCTAAAATTGTTTTGGATTTTCCTGTTAATCTTACTTTAGTTAATTCTCTGTATTGCACAATCATTTTACTTTAAAATTCAAGAGTACCAACACTGATATACTTTCCCCCTCCCTCCACCTCCCTATCATTTCTTATTGAATGAAAATCCTTTACGAAAAACATTAAAATTCCTGCTTATTTTTTTTTGTTTGTTTTTTTTTTCTTACTTGCATGAGAATTTTAAAGAAATTCACGTCTGTATGTGTGTGTACAAAAAAAAATTACAAGCACGACATTCTATTCTAAATATGCCAAACGATGTTATTTCTTTATTTATTATTGAAACGAAGACGACAACACATTGCTAAAGAAAATTAACAGCTACACACAGCTCTTCCAAATTCTCTTTATTACGTATATCCATACATACATATGTATGCATACGTAATAATCTATACAGAGTATGAATACTCCATTCACTTACTCTCACTCATACAAATGCTACTCAATAAAAAATACGTACAATTTTTATTAGAGTATACAGTATGCAGGCACGCACGCACACCACTTAACATTTTATTTAATGACGTCGATGACGACCATGATTGTTTTTTTTTTTTTTTGTACAAACGAACAAAAAACAACACGTTAAGAGAGTAGAACACAACAACAACAAAAAAAACAAACAAAAACAAACAATGTGAATATGAATGTTAGTCATGACATGACACCACTACAATATTTATTCTAGACAATTATACACACTCATACATTTAAACTTACATTGTCTTACATGCAAACACACACACACACATACATAGAGAGAAATTTAGTCGTCATCAGCATAAACACAGTGTGCAATAAATTTGAGATAAATTCTTGATAGAAATATTTTTGCAAGTTAAAGATACCTGAACTGCTGAACCGATTGAAATGAAATTTTCACTGTATATTGCTGTTAGTGGGCGTGGCATGTTTATTGTTGAATAATTAATTTTTTTTGTTAAGTTAAAGAATGCTTACAGCCAGAACAGCAACTGTTTTCCTTGAACTTTATATTGCATTCAACTTTATTGTAGTATAGGGTCTTCCAGCAAGGACTACCATACTTGGAAAATTGTTATTTATTCACTTTATTCTGTCAAATCGCCATTGATAGCCATTGACACCAAAGTGTCTTCGCTGAATGGACTCTGGAGCAATAAATTTTGCTTTAAAAGATTATCATCAGCGATATCAACTTTGGAACGATATCAAATCCAATGAGATCCCGTTAAATATATTCCAAAAAAAGTTACTGTTTGATGTGGTTTTTTTCAAAATCGTCACTGTCAATGGCAAAGCACTATAGATCGATGATGTCAATGGCCTCAATTGACAACGACATGTGGCGGTGCAATAACGGCCCACACAACTAATATCAAATTGAATATTTTCCAGAAGCAATTTAAGGGCCTAGTCATCTTAAGAAGAGATGCTGTGACTTAGCTACCGAGTTCCGAGGGTTTTTCTTAAGGGTTGGACTGTTTTTATCAGAGTTTCTGTTAAGTTCCAGATGTATGCAAAAAACCCACAAACCACGTCAAACCTCAAGGCCAACATAACCCATGAAATCTGTTTATGCATCATTGTATTTTATTTTATCGATAATTGACTTTCCAGAGCGCGATGTTACCAACATTATGTGCAGTTATGCTCTCCTTGCTAACTTAGTCATAAGAGAAGTGTGGTAGAGAGAGAGAGAGAGAGAGAGAGAGAGAGAGTGAGTGTTACGTTTTTTCTTTTACAATAATTCAATATTCTTTCAATAATTATTGAAAGAAAAATATGCTCTTTTAAGAGAACTACACCGAGTAACGATGCAATAACCATATTCAACATAAAGGAGGGAGTGGGGTTGATATCAAAGAGAAAGAAAATGAGCACAAAAAAATGTCAAGTAAGCAGGAACATGTAATAAAAAGAAAGTGGAGAATATTTTCTTATTTTTTTTTCTTCTTCA
Source organism: Sarcophaga bullata (assembly GCA_005959815.1). NCBI lineage: Eukaryota > Metazoa > Arthropoda > Insecta > Diptera > Sarcophagidae > Sarcophaga > Sarcophaga bullata. Next base: position 296,789 of record QOCX01000061.1, read on the forward strand.
AACACAACGTGTTCATTAAGAAAAAAAAAGGAGAACTTTTTAAGACACTTCTTAACAATTCTGTTGCTACTACAGGAGACATCATTATTCACTAGCATGTCAATAATATTGACATTAATTTCGAAAAATAAAGAAGAAAAAATAAATTTAAATTCATTGAAAAACATTATCCTTTAACACACATTGGCTAGGATTATTGCAATGCAGAGATACAAAGACACATTGAATATGTAAGGAAGCTAAGGGTGCCTAAGATTCGCTTCCATTTTAGACCGTTTTAAACCAAAAATCGTGGTGAATACTCAAGCAAATTTTGATGGCTTATGTGCTGAATATTATTCTAATAAACAGAAGTCAAAATTTTATTTGCAGATTCAATGGACTTCACTTTATTTGCACACGGTTCTTCTAAGCTAATCCATTGCTTTATCAGTTTATTAGTTGGTAGGTGTCAAGTGTTGAACCCAAGCTTAGTTTTATTGCGATTTCAACCAACCAACTTTCTTTCTAGTTTTACCACATGTTATCTCAAGCACCCCGGCTTTATACGTGTTATCTTCACTTCTCTAAGGATTTTTTTAAAATCACGACTACAAAATATTGAACTCTATTTCTACATTACACCACGGCCGCAGTTTAGATTGAGTTTTATTGTTTTATAGCGAAAATTTATCTCTTTGGGAAAGTACTCGTCTCTCTCGTAGGAGTCATTCAATACTAGTCAAGTGGCCAGGGATTCGGACAAACCACTACAAACAAAATTCGTTTTTCAGCTGCTTTATTCGTATGGGCATTGCTCTTTCCCCATTCCTTTCTTCCGTAATCTATTTTCATAGTTCCAACACGATGACTGTATGAGGAAGGGGGGCCATCCCCTGAGTATTCGTTGTGTAAACAATCTGATTTCCTTACCGAAGTCTGCCTTACAGCAAATTACGTGATGTGTGTTCTGAATATACTCTTCTAGATGGAGCGTTCATTTCCATTAGTTAATTATGCCATGTTGTCGCAGTTGTCCAGCTGGTAGTACGTTAATCCTATTGGACGTGAGGCCTGGCTCAAACATATTGAACAAAACGAAGCATAAAAAATATTCCTTCTCAACTTCCTCTCAGCAGTCTTAAAGCAAAAAACTCTGAGAGCAAATAAAAATCCCATGAAGAGTTCCTCAAAAGTCTGTCTTCCTGAGCTGGCTTCGAACTTTAGGTCCTTGCCACTCATAACGAAAATTGAAACACACAACATGCCTTTGCCAAATCATTTACTGAGTATATCTGGTACTCTTCATTAAACCGGAAGGGGGCGCATAAGCTTTTTAAATTCATTTTCTATCGAAAACACCCAACAAGAGTCCTTTAATAAATGTTTTGAAAGAAGGCTTTCTACTTAATCTGGTTTCTGCAACCAAAGTAGCATTAATTTCCTAACAACACTGGCCTTCCCTTTATTTTTAAAATTTTAAAGATTAGGTTTTAAAACCAACTGCTTAAACAGCTTAATCACCACTCCTACGTATGTTGGTCTAAGGAACAAAGAAAGCTTTAAAAAGAGACTCAAAACAGTTGAGGACTTCATTATGAAGACACAACACAACGCAACATCAGGACAACAATTACAAAAAAAAAAAAACTGACAAAAAACAATCTCTCTCTGACTAACGACTAACGACTAACTGGACTGCTTGACGACTACTGTTGAGTAGACTAGTATGAAGGTGAAGCAAGGCGAGTCTATGTTTGTTTGTCTCTCAATTGAATTTTTCAACAACTAAATTCTCTACCTAAAGATGTTAAAGTGTTGCTAACTATTGTATTAGATTTAGTATGTGTATGTGTGTGAGTACGTGTGCAAATGTCTATGACACTAGGCACGAGTGTGTGTGTGTGTGCTTGTGTGTATAAATGTGTTATAAGTGTGTGTTTAATATCACTCTCGGGTATTTTTACAATGAAAGTAAATGCCATTATTCTATGAGAATAGAAGAGAGCAGAGAAAAAAAAGTGGCAGTAGTTGCAAGCTATGTCTAGTTTCTTTTTCTCTCTCTCTCTCCTCTCTGTCACTCCCTGTCTCTCTCTATTCCAGTTTTATTAGATTACATTAAAGAGTTGTTTCTGTATTTTTACTGGAGAAAAAAAAAACTACAAAGAGAGCAAAAACTTTCAGAAAAGTTTTGAAATTTTTTCATGTCTTGTGTCCTGTCCTTTTACATATTTTTTGTGTCATTGTCGTGGCATATTGCCCCAAGTACCCAGCCTGTTTTTATATACCCGAAGTCATATTGTCATTTATAAAATGATAGACAGACAGACAGCCCACCTATGTATTTGCTTGAATACAGTAATGAAAGAATTGAACACAATATGTGTATGTGTGTACATTTATTTGCGTATGTTGTCTGTGTAGTAGTTTACAGTAGCAGTAGACAATTGGTTGCAAATCCCTTAAAAAAAAGAGAATTTTTTCATTTGCCAACTACCTCGTTGGGCTACTGTCTGGTATTGAATTTAATTTCTCTATGCTTGTGCTAAAGGACTCTTACGGATGCCATTCTATGGTAGTTCTAATGCTGTATTCTCTAGTATTTATTCCTTCATTTGTTGCTTCCCGTCAGTAGCATGTGGCTACAACAGATAATCAGATCTGTGATCAGTTGAATGCTACCCTTTCTATCGATCTTCCCCGGCTGTTTTTTTGTGGGTTTCACTGCCGTGTTTGTTTCGTAATATCGTTGATTTGTTTACTTAGGTTATGGCTTCTTGCAGTCAACGCAGTCTAGTAGGTAGTGTATTGCCTTATTAGACGTAAGGCTATGGTTCAAGCCCCTGATCAGACCTAATAACGAAAATATGAAAATATTTCATTTACGACTTCCTTTCATGAGTTTTCTGGCAAAAACTCTGAGAGTAAATAAACCTGTCATGAAAGATACGCAAAAAATTGATCGTTTGGAGTCAACTTTAAACCATAGGTACCGCTAGACGTGGATAAAATGAACACACACAACATAAGTGGTGTGAAAAACTAATCCAATAATCCTGACTGAAGTGTTGTAATCACCAATTATGTGTATGGCTTATCCATTTCCACTTTCTTATTTCTGTTCTTCCTTAATTCTGTTCGAGAATATTGCTTTTGGTATTCAATTCAATCAGAATATCCTCGTGATTCTTGGTAGACGTGTATTCAGTAATGAGTGAACTCCATGTCTCACTACCTTGAGATGAACTGTCATCTTTAATTGTCACAAAAAGCACTGAAATGAAGTATTTTTAAGACTTCTGGCCACCTTATATTCATAATAGGCTTTGTCTTGATCAATAGTATTACAGAAGTTCTAGTTTTCAATTCCTTTGGCTTTTTTAAATCAGACGTTTAAGTATCAGACCAAATAAACCGCCTTTGAGCCTCCTTCATCGTAACGAATTCTAGGCTCTGGCCTCAAGCCTCTGGTAATATTTGGTTTTGTCATGACCTTCTTCTACGCTACGCTCTTTTCTTAATTCAATAAAGATTTTAAAGCGTTTTTCTCTTTTTTTGTTTTCAACTTCCTGTGTTCTTTTCTGTACTCTATAATGGCATGCCCTCCAGTTGCTTTAAAAACATAGAAAATATAATGCGAGTACGATTGTAGGCAAGCGTTAAGCGTAGTAACGATGTACCTTTGGGTTAAAATCCCACTCTCTCTCTCTCCCTTTCCCTCTTTCTATTAAATTACCATTTGCAGCACCAACAGCAACAGCAATAACAGCAACAGCAACAGCAACAACAGCAATCATTATTCAATTAAATAAAAATCAAATCAATGTTAATCAATAAATGTAATGTTGGTTGGTGTGTGTGGTAATTTTACACTCTTAATGACATTATCATTGACGGCTCAATGGCCGCGTTACACTTTTTATTTCTTCTTCTTCTGTTTTCTTCTTCTTTTTTTTCTACATCTTCTTCCTCTATATTCCACAGACACATCGATTAGGGAAGGGAGGAAATATATTCAAAGAAAAAAAAGTTATCGATTTGAAAAAAAAATATTGCAAAACGAATCTCTCTCTCTCTCGCTCTCTCTTACACCTAACATAGGCTTCCCCTTTCTTTATAGCCATCATCATCATCATCGTCGTTGTAATTTTTATCACATTTTACCTCGTAAATCCTTGTATTCCCTTGTATGTACAACAGATATTCCAGATGAGTTATGACAACCAAATAAAAAAAAAACTTTTAAATGCACAATGGGTCCTTAACTCATTAAAAATAAACAAAGAAAAATTTTAAAATTCTTAACAATTAAAAAACAAAATGCTGTAACTCTAATGGACTCGACTGAACAGACAGAGAGCCTCTTCTTTAGCAACAGGCGGTGATAAGAAGTGTTAAATCTTTCAGCGCACCTTGCCATCTTGCCAGCACGTTAGCGCTGAAATCAATGAAGTCAATGCTGGTTTTAGCCTTGTTGGCTATCCACCTCAGAACATTTCTCAATCGAATATACAATGAGGAGCAAAGTGCTAGAGGACTTACTGCATAATTAGCTTAGAGTCTCTATTGGAGAATATTGAAATGCCCACAGTGTACGTCTGTCCGATTATAATTTTTTGTAAATCTATGTCCCCGTATGTGATAGAGTTGCAAACTCTTCCATCATTTTTTGCAAGTGCACTGGCCTTGTTGTATGGGCAACAATTAATTGAAAATAATTGAGCAACAAAACCTAATTTTTTGTCTTCATTTTTTTTCAATTTCCTTCCCATTGTGCAATGGCCGTTGTATACGATTTGCAGTAGCAAAAAAAAATTTATTTTCTCTTCTCGATTTTTATATCAACTTCTGGTAACATTTGTTAGTACATAACATTAATTGTATGTACGTATGTACGTATGTACGTATGTATGTATGTACGTGTGTAGGAGTGTGTACGATTATATTGTATGTACAAGTATAAGTAGGGATTTGAATTTTATGTATAACCATGGTATAAACTCTATGTATATTCCTATGTATATATGTATGTGTATGCTTGTACTTGTATTTGTAGTTGTAGATGCAATACATGGCTACTCTATATTTTTTTATAAAAAAAATTTCAAATGAGATTTTATTTTTTTTTTTTTTTGCTCATAAACTTTGGTTGCTACAACATCATCATCGTCATCATCATCATCATCATCGTCAGCATTATCGTTATCATGGCATGGTTGTCTATGTATTGCTAGTGGTGTTGGTGGTGGTGGTAGTTGTTTAGCCATTGGAGGCATGCAACAATATTGAAAAAGATTTGTTGCTGCTACACTTAATATTTACCACACTCGAGTGTATGTATGATGATTGTACAACAAGCAAACAGCAATAGGGCAACAGCAAAAGCGTCTAGCAAAACATTTAAAATAAAAAAAAATTTCTTTTCCAAACGGATACTAGGGAGTAGAGGGAGTAGGAGTGGGAAGTAGAAGTGAATTTTATTACTTTTTTTTTTTTTGTTGTTGAGTTTATTTTCGTATTATTTATTGTGGAAAAATTTTTCTGAAATTTATGAAATCACAATAAAAATGTTACAACACTAAACAGAAAGACAGAACGCAAGGAAAGTGGAAAAAATATTTCATTTTGATTGCCTGGATTAAAACCAATTTCTTCCAATTTTTTTTTTTTATGATTTTTTTTTAATGATGGTTACAACTGTTGCCCCTTGTTGTTGATTAAATGGTTACAAAGAGGGTTAAAGTCTTATGAGTTTTCTTTGCAAATGTATGTGACATTTCTTCTCTCTTTTTTATACTTTTTCTTTAGGGACCTGGGACGGCCACAAAATATTTTGCCCAACCATTTTCTTTTTATTTCATTGCTGTGTCTGAGTTTCAGTACCACCATTTTCCAACAGAGTGGTTTACTATAAAGGGATCTAGAATGATAGGGTTGCCATCTTTCATTTCTTAGAAATAATAATTTTTGTGACATGCTCTCTAATTGATCAGGATTACGATCTAAGCTTCTTACACAAGCCATATTGTGTGTTAATTTTTTTTATGGATAGCGGGATCTACAACTTAAAGTGAACTCGGAACGATAGATTGCTTAAGAAAATTTTCCTGGCAATTTTGTTTTAGTCTCAGAGTTTTTTACCAGAATACTCTTGAGAGATAGTCGCGGAAGAAATATTTTTTTTACATCTTTCGTATTGTTTGAGATATTTAATCTGGGTCTTGAATTGTAGCCTCATGTCTAATAAGCCAATACACTGTCAACTTGACTACGACAACTGGAAACCCACTATAGGGTTGCAATACACAGTAATACGATCCTTAAAAGATTGTCTGAGATTTTTTGTCTTTTATTTCTTCTAATTTCCTGTTTTTCTGATATACGCATTACGATTTCCTAGCTTCTAAATTAGCTATAAAGTACACAACTCGGTTTCAAAGGCTGTTTGTATAAAATTCAAATTTTTTTCTTGAATTGACCAGAATCTTCTGTTAAACTCTGCATAAGAAATTTAATGAAAATTTCTATTTTCTTGCCACCTGCTGTACTTTTGTATTTGTGCTTGTATGTATCATGTGTGTGGGAACAAATGTATTCCCCCCTGCTTATAAGCTACACAAACTTGTAATTGTAGTATAACAACAACTACAACAACAAGAATGTATTATTGTTACTCTTGTTACTCTATCGTTATTGTATAGCCATCATCCCAAACACCAGGTATCAATATGGATCTGTTCCCCATCCCTTAGCTGCATTTCAAAACGAGAGTTTGAAAGTAAATAACGAAAGAGAAATTGGAAATAAAATCAGATTTTCTTGTATTTTTCATAGAAAACCTTTCAAACCTGATGAGTGTTGCAACATTTGTTTTTCATTTACGTTTTCATTGCAATTCAATTGATATTTTCTTTAGTAGTGTTGTGCTCCCACCACTCAGTGCATGTCAGCCTCAATGCTGTGTTTGAGTTTCTGTTTCTGAGCATCATAATCCGTACATTTCCCAGGTATTTGTATAACATGATGCATTTCAATGATAGCAGACAGGGAGGGACACACAAAGAGAAACAGAGAGAAACAAAATAAAAATTGCAATTTTATTCCCAAGCAAATTGTATTTCTCTTCTCTCTTCTACAATCTCTTTCTCTGTCTCTGTCTCTGTTTTTATTTCGTTTGTGAAACACCTTGATTTTCAATGTTAAAACCATGAAATCTGAAGGTTTTTTCCAAACAGAGTTGAATATTAAAATTATGATGAACAAACAGCAACAACAATAACAACAACAACAACAACAAAATCTGTGGTGGAGGCAAAAATGAGAAATAAATTTCAGTTTGAAACATTCAAAAGAAGAAAAAAAAAACACATTTTCTCTCCTATTCCTCTCTGTTGTATAAAACATTTCAAGGTAAATGGGATTAAAAATAATAAAAACAAAAAAATGCAGTAAATTTGCATTAAAAATATAATTTCGCTTTTAAAATAGTTTCTTTTTTCTTTTTGTATTTCTTTATGAACCCCTAAGTGCCTTTAAAGGTTAATTTTCTTCAACGAATTAATCATTTTCGTATGACAACATCTGTGCAACAATTTGGCCATTTTTGTTGGCATTATTTACTGCATTTTACATACAAATATTCACCATTTAATGAGAGAACGAAAGAGAAAGAGCGAGAGAGAGAGAGAAAGACAGTTATCCCATTAGGGAATGAATCAGAATGCAAGACTTCACAAAATAAAAAAATCATTTCGATGATAACAAGAACAATCAAGTTTTCATGATGCATAAATAGACAGACACACATGCTACACACACATAAAAAAGAACAAAAAAAATCTAAACTTGAAATGTAAAACAACAATTTTTAATTTAAATAAACATTAATAAACCAATGATAATAATAACAACAAATAAACAAATAAACAAACAAACAAAAAAAAACAAGAGAAAATATAAAAACAATAATAAAATTTATTAACAATTATTATCATTAATAATGATAAACACCAACAAAGCCTTAGGCAAAGAGAAATGCAGAGAGACAGAGGCATACAACACTTGGCATACGATTGTTAATTGCAGCAACACTAACAACAACATTAACAGACAAAAAATTGTAAACAATGTTAGAACAGAAATACTTTAAGAAGAGATAGTGAGGGGGAGAGCGGGAGAGAGAGAGGGAGAGAGAGAGAGTTATGTTATGTTTTAAAGGAAAATCAGTATGTTTACCGTAATTTCTTATTCGTATTTTAATGGCAACTCTTATAACATAACATAATCAAAATCGTTTGTATGATTTTGTTTGCTTTGCAGTCACAAGAATAAATAAAAAAAAATTAAAGGGAAACAGTTGAACATCTGTTTACACTGTTTCCTTAAGAAAAAAAATTAAATATTATTTTGAAGAATAAAAAATAAAAATTTTGTTAAAAAAAAAACAAAAGTTTTTTGAGTTGAAAGATAAAATGAAATGCCAAACTCTTAAAAACTTGTAATATTTAAAAAAAAAATTTCGAACTAATCTTACTGCATATGATCGAACGTTGTTATACTGTAATATCCATGGCTTCATTACCGTTTGCATATTTCGAGTGTTTTTCGGCTCATAATAACTTTAAAAGAATTATTTGTAATCGGTACACATGCCTTGCCTAACATTCTTAGCCGCTATTGCACAAAATAGTAGTCGCCTTAATCTAGTTGGTAGTACGTTGGCTTATTAAACGTGAGGCGACGATGCAAACCCCTAGTCGGACATTTATAACAAAATGAAATACGAAAAAATATTTCTTTTGCGACTTTTTGGCAAAAACTCTGAGAATAAATAAAAAAATTGCCACTAAAAGTTTTTGAAAAATTTGTCGTTAGGAGTCAACTTTAAACTGTAGCTCCTATCCACTCATGTATAAAATTAACACGCACACAACATAAGTGATGTGAGAAATTGGTTCATAACCCTGACTAAAGGGTTCTAACGACCAAATACATACTGTGACTTCAAAAATATTTTCATTGTTCATATATTTTGTTTTATATTTCATTTACTTAAATACCCCCCCCCCCTCTGTGCTCTCTAATTTCTTTTGAAAGATCTCCTAGTGCATATAGAAAAAAAGTAGAGAAACAATGCAGCCCTGCCCTACCCTTTAAGGATATTTCACATGACTCTACTAACAATAATGATAATGATACACTGTCGAACGAAATACAGGCTTTGAATTGCTTGAATTGTTCTTTTATTGGCAGTGAATAGTCTAATAAAAGTAGCATGTTTGTCATATTGTAAATCCGACTGTCTTGATCGATTTCAAAAGCTCTTAATATCTGGAACTCTTCTACTTTCACGAAATATCGAACATAACTTTAAAGCTACGCTATGTTTTAGAGCTGTTCTATGTTTGATCTTGATCCATTTAAAACGATTGCATACATTTCGGATCCATCTCATGGATCCATTTTTCTGTGCCTGTAATTTCTTTCTTTAAATACTTCTGGGCTTGCAATAGCTCGACAAAAAGTAACCAATTTCTCGGCATTTAAATGAAATCACTATTTGATGGGGACATCTGTCTGTTGTGCTCAACAGCAAGCTGAAAGGAGTCATGTATCCATCCATTCATTATCTATGAACTTAGTTTTGTTAATCTGCTCTTGCTTGAAGCAACCTTTTTCTTAACTCTACAAACTATCTGCCTAAAGTTTAAATAGATGAATTATGATTTCGTTGCACCCTTTTTCACTAAGTCAAATAATAGATGTTTACCTCAAAAAAAAAAAAAAACACACGCCATGTGTTGTGAAGTTAAACATCAAATGAAATTCATTTTAATTTTACATTGGAAACGGTGTTGATAATTTTGCCTTATTCATAGTAATGTTTGTGATTTTTTTTTTTATTTGTTTGTTTATTTATTTGTTGTAATTTTTTTTATCACACATTAACAGTAAATAAAATTAAAATTAATTTTATTTGTATGTTTATAGAGTAGTCGTAGAGGTACATACATACATACGCACATGTATTGTTAAGAATGAATGAATAAGAAAGAATTCTTTTTCATCACAAAATTCAATTATTTTTTTTGAAGAAAACAAATGAAATTAGTTTCTGTCTACAAACGACGGGCTACAAGACATTCAAAAACGCTTTTGCGACTACGACAACGAACACAATATAATTTTAATTAAATTGTTTATAAAATTTTAGTAAAAAAAAATTGAAAACAATTTTTTTTTTGTTTTTGTTTTTCTATTTGTAAACATTCTAAGCGATATGCTCGTCGCTCTACGTTTTGTGCTAAAAATCTAAACAAAAAAAAAAACATTTTTTTTCATGTGAGGGTGTGATAAAATTTGTGAATTTTTATGCCCCTGAGTGAGTATGTGCGGCGATGATTAACAATGATTTTAAGAAAGCATTTCAGTCAAGGTCCGGACCCCTATTTAAATATTTTTTTGATTGCGTGTGTGTGTGTTTGTGCTTTTGTAAACTATTTCAGGGTTGTTTTCTTATTCAAATAGTTTAATGAACTTTAATTAAAAAAAAATTAATTTCGACAACAACAACTGCTGCGTTCGAAAAACCAAAAAAATCAAAAAAATTCAGAAAAATCTTGGGTTTCCTCTTTTTTGTAAATTGAGGCTTAAATTTTAACATCATTTCCCCCCTTAAACCTTATCTTTACAGCGTTTTTATCTTATAAAAGAAAATCCCTATCGAAAAAAAATAAAAACAAAAACAAAAATCTCTACATAGTGTTGGAATACAGAAAAACACTTTTAAAGTACAAAATTTAATCAAAAAAAAAATAAGAAAAATAAGAAAAAAAAATCTCTTGAAATGCGAAAAATGTTAACGCGGCTATGATTGCAACACTTTTCATAATTTTTGCATTTATACGTGCGTTTCCATGGAGCAGACGGCGTGCGTATACTGGTGATCGGCCTAACAGCGAGGACGCTCACAATCATCCACCCACCACTAACCTTCAACAGAACAATCAAAATGTAGATCAAGATTCAGTGCCAAAACCAGAACAACAACAACAATCAGCAGTAGCTCCTTTAAATCAATCACACAGCATCTTAGCACCCGTAGACGACATCCCATTTCCAATTTCCACCAACACCATTACCAGCACAAGCACAAGTAATGTGACAACGGCGGCTACCATCAGTTGTACCTCAACGCCGAACATAATCGATATAGTAGTGCCACATAAAGTTGCGTCGTCTGCACGTAGAAAATCGTCCAAGACAATTAAGACACACGAAGTAACATTTAGCGGTAGTGTGGGCGGTGGTGATAGTGACTCAGAACGCACGCCCACCTCATCGCGTACAAATCGTTTAGTTAGACAACCCCGTTCGTTTACTGGTCCCATTACCACCAGTCCGTCCAGAGCCACCTCACCCGAAAGCAATAGCTCTTCGAATTATTATCGTTCAGCCTTAAGTTCAAGATCACAATTGACGCGTGCCTCCTCCGATTACGAGACGGCAGCAAGTGATTTCTATTCGGCCCGTTCAAAATCTTCCGCAGAACGTGAGTTACACGAAAGTAATGGCATACAACGCAGCTCTTCCAATGGCTATTTAAAACACTCAGATACACTGGTTAATTCGGACGAGGAAGAGACAGAACAGGAACGGCAAAGAAGTGCTGGCACCGAAGCTGACAACGAAGCTGAAAACGATGATTCTTATGATCGCGATACAGAAGAATTCTACAGTAATATACAAGACGCTGCCGGCACTTCGGGTACAAGAAGTAAACGTTCTTCATTATTTTCGCGTTCGGATTCTTCGGCCACTACTACTTCGTCCAGTGGTGGCACATTTACGGGCGGCAAACGTCGTTCGACTGCCTCCATAATATCGACATCGATATGCTCTGATATTATACCCATCGATCGTAGACGTAGTTCAACCGCTACAGAATATAGTATACGTTCGGTATCGAGTCAACCGCGTAGATTAAGTGGCCGTATACGGCGTCATATATCCCGTATGACAATCGCCGGAGCAAGAAGGCGTACAACGGGCAGGTATACTTTTCTTTTACAAATAATTTCTAAAATATTTTCAATTCTTTTTCATTTTATAAGAATACATAAAATACTTAAAATTTTCTTACATCCCCTAGGGCAATGAAAAAAAAGACAATCCCCACCGTTATCATTTCATTTAAAGCAAAAGATTTATTTTTTTTTCTTTTTGATTTGGTAAAGAAAGAACCCTAAGAGCCATGTTCCTTTTGCCAGCGTATATGTTTCTCCATGACCATGACACTTAATGGTTTAATTTGCCGGAATGCTGTCTCTACAGCTATTTCCTCCTTCGGCTTTTCACCCTTCAGACAAGCTTTGGTTACTTTTCGTATTGTTTGCATAGCAATTTCTTTACAAGCCAAACGTATTTCATCGCCGGTGAAATTATTCGATAATTGGACCAAAGCGGACATCTGCTCTTCGGTGAGTTTAACATTTAAAGGCAATAGTTTGTGTATAAGAACCGCTCTCTCCACTTCATTGGGCAGCTGGATTATTAGTTTCTTTTCAAATCTTCTTAAAAACGCCTCATCTATTTCCCAGGGTAGATTCGAGGAGGCCAATATGAATACACCTTGACAGGATTGCTCAAGACCATCCATTAGCTGCAGCAATTCATTTTTAAAACGTTTAGAGGACTCATGATCCGAGCAACGATCACGTTTCGAGGTTAAACCCTCGATTTCATCGAAAAATATAACAGAGGGCGATAGTTTCTGGGCCATATGGAATAAGACTTTCAAGAGTTTCTCCGATTCTCCACGCCATTTCGATATCACAATACTGGAGGTTATATTGAAGAAGGTAACATCTTTGCTGCGTGTTTCACTGTATAAAACCTTGGCCAATAGGGTTTTGCCACTGCCAGGAGGTCCATGTAGAAGAACAGAACGCCAGGGTTTCAAGCCATTTGCAAATAATTGAGGATATTGAAGAGGCACTAGAACAGCTTCTTTAATAATCTCTATCGCCTTGAGATTGCCACTAATGTCCGACCATTTGAGCTGTAAATCCTCTCGGGTAATACAGGATTTAATTAAATCGGCCAGATTTTGCCATTCCTGTGTGCTTAACAGTAAATCGTTGCTTACCATATTACCTCCGCCATGTTGTATATCCTGCAAACGGCTTAATTGCTCTTTGTGCGGCAGCGGGCTAACTTCCAAAGTGTCCACATCGAATAGGAATGTTACATGATCATTCTTTTGTTGTTGTTGTTGCTGTTGAGGTTGCTGTAGAGGTTGTGGTTGTGGTTGAACTTGTTCGGTTTTAGTTTGGGTTTCCATTTTCGTAACTGTTACTTGCAGTTCATCGACATCATTCTGTTCATCTCCTCTGCCATCCTTATTGCCGTGTTTCGCATCCACTGTCGGTGTCTTCGGTTGTTTGGATTTCTTTCGTGCACACTTTTGCCCGGCTACGATGTTAACTTGTGGTTGGCCGGTGGATTGTTTTTTCAATATTCTTGGATATTTGCCAAATTTCAATTGATAATAGCTGGCATATTCCAAATAGATGCCATCCAAGTCAATATTATCGCACAATTCAAATTCATCGCTTAATTTGGCCTCTGCCTTTAAAGCATTTGCAGTTCCATACAAGCCGTTATCATTTAAATGGCGTTGAATCAAATACAAAAGATTTTTGCGTCTGGTCTGTATGTGGCGTATTTCTTCATCCTTGGACATGTTGGTGCTGGTTACGAAAGGAAGTCTCCTTTATTTTTCTTTTTCTTCTTTCTTTTTTCTTTTTTTGGGTGTGTGTTTTTAAAACGACAATCGTCAGGAAAATGACAATTTTTTTCTTTCTTTTTTTCGTTTTTCGTTTTTATTTTTAGTTCCAGAAAATATAGACAGTGTTTCCACCACAAACAATTGTAAACTTGAAATGTTTTTTTTTCGTTTGTTTTTTTATGGTTTTTATAAGTGCAGCCAAGTTAATTTTCAGTTTCTTTGGCTCGTTCTTTTTTCCTGCTTTTTTTATTATTCTTTATTACTTTTGGTTGCTTAGGCAACTTCCGCATATTTCCGGGGGTATTAAGACGCTGAAACAAACAAACACTAAGGCCTTGAGAAACGGTTTCTTTTGGGAAACAATATAGAACGGAATTGTAAAACAGAAATAGAAAAACTAGATCGTAATCCCAAATAAAGGGTTGTAATGAAAGACCAAAAATACTTCATTGGCGCCAATCGCACAGCTTTTGAGCGATGCTTAGGCTCCAATTTTGCTGGCAAACATTAAGCCGAAGATAACTTGATCAGTAACCATCTCACTGAATATTTGGTTTCTTCCAATCTTCTTTTAATTCTTGAATGCTTTCAAGGACTAAATGATAGAGTCTATCAGTGTTCTAAAGGGAGCTGTCGTCTTGTTATTCTTTGGTAGATATGCTACACGATTTACAGGGTATACCTATAAAGTCCTACTCAATCCTGTTGCTGCGACAAATTTCAGTACACTGTTCGGTATCAAAATGGATAACTCCCGGCCCTATTACTTGTTAAGCATGCAGCCATTCATCTCTAATGCATATGTGTTCTAGAGATTTGTTCTCCTCCTTACAGAGCCGATAAACATAATGGGATTAAAGTAACCCCTACCCTGAACAACTGTACTCTATGTCTACAATGTCTGAATAAATTATAACATGGCCTTAATCCCCTCTCCCTCTGACATTACATAACAAAAGTTTAATTTTCTCATTCTCATTTGGATTGAGAAGATTCGCTGCTTCTGCTTGTATTCCCGATAAGACCTTTTCACATAAAGAAGTGAAAGCTTCAATTCTCGCAAGTCCATCTGCGACATTGACGTGAATAACTACACGATCTGTGAGATATTTTCCCTTTTTCATTGGATTGACTTCCTCACACAGTCCTACACTAATCTCGTGTCAAACTCATTGGAGCTAAGCGCTCAAAAGACGATATAATTGAC
>QOCX01000061.1:312149-333016 GCA_005959815.1 Sarcophaga bullata
AACACGTGCTTCTATTATTATTCTATTCTCGGATTTAGAAATTATCATTAAAAATTTATTCACCATATTACAAATACAGTATTTTTCAAGTTCAAGTATCGTTTTTCAAATGCAAATAAAGCTTCCTTTTTGTATTGTGTGAATTAGAACTTCAATAGGAGTGTAGTAGAAGACACTAGACCACTGTAGAAGTAAAAGAAATATAGCCGTTAAAAGAGGTTCAGTTGTAATGGTCGGGTCTATCAAAATATAAATTTAACTGAGCAATATGTTGCCATAGTAAGTTGCAATTTATTACTGGTTTTCTCTCTCTCTCTCTCTCTCTCTCTCTCTCTCTCTCTCTCTTCATTTTCTTTTAATATTCCTTAGTCTTTACGGAAACATTTTTATTACGAGACTCTCTATCGCTATGGCTACTACACCAGAATATTTTTATAAAGAAAAAACGAAGCAATAAAAATACAATAAAAAAGAAGTAATTGAAGCGTATGTCGTTTTCAGAGTTTAAAAAACTGATGACAATAATTGTGTTTGTAGGATGTTAAAAATTAAGGAGTGCCTACGAAGAAATTTGCATATACATTTTGTCTTACAGTTTTTGCAGCAAAAGGTAAATTAAACCCGAATTTTTATATGAAAAGTTAAGAGATGCTGCGTCTTAAGGCAATCAAACTTTAATAAGAGCCAGACAGGAAAGAGAAATAAAAAATTTGGCGGCTTGAAAAAAAAGCGATAGGTTCACAAAAGCATTTCTTTAAAGAATATAAATATTACGCTGATTTGTCAATGTTGGCTGAATTCAAAAGGAAGCAGTTCCTACATTGCAAATAGATATTCTAGCAATACTCCGGGTATTGAGGCTAATGAGTGAGAGAGTTTTTTATGTAACGAGACAATCCACTCAAACTCAGCGTAAAACTGTGTCTTTTCAAGAGGCAAAAAAAAACGATTTAAGGGGCATTAAAATCTCACTTAAAAATAAAAAAAAATCAATAGAGTTGGATAAACACCAGCATATAATAGATAATGTAGTAATGGTCCTAAGAAAGGAAGGAATTCCTGCAAAAATAAGAACAAATTTGTTACGACCTGTCAAATGCAATTAAAATTACTTTTTCCTGCTCTAGAACTGAAACCATATTTTACCTAATTCAACCATAATTGCAATGAAACAAAATGAAATCATTTCACTATTAAGTTAATCAATCAAATTTTTTCATGGGCAGTCCTTATAAAAAAAAGAAACAAAGAATTCTGATTTTTGTTTTATTAGCGCTGCATTACGTTATTGTCAGCCACAACGTACATTGAAAAAATGTGAATTCGCAAATTTTTTCATGGGCACTCCTTATAATAAAAAAAAAGAAAAGAAACAAAGAATTCTGTTTTTTATTAGAGTTGCATTACATGATTGCCAGCCAAATCGTGTAGAAATTTTCTCGATATGTTGCATTCTGCTTCTAAGGCTGTAGCCGTATTTGATTTTCTGGTCTCCTTATTTTTTATTTTTGTTGGTTTTTCCGTTTTTGGCCACCATGACCATCAACAACCACTAAAATATTTTATTTTATGGTCTATTTTACTTTATGAGCTATTGACTAATGGTGGTAAAACATTTTCCTTTCCTTTTTCTCTCCCTGTCTCTCCCTCTCTCTCTCTCTTATTTTTGTGGCTTTTTTTATAATTTTTTTTTTGTTTCTCTTCGTTGAGAATGTTAAAGTGTTTCTCTCTCAATAAAAAAAACTTCTGTTCGAATATTTAAATGACTTCCTTGTGTTGTTGGCTTTTAAAATAATTTCGAAATAAAAACAAAAAAAAATTCTTAAAAATTTATCACACATTGAAAAAGTTGTAAAATTTTAAAAAATAAATTTGAAAAAAAAAAAGAAAAAAAAATTTAATTTTAATTGATAAAAGCTTTAAAAAATTTTTTGATAGCAGGAAAAAGGATAAGGATATGAAATTATGAAAGCTTTTTAGATATTAAAAGAACATTATTTTTTTGTCACCAAGAAAAATTTACAAATTACTCATGAATTGTAACTGACACTTTAAGTTGGTTATTTCACTAGTTACCAGCTGCCTACAAAAGGTCAATTGTCACCACACTGTACCTTAGTAACCATAGCAAGTGCATATTAGTTTGTTTGTTTGTTTTTTTTTATTTCTTTTTATTTTTTTATTTTATTTAAATTACTCTCCCCTTCTTATATTAGTAGCCAGGCAATCCCATTACTCTTAGACCAGGCACGATTATCTCCCAACAATAAGAGAATAAGAGATCTAAGATCTGAATTATCAGACTATCAAGTAATAACCTGAGACGCTCTCTTTTGACTAGAGTACATTTAATGAGAATGGTAGTTGTCTCGAGTCCAATATGTTGATCCTGTGACGATGGGAACGAATCATCGGAGCACATTCTTGGAACTTGTGAAGCGCATTAATGCAGTTCAGAAGGAAACGAGTGAATGTATACCCAACAGCATCCTAAGGTTTAGACTTATAGGAGACGTTATCAAGATACCTTTTAACACATAAGGGCAGTACAATAGCTCTACTAAGGTACGTTTTCACTACAATCATTCGGCTACTAAGGAAATTCAAGACTTAATCTTATCAAAACGGAGCACTTTCTCTGGACTCTCCGGCATTATAATTTCAATGGAAATGAAGAGATAGACGAATTGACTCGTAACTGATCTGTCTCTAATGTGTTTCAGAGGCATATCTGTTGTGTTATATTAAAAAGGGCAATCTTAACTTTAACTTTGGAAAGGAAAACTCTAGGTAGAGAGCCTTCTACTCCTGTAGGATCTCGAGGTAGACAAACATAGGCATTAAATTGTTGATAAACCTGAACTGAGGGAATATAGCCAGACTAGAGGTTGTTTTAAATGGACCCTGACCGAATATGGAGCCTAATGACCACGATCGCCGGATGGAAATACAATTTAATGATCATTATTATTGCCGATGTTATGCAGAAGAGAATAAGACAGTTGAACACTATCAGTATTTACCCAGTTCTCCTTCGCCACCACCATATTACCTTTGGTAGGTGGTTTATATCGGACATTACAGAAATATCGTGTATTAATCCTCATTTACCCCAATCTCGATGAATTGTCAATCACAGTTGTATGCAATGAGTTGAGGGCTACTACACTATTTGTAACTCTTACTGAGCAACCTCGTAAACCAACTGATGGCTGCTTTGTTAATTACTTTCTTAATTTGTCCTTACAATCCTTTAGTTAGGACTACAACCTAAATTGCTACTCATACCAACCATATACTGTGTGTTTATTTGATCCATGAGTGGCTGTTTGGGACTTTACTAGTTGCAAGTTGTCAATCAAAAGTTAGTTGCCAATTAAATGTTTAAACTATGGACATCAACATTATGTAAATACCCTCCCTATGTTGTCCTTCAATTGACCCCTAAGTAATGTATCAAGTGGCAATCGCATATTCTTGCTTTTACTATCTTGGTATCTGTCCCCACAGAATCCCAGCTACTAGTGCTCGTACCTTTTTAAATTGTTTTTAATGCAAATATGAGATTGAATTCAACAACAACAACAACAACAACAACAACAATAACAACAACAAATAGTATTTATTTGTATACCTACATACATGTGTATGCCTTTTGAAAATTTTGTTCATATTTTCCAATTGAATGCATAATTAACAATAATAACAACAACTACAACAACAACAATAATAATAACAAATAATGTGAATTAATAATAATTGTAAGTAATGTAACAATAATTGTAACAATAATTGTAATAATAATTGCTAATTATTGCTTTTGGTTTAACACAAGCAAAGCAAAGCAAAGGGATTGATTTGTGCAAATTGGAAATTTTAATAAAATTTCAACTTCATAAAGGAAAATTTAATGAAAATATTTCTTAATATTTCTGTAGAATTGAAAAGAGAAAATAAATTCATAAAATTAAATAAGATTCTCAGTTTGTAGATTTTTTTATAGGAATTTTGAAGACATGGACCTTTCAAAAAGTTAAATTTTATCCACAGAATGTCAATTGTCACTGTCATGTCTCTCAGTAGAATTCAAACATCTTTAGAAATAAATTCCTTCTCTATTCTGAATTATAATTAAAGTAAAGAGAATCCTTTTTGCCTTTTTTTATACTACGATTTGGTATTTAACCCCGTAACTCCAAACTGAACATCAATTTGCAGTCAGTGTAAGACACTTCCAATACGTTTTCAAGCATTCAGGGGAACTATAAATACTTAGAGATTATATTCAACGGCCTGTTGCTTCATTGCAGGGAAACCTGATAAGTTCTCGTCGATTAATCATATCTGTCCAGAATACGCCTAAGATACCGTCTTCTATTGCATGCTAACCATTTTCTGCCTAAGTATACGCTTTGAATTTCACAGCGCTATTAAACTTAACTTTGGTTTATTTTGAAATCTGTTTTGATCTCTCAGCTTAGTTAAGACCTTTCATATAATTGCCCATTTTTCAGACAATACACTCCATATCGTAAACTCTTTCAATAGTTTGACTTGACAGATGCAAGTGTTCGATACACGATGAAAACACATTCGCATCGAATTCTTTCTCCCGAATTTGCAAGCCGCCTGCAAGCTTTGTCTTTGTTGTGTACCACTGCCCCTATTCGTATTTACAAGACTTTCTACAGAACGTACTTTAAAGAAAGGTTTCCTAACAGTAAAGTTAAATCGAATGTTCCTAGCAAGCTTACTGTCCCTATTATGTTTCCAGCATTGTGTTTTACTTCTCTCTCGTAGAAAATCTCTTATTGTTGCTGTAGCCTCTGTTACGCCCATTTTAATAGCATTCCTTGTAATCGTATTATTAATTTACCACTCTCTCTCTCTCTCTCCCTCTCGCTCTCTATTTCTCTATTGAGTACACGTATATGCCTATGTGTGTTTGCAGTATTTTCTCTCTCTCTCTCTCTCTCTCTTTCTCTCTTTATTAAAACATTTTAATTAAAAACAATGACAACAACAGCTACAACTACAACTGAGAGCAGCATCATTTATAGAGAAAATTTGAGAAAATTTTGAAATGTTCCGTAAACCTGAGATGATGGATGTGTAAGCTATTGAGAAGCATAACGAAATTGTATTGAGGATGTGTAGGTAAACTCTCACCTACACTTATACAATTGTTTGCATAGTGTAGGCCCTCTATACACAATTTTTTTAACAGTTCTGTTAAGAGTACATTGAATGACTGGTAATGTTACCAACTAATGAAGCGTTAGTTATGGAAGTAGTCACCAAACAGATGATTCTGTACAGAATTGTGGAGGTTATTGGACCCCGTTAGATCTTTTCTTGTATTTTCAACGCACAGCATTAGTTCTTTATATTGTAACGGTGTGGCCAATTGAAGATTTCATATCGAGTTTTGGTTTTCTTTAAATCGCAAGCGCTAACACAACATAATTCAGCGACTCAAGGCATAGTATTTAAAGGGACTTCATTTCCAAGTCTCTGGAAAACGTCAAAAATCATAAAATGATTAAATTTCGAAAGTTAAAGGATTTTATGTTGCTTGTAATTCATTAGGTTATTGGAACAAGTGTTCAGAAGACACTCTATTGCAAAGGGGCGAGGGGGATGGCGAATGGTTTACCTTTCCCTATCGAAAATTCTTTGCAAGCTTAAGGAAAAAATTTTGGAATTTAATTTTGTTGTTGTTTGTTGCAGTTGTTGTTGTTGTTTATAAAAACATTAAATAAAGCAATTATCTCGTCTTAACAAAACAAAATATTCAAGAGACTACTGTGAGCGAGAAGAAGCAAGCGAAAGGGAGCTAGAGAGTGAGTGAGAGAGCAAGAGAGAGAGAGAGAGTAAGTAGAGAAAATAAAATCCTTTTCACTCTCATTTTTTCTATGAGAATATAATACGATTTTATTCAATGAAATATTTGCTTAATACTGACTGACTGCCTGCTCAATAGAAAACTAATATTAAACTTGAATAGGAAAAGTATTAGTCAAGGCATTACAGCTGGTATTAGGTAAATAGTAATAATATTGTATAAAAATAATTGCAATGCAAGTACTTTACAAAAAATGGCGCATAACAAAACTCTTGAAATTATTCCTGAATTCCTGTATTCCATGGTGGTGGTGATACAAGCTAGGTCTTAATCCTAACTAAATAGTTGAAATGACCAAATACGTACATATGTATGTAAAATATTTTGTGAATTAAAAAGATGTGAACAATATTTGTAATTAGAATTGACCACTTAAAGTATTAAAAAATTTCCAATTTTCATTGTGAGTTATTTTGCTTTTCTTACTAACTACCTGCTAACAACTGTAGATTCTTAATACTGTACACATACATTTACTCATATGACTGTCTAAATTCCCTACATACATACATGTAAGCATACAATATAAGTTTATGGAAGGAAAAATCAAAAGAAACTGCAAATAATCCCATTTCCTAAACATGTATTCACGCTCGTACACACACAAGCATGCATGTACTGACATAAATAAACCTATTTATAATACAAATACTACTACAACAATAACTACTACTACAACAAGTAATCTACATCCCCCCACCCCCCTTTTAGAGATATTTAATAGTCTTAAATGAACAGAAGAAATATAAGACGACCGGCTTAATTTCAGAGAGGAATTCTATTAAATTCTGAAATAAAATAAAAGCTCTCTCGCATTTAAGTAATCCCTGGAAGATAAGTTTTAAGTTTTGACCCTTAAGTTGAATTGAAAAGCAAAAAAAAAACGGAAAAGAAAGAAACTTCTGGATACTCGGAGAAGATTTTGTTTTGATTGTGATTTTAGAACATGCTTGCAGGAGGTAAATTCAACAATTCTCAAGACTTTTTAGATTCTTCCAGCATTATTACAGAAGACCTTCTCGTTGATGTCTTGTGGTTAAAAACAGAGAATTTCTCTGCAAACGCATGCTAAGGGTGAAATTAAAGGAAAAAATGGCTTACGATTAGTCTACTCTTTAAAAAGAAGCTTTACGTATTGGTATACGCTTTATGCGTCCATGTCTATGCTTTTCGTAGATCTAAACATTTTTTCCTTTTAAAAACGCCGTAGTTTAGTAGGCAGTGTATTGGTTTATTAGACATGAGGCCGAGGTTCAAACCCCCAGTTCATACATCTCGAACACAATGAAAAACCAAAAAAAAATATTTCTCTGGCGACTTGCTCTCAAGCGATCTGCTGGCATACACTCTGAGAGTAAATACAATTGCCATGAAAAGTTTCTCAAAAATTTGTCGTTCGAAATCGGCTTTGAAGTGAAGGTTTCGCCACTCAACACACACAACAGAGGTGATGTGGCAAAGTTAGGTTGTAATCCTGACTAAATGCTTGTAACGGACCAACTAAGTACAAAGTAAGTCAGACGTATTTACTTCAGTGTATTGTATGTAAACCAACTAAATTGCCTTTTCCAGCTTTTCCCCAAACGAAAAACCCTAAAACTTTCGAACACTTATCCTTTGTTTCTGTAAAACAAACGATTTCAGATGAACTTCTATTTGAATGTTTTTGTTTGTATATTCCATACGTTTGTCTAACAACTTACTGTGTGAGAAACAGTAGAACTGAAAAAAAACGTCTCCTTTGTAATAAATTTGTGAAAATAAAGTTTTCTTCTCTCGTGCCCTCTCTTACTACCAGGCCTTTATAGAGCAAAGGCTTAAAAAGTCAAATTAAGCAACATTTTTCCGAACATGAGTGATTCGTACTCAACGTGAGTGAGTGTGTGTGTGTGTGTATGTGCATTAAAATCGAAATGTTTTAGTACTTGTAGGAGCTAAGACAATGGGATAAAAGATTTACAAAGTAAGTCTTGAACTATGCTGTACTAAATGTGTACTTGAAAGAGAAGGGAAGAAGTGTTAGTGTAGACGAGTACGTTAATACCTACTCACATAACCTTAACAACAATGACAGCCAAAACCAAGTACCACTCCTATTTTATCCTGCATTGTTATTAATTGAAATCAATTTCATTCGCTTCTCTGTTTCACCGTTTTGCTTTCCACTATGTTATGGCACTCTATGTCTCTCTCTTACTCTCTGAGTACATTACAATCGTGTTGTACAATTGCTAAGCTTTTGGAACATCATCTGTAATGCATTTAAATTCTGACAATAATAATCGCAATGAGTATCACAATGAGTATCACAGTGAAATGTTCAAATTAAAGCACTTGTCCAAAGCATTATTAGCAATGGCTTGCTCTGCAGCAGCAGTTGCTCTGTAGTTGTAGATTTAACAAAAGTAACAGTAATACTAACCAACACATATATACACCAAAGGAAGACATTGAAAACCTTGTGTGTGTGTGTGTTGTGTTGTGTTGTTATATTTTAAGGCTGCTAAATAAGCATCTGTCAAGTACAAATACAACTACAACTGCAACTACAACTACAAATACCAATCAAAAGTGATGCTGAAATTAAAAGGAAGCATTTGGGTGAAGCAATTATTTTAGAGTGTGTGTGTGTGGAAGGTTTTTAGCAAATTAATACAAAGTTTAACATTAAATTGAGAAATATTTTAGTGGTCATAGCAAATCAAGTGAATACAGGCGATTAAAGATGGTAGATTACAATGGTAGACACTCAAAGTATTGTGTCTATTGGCTGCAAATTTTAAATTAAATGATAATGCAGTGCAATATACATTGTCAAGTTGTTTTTCTACAAGTTATGCTAGAGTTATTTACCGATTTAGAAAACAATCTTCACTGAATTGTTGCTAAATTAGCAGCTACTATGTAGGATATCCATAAAAATATTTTAACAATGTCCTATTAATAGTTAGCATTGAGATATTATTACGGCATGTAAAGGTTTCTTCGAATAACAAATGATTTTCAAGCCTTCACACGCCAATATATCGAAAATCAGTTGATTCTTCAAGCTTTTACAACTACAGCTGAGACTCCATGTCATTCAGTATTAATCATAACCCGTTTTTTGACTTTCGCTGATCTATTATTTTTCGTTTTTTCAAGTTAGTAATCTAATACGCATCCAGTGGTAATATATCACACACTTTCCTAGATAGTAGAAAATGTAAGCCGCCATGATCTTATGTAATATTGTCGCTAGAGTAAAATAATTTGCCCAGTAAGCCTTCAACTGCCTTAAAAAGTACCTTTATTAAACCTAATTTTACTTTAAATAAGTACCAGCTAAAGAAATGTTGAGAATGATTATTGTTTTCATATTATTTGTATATCTTGCTTTAAAAATAACTTGGAGTACTAATGCAACTGCTAATTTGTGCACCTATTTTGGTGCTTTTTTTGAAAAGAAAGTACTTGTATGGTGCATTTTAAATATTTTATTTATTTTTTATATCCTGAAAAAGTATTTTTAATTTACTTTTTGAACTTTATATCCTGAAAAAGTATTTTTAGGATACTTTTTTAATACCAATTAATGCTGGAAACAGTTTGTAATATTTTTCATACTTCAAATGTAAACTCGTGTTTCAATTTCTTTAAAATTAATTTAAAAATCCTTTCAAAAACAATAAATTTGTTAGGTGTTGTTGTTGTTGTTGTTGTTGTTGTTGTTGTTGTTGTTGTTGTTACAATTATTATACAAAAAATTACTCATAAAGTGAGTGAGTGAGTGAGTGAGTAAGCACTCAAAAACTATTCATTTTGCAACAAAGTATACTTTTAGGCAATAAAATTTAATAAAATTACGTCCACATTGCACATACTGTACTTTGCTGTATTTTTTTGTTGTTGTTTTTGTTTTGTTTGTTGTTGTTTTTGCAACAATAAATATAATTTTTAGTTAAAAATACACTCTCCTACTATGCTCACATAATAATAATGAAAGCCATCAGGAGAGGAGAAAATAAAAACCAGTTTTCCTTCTTTTTTGTTTTTCCGGGAAAAATTATTCATGTGTGTGTGTGTGTATTTAAATTGAATTGAACGAACGAATACCAAACCAACCAACTAACCAAGCAACCAACCAAACGACACGTGTAACAGGCGGCGATGTGTGTAAAAATTAAGAGTGCAAAAAAAGAAACAGAAATGGAAAATTAAAGAATGAGAGAGAGGCAGAGAGGCAAAGAGATTTTACACACAAAAATTAATAATAAATCTCTAGAGTGTATTTAAGAGTAAATAAACAACAAATTATATGAGAATATGTTGTTAAATAAACACACACTTATGCGCACACACATACAGAAATATAAATTTATACTTGTCTATGTATGGGTTTTAAATGTGTGTATACATACATACATGCATACATATGCATATTATTTATTGTGTATAAATACCTGTGTTCGGTTGTAATTCCTTTCATTACACATATTTAAGCAAGGAAACTTTGGTTTTATCAATCTTCTTCTGCTTGTTTTTCTTCTTTTTCTTCTTCTTCTGCTTCTTGTTCTGCTTTAAAGTCAATTCAACAATTTGTTTGAAAATTAACACGAGTATTGTGTTGTGGTGGTGTTGCTGTGTTGCTGTGTTTTAACAAATATTATGTGGGCCTTTAAAGAAATAATAAAAATAGGAGTATAAATGTATGTATATAAGCATGTGTGTGTATGTAAATTTAAAATTAAGTAAAAACAAATATTTAATTGCTTAAATAAATACAATTTAAAAATCCATAAAGGCAATAATGCAATACATACATACATACAAATATTTTGTAAATATTTTTATAAAAAAAAAATTCCAACGTATTTAAATACAAGCATGCATAAATCCATTCTATATATATACATACACACATGCATATATATATATATACATACACAATTGCATTTTTTTTGCTTGCTAACCAAAATTAATTAATACGGCCAATAATAAAGGCTATATTGTTAGGGTTACTGTATTTGCTTACAATTTAAGAAAACTGAGCATATTTTTTTGTAAATTTTCTCAAGATTCGTGATTTATTTTTACTTAAAATAGAAATTATTTAACAAGATATGTAAATAAAATCGAATTGGTAAACATGTTTACATTTATTGGGTGTATATTATGCTATGGTAACCTTATGTTTTACCCCCTTAAGTTAAGAAAAATAATAAAAAAAAAACATCCCATGGCTGTATTAAATGTTGTTTTATGGTACGCTTTAAAAAGGGAATTGCCAAGGCAACAGTCATGGAAATTCATCAACATTTTTTTTTTGTTTAATAAGCAATGATCTGGATCTGCTTTATGTTTTTAGCAGGGGTATCTGTTTGGATCAGGGTATAAAAACATATTTTTGAGCTCATTTTAGGCAATTTTGGTCTCTACATACTCTACATAACTCTCAGTTACTTATCTTATCTGGTCATTATAACCCTTTAGTGAGAATTACAACCTAGTTTCTTACACCACTCACACTACATACATACATAATTGGCCATTCAACCCTTCAGTCAGGATTACGGCCTAGTTTCTTACACCACTTATGTTGTGTGTGTTAATTTTATCCACGTCTGGCGGTACCTACAGTTTAAAGTCGACTCCGAAGGACAGATTTTTTTAATTTTCATGGCAATTTTATTTGCTCTCAGTGTTTTTGCCAGAAATCTGCTGAGAGGAAGTCGCCGAAGAAATATTTTTTCATATTTCAGTTTTGATGTCTGACCGGGGATTCGAACCCTTGTCTTTCGTCTAATAAGCCAACACACTACCTACTAGACTACGGCGACTACAACTCATATTGTGTTTGTCAAATTTATCCATGGGTCCTAAAGTTTGAAATCGTTTCCGAAAGAGATTTCTAAGAAATTAATAGAAAGATTTTTTCGGCGACTTCCTCTCAGCAGTCTCCTGGAAAATAAAATTGCCATAAAAAGGTTCTCAAAACAATCTGTCAACTTCTTAGAGCTGTTGAGGCTCATGGCGTCATGCTCATATCTATTCACGATGAATTTCGACCAGCCTAGTTGCCGTAGTCTAGGTCAGACTTCTCCAAATTTCTTATGTAATTTCCTCTCATCAGCCTTCTGGCAAAAACTCGGTGAGTAAATAAAATTGTCATGAGAAGTCTTTCCAAAAAAATTTGTTGTTCGTGGGCGACTTTAAATTTCAGGTTCCTTCGCCACTCCTGGATCAAATTAACATACACACAACAGGGGTGATTTGAAAAACTAGACTCAAGGTTAATGATAATCAATTATGTAAGGAAGTAAGCTAGTTAAGACAGTGGGTTGTCGCTCTCGACTATCATATCTTATGATATTTTATCTCTTTGTCTTTGTCTTTTCAAATGTCAATAGAGCAAGTCATCATAGATTTTAGATTTGATACACGATGTAGCAGGTTTTATTCCAGTTCACTTAGTTCAAGTTTTTCTACTTTTAAAGTAAAATTTAGCCGTGGCAAATGAAAATAAAATGGAATAAAAAATATGAATCTCTCTCTCTCTCCCTCTCTCTCTCCCTCTCCGTCTTCCTCTGTTTCTCTTCCTTTGTCTGTGTAAAAGAACTGTGTTTCCCTCATTACATCGAACAGCAGGAATTGTTGCCACCAATTCGCTCTCCTCCTTCTTCATTATTTCTTGTACACACCCAACAACTACTGTTTCCTGTAGTTTTCTATCTGATGTATGAGTATTTGTACGATTTCCTTTAGGAAATATGAAAGCAGGTGTAAGAGAAAACTGAATGAATGAAAATTAAAATGAAAGAAAGAAAATTTCTTTTTGTTTGTGATAAAAGAAGTGTGAAAAACGGAATTCTTTTCATTGTTCTTGAGTTTCACGTTTTATTTGAAAAATTTTTTTTTATTGTTATACTCGAATAAAGGTAAATAATTCCTTTAAATAATAAATTTCTATTCTAATGGTATTTTTTAAGAAATTTAAAGAAGAGAATCTATGTTTCAGATTCATGAGAAGGAATATTTTGTAGGAAAACAATTCAAAATTATTGTATTTATGTGAGTCAAAGTGTTACTGAAATGCTTGAGTTTTAGAGATAGAAGGCGATATAATTTATAAAATAATTAATTAAAATAAAACGTGTGAATAATTTTTTTAATTTTTAAAAATTTTTTTGTTTTATTTTTCAGCTTCGATGTAGAAAATGGCCAAAGTGCACGCTCACCGCTGGAAGGCGGCTCGCCTAGTGCCGGTTTGGTTTTACAAAACCTACCCCAACGTCGTGAATCGTTTTTATATCGTTCCGATTCAGATTTTGAAATGTCACCGAAATCAATGTCCCGCAATTCTAGCATCGCAAGTGAAAGGTAAGTTGTTCCTGCCTCTTTTTCTATTGAAAAATTATATTTTAATTGCCGAACGTGCTTTTAAAACGCAATTGCTTTTGAATTTTTTTTTATATTATCCCCCAATTTCGTTTTATTTTTTTTTTAATAATTTCTTTAGCGTTTAAACATTTCTTATGTACATTTTTTTTTAATATATTTTTTAAATATTTTTAAATTTCTTTTTTCATTTGTTTTTTTTATAAGAATTTTTATTCACAATTGTTTGAGATTTCATTTGTTTCCTGCCATGCATCTTGTTTTTTAATGAATTTCTTTCCTTATTCTTCTTCAAACACTCTCACTACTTCACTTCGCCTCTCACTTTCTCACTTTCTAAAGCACTTTACTTTTTCCAAACACCTTTTTGGCTTCTCCTTCTTCTTGTATTTGATTTTTTCTTTTTTTTTTTTAATTGTTAAAAACAGAAAAAAATAAACTTTAAAAGACTAACCAAGACCGGATATGCTTCAATTATATTAAAAAAAAATACAGTTTTGTTCACCCCGAAAACATATTTTATTCTGATTATTACGTTACGATACGTTACGTCAAAAATTAAATCGTTTGAATGGTTTATCATCAGCAGATTTGTTCCCTCAATAACCACATTGCACGATTGCATTTACAAAATTTAACAGCGGTTGAATAGGGTGGTTAAAAGCAGTTTTAAAATTCTAAACAATATGGCATCACGCTTACAATTTAACCACGTCCCTGTTTATACCACATTCGATCACCATCTACTTTGTATGGAACCCACTGTTTCTTTCAATTCCGCAGTAATTAGCAGGGACCTACAGTTCTTCGTTGGATGGGCAAACAGGGAAGAACTAGATCAGACCTTTTGAAAGATGCTGGTGTACTGTACTCATCACGCTTAGCTGTTTATGGACTACTCATGGCTCGCAATTGCACCCTTAAAATTTGCACTGATGCCTCAAAGATGACTGACAGGGTGGTCTGTAGTGTATTTATTAAGTGTTCTAATATTAAACTTTCTTATATCCTGTCTGTTCACTGCAGTGTTATCCAAGCATAGGTCAAGGCAATTTAGAAGACTAAGCAGTGCTTAGTGAGTAGCAGGATTTTCTCTGAAAATTTCTTGATTTATTCGAACAGCCATGCTGCAATTAAGTTCATTACGAACGTACTTTCAATACCCGTTTTTGTTCATGAATGTCGAGGATTTTTCAAAGAAATTTCAGATCATTCAAAGGGTAACTCTTATATGGGTTCCGGGGCACAAGGAATATCATTGAAAATTGCATTGCTGACAAACTGGCCAGGGCCCGGTAAGGAGCTGAAAATCTCAAGCATATTACATGCCAACCATATTACATTGCCTAAGTTAATTTGGGCACAATGTACTCATTTTATATGGAAACGTAGTCTCGTTGGCAGCCGAAAGGGATGTGGAATATTGCTAGGCTCTGCTGGTGGACACGTAAGGATAAAAAGAAAACAGACTTACTGCTGTTCTTGAATCGCATGACCACCCCATCCATCACAATATTGCGATTCTTACGGGTCACTATCCTTTTGGTTAACAATCCGGTTAATGACTTCTGCGGGAGCTGTGAGTCTAAGAGGAATATAGAGTCTCTGTTTCACCTCATGATTCAGTGCCCTGCTGTTGTCATAAAGAAACAGAGGCTCTTGACCTCTCACTATCTGACATCTTTCACAGAAGGCTTTAATATAAAGATTGCTGCCAGAGCAAGATTTATTTGGGACTTGGAATGGTTAACCCCAGAACGGTATTGTTTTTGGCATCGCAAGGGGCCTGAGTGGGTTCTCTTGCTTAAAAGCGGTTCGCCACCTAGCTTAAAAGACCAGGAAAGTTAGAAAAGAATAGCAAACAAATAAGCAGTATGTTCTAGAAGTTGCCAGAACGAAAGTAAATAAAGTGTAAATAGAACGAAAGATAACGAAGGACCATAAATGAATTTTATTCAAAGAATTCTATTTGCAAAGAGTATTTTTAAATACTTAATCCAATATTTTTAAACCTTATATCATGGAAAAAAAGCCAATTGATTATAAATAAATTAATTAAAAATTCTATTTTTTAATTATATTGTAAGAACGATTCGAAGGACCATCATAAATATGAATTCCAATAATGTTTTTAATAAAATTCTAATTAAATTTGATTTTTTTTTCGGATTTTTTTTTTTTTTTTTTAAAGACAACAATTTTTATTAAATATTTACTAAAGTTTTTATAGAAAGAAAATTAAATTAAAATTAAAATTCAGCAATTATTTCCTGCAGTGAATTGTACAACGTTATGGCTGCAAAATTTACAATATTTGTTGAACAAATAATGTTTTTTTCTTCAAATTTTTTTTCTTCTTTTTTTTTTTTTGCAATAGAATATGAATATTCAAAAAATAGATTTTTTTTTATTAGCCAATTTCATATATTCTATACGATAATATTTCCCAATTTTTCCTAATTTTTTTTTTTTTTTTTTGCATTTTATAACGATTACAACAAATAAATTTAAAAATTTTGAATTGAAATGATGAGCACCGAATTGTGGTCTCTAAACGTTTCGATGAATGACTGACTGGCCGGTTTCTGTATATGATGCGATGTGTTGCGATGTGTTGTAATGGTGATAATGACTTTGGCCTTTTTGGCTGGCCAATAACCATTTGGTAGCGCATAATTTTGGTTTTTCATGCATTTACGACAAGTGGGTTTACCGAATGCAAAAGTTTTTTTTCTATGCGATTTTTTTTTCTGCACATACGTATGAAAAAAAAAGAAGAAAATTATTCTGTGTTTTGCATTTGCCAGAAAGGAATTTTTAAAAATAATTTTTATTGAGATCTGTGCAGTAAAATAATATTTATTATGCTTGCATTTAAAATACAAAACTATCCTCCATATATACTCGCGTATATAAATTAAAAAATTTTTTTTTATTACATTTTCTGTATTTGATTGTCAGAACCAAATAAAAAAAAAAAAGAAGAAAAAGAAGAGGATTGTTGTGTTAAATAAACCATGTTTACCTATTAAATTTTCTTTAATTTTTATAATGTGACGTGGGTTCGTTCACAAATACTCGTAATTTTAGAAGCAGAATACGAAATATTTTTACGATTTTCAAAAAAAAAATTTTTTTTTTGTTTTTGTTTTCAATTTTATTTTTACATTCAAATGATTTATGGGTAAGAGGATTATACAAGATTTTAAAAACTTTTTTTTTTTTTTTTTTTTTTTTTTTTTTTTTTTTTAAATGTAGCACTCAACTACATACTTTATTAAAAATGATATTTTTGTTAATAAGCCGTTGAGTGCTAGACAAAGCATGTAAAAGTCTGTAAATATTAATACGACATAAAAAATGCTTTCTGTGTTGAATTTTCTGCATTACATGTCTACTTGCTTAGTTGTAAATCCAATCAACAACACGTTTATCGGATTTCGGACTGTTTTAACACATCATTTCAGGCGCCTCTGATTTTTAGCGTGTTTGACAGTTAGTCAAACTAGTCGATTACAGGTCTTTTCTTTCTCAATTTGCTCCTTCCAATGCCTCGTATCAAATACCTATCCCACTAGAACATCATCCTCCTTTCGGACGACATGGCCGAATCAGCGTAGCCGCTGAATTTTAATGCGCTGCATGACGTCCATGCGGTTGATGAGGTCATTATTAGATTGTACAGGGAAATTATCGGCCAATTCGCACTGGACCAAAGATCTTTCGTAGGAACATGCTCTCGAATACTCTCAAAAGCCTGCTACATCGGTGCTTAATAGTGTGCATGTTTCTGGAGAAGACGTGCGCCTTGCTCTCTGCTACTCAATTGCCTATTGAGACCATAATAGCATCTGACAGTCGGTTGAGTTCCAGACTGACATAATTTTTACTGGTAACAATGGAGGCAAAGTAAACAAATTTCCTAACAACATCGGTCGTAATTAGGGGTCTCTACAACATATTCGGTAATCAAGCGAACACAATGTTAGCTTATGTACGTCCTTATAGTGAAGCTTTTTGTAAACATGTACTCTTCAAAAAGTTTGTCCCTGTTCAGTTCATTCAGTTTGGCATTTACAATTAAGCGGGGGTGTCCTTTTCAGCTGGCTCTAGACATTTGCTTTGTCGTTAACATCAAAAACTTGATGCATTGATACGCCGTCGAAAGAGTAAGCAAGTGGCAATAATTTTATCCGAAAACGATTTTAAGGGTCATTGAAATATCTTCTAGGAAATATAAAAATTTTTTTGTAATTAGGAAACGTTTGCTGCGGGATTCCACTTGTTTTTCTCGTGTACAGCAAAGTAATGTAAAGCGTCGGTTATTATGAAGTCTTAATGCGAAAGCTTTAAATCGTCTGGTCTTTATTACTATGTGGTTACTTGAGTAGTTACAAGTAGGCAATTGGGAGTCAATTGCCATTGAACTGCCCCTTAGTAGGGAGTTAGTGTATACACTCATCCTGCACTCCTGCTTAAATGAAAGAAAATATTTTTCATTTGTTTAGAAATTAATTGCCTAAAATTAAAGATATTAAAGAGATTACAGTTATTGACCTCCTCATCTGCAGTTATGAAATGAAAGTTCCATGCATATACATACATACGTACATATGCTGAGCATTTCATAATCAATTTTGAGTGGAGGACAGTGACAAGCAACATAGGATTTCTCAATTTCGAACCACTGCACTCCCCTTTAAGTTTCAAATTAAAGAAACAAACAATTTTTTCTCTATTATATTATATTGTATGTATGTATGTAGATAGTATGTACGTATGTATGCATGTGTTTGTATGTTATAAAAAAAAAGAAAATTTCTGTAACAAAAAAAATTACAGAAAAAAGCAAAAATAATTCGGTTTTTGGCACACAATCCCATTCTAACAAATAAAAAAAAAACGAAACATTTTATGGATGAGTGTGATTGTGTGTGTGTGTATATATGCTCTCAAGGGGGTTATTTGAGGTTTTTGCTCTTAATAAACATTTTCAAGAGAGGAAAACACACTAAATTAAACCGTTAAATTTTGTGGTTTTCCGTTGTAAATATATTACGAAAATTAAGTACACAAAGTGTGGTCGCTAAAGGATTAATAAATGGCAAACGATTTTTAACTTTTTTAATAAAATATTCATGCATTGAATTTAAAATTTTCCTCTTTGCCTTTCTTTTTTCTCGGCGTTTAATTTTATGAATAAAAATTCTTAAGAAGACGTTAATTTGCTTTAAAGTTTAGGTCATGCTTTTAATTCAAATAAAAGGAACGTAATATTTTGTAAGTTCATAAAAATAAAAGTTCAGACTTGTAGAGTCTTGTCTTTAAATGCAAAAGCAAAGTAAATAGAAAAAGATTTTTGAACAGAAGGAACACGATGTTTCAGAATAAACTTTGGCGACTCGGACCATAGTCTTGGTAATTGCCGATTCGCATACAGTCCCAACCACAGTAATGCTATAAAGAAGTTAATAATGCTTGTGTTTTGAATTCATTAAACTTCAGCAGTCGACATGAAGTCGCCGTAGTCTAGTAGGTAGTGTGTTGGCTTATTAGACGAAAGGCCAGGGTTCGAATCCCCGGTCAGATATCAAAAAAGGATAGACATTAAAAAAAAAAAATTTCTTCGACGGCTTCCTCTCAGCAGATTTCTGGCAAAAACTGTGAGAGAAAAATAATATTGCCATGAAAAGCTTCTCAAAAATCTGTCGTTCGGAGTCGACTTTAAACTGTAGGTCATCCCACTCTTGTATAAAATTAACACACACAACATAAGTGGTGTGAGAAGCTAGGCCATAATCCTGACTAAAGGGTTGTAATGGCCAATTATGTATGTATACTGCAGCAGCATGATTTCCTTTTTGCTTACATGTCGCTTAAGGTGGAACTCATTTATTTGGTCATTACAACCCTTCATTCAGGATTACAACCTAGTTTCTTACATCACCCATAATATGTGTGTTAATTGTATCTATGAGTTGCGGCACCTACAGCTTCAAGTCGACTTCTAACGACAGATTTTTTGACAATCTTTCCATGGCAATTTTTTTACTCTCCGAGTTTTTGGTCAAGAGCCTGCGAAGAGAAAGTAAGCAAAAGAACTATTTTTTTCATTTTCGTTTGAACGTTTCTAATAAGTCAACGCAATACCTCTAAGGCTACGGTGACTTTAGTTACATTATGGAATTGAAAACGGGTTTTATTATTTCTCTAAACGCTTTTATCCCAGCAAAGCCTATGTTTTTCGTTGTTTTCTTTCCAACATTCTTTTTACATTCTGTGCTCTTTAAGCTAGAAAATCTATTTCAACGAATTCCTGTACACAACAATAAAAAAAACAAAACGAACAAAAAAAAATCAATAAAAACCCAACTTGGCATACGGCTAACATGAAATATGGCATCCAAAATAACCAAAATATTTCGATAATAAAATTCCATTGGCAAATAACACATGGCCCATATACATACAAGTGTATGTATGTATGTATGTATGTATGTATGTATGTGTGCCTTATACCTTAATCTATGAGAGAAAGTCTTTAATCTTTAATAGTTTGGCTAAAATCCATAGCCACACTATTAAAGCCTAACAAAGCTGTCACTCTCATATACACACACTCTTATGAATACCGTACAACAACAGTCAATAAGATTTGTTTACTTAACCTATACTATGCTCTCGGCTTCTGCTGTAGTGTTGTTTTCATTATTGGCATTGTGTTAGTGGTGATAGTAATAGTGGTAGTGGCAGTGGTAGCAATCATCATCTTGGCAGTAGTAGATGTAATCCAAAAACACATTGACCTCTACTGGTGAACTACTTTAACCCACTACAACATAACTTTTATAATGATTTGAAAGCCTTTTGTTGTTTGTTGTTTGTTGTTTTTGTTTTTCATCTTTTTGCCAAAAAAAATTACAACAACAACAACAACATCGTAAGTAAGTAAAATATTGCTACTATAGGCACTCAGGGCAACCATAAGATAAACATTTGGGTCAAAGCCGACTAAATGATATTCTACATCTAAAAAAGGTGCTTCTAGATCCAGTTCTTGTTCAAATTTATTTCAAATTCAATTTACAAAGGAGTCTAGCTTCTTTTGCTGCTAATCGAAGTTATATTTCCTTTAAATGTCAAATTAAAACATGTTATCGATATAATTTTCTTAAAAAAAATTCTCAGTTATCGTTATTTAACCAAAACTAAAACAAGATATCGGTAATTAGAAAATATTCTTCAATAAAATTTCCTTTAAAAAATTTTCTAACTTCATGCAATCGATACATTTTTTTTATGTTCGATAACTAACCAAAACCAAAACATGTTATTAACAAATGGTGTTTAAATAAATTTTCTAGTTATCGATAACTAACCAAAACCATAATAGTACCATCATACTGCCCTTTTAAAATGAAAACATGTTATCGATACAATTTTCTTTAAAGAAATTCTTAGTTCTCGTTAACTAAAAGCATCAAATTCAAAACAAAAACAAAGAGAAGGAAAGGAACAAACAGTTGGAAAACATTTCATTTAGCAGGTCACTCGTATTTTCATAGTGTGTGTGTGTGTGTGTGTG
>QOCX01000061.1:333026-357348 GCA_005959815.1 Sarcophaga bullata
TTTCGAAAGGCCGTGCCCTTGTAAGTGACATAAAATTAACGGGTTAAGAATCGCTTGCACATTATCACGTACAACAGCAATGTTCTGGGAGAGATTTTGCATTTCGTCGACGCATGGCTGTTGATCGATCGTTTGCTGAACCACTGGAATCGAATATATCCACCATATACCGAACATTTTACTCGATAGGACAATTATGGCATTCATAAAATGGGCAAAACCTCCAAAACGTTGCTCAAACAGATGTAATGTCAACAAAATAAACGTTACTAACACTGGCAAAGTCCTTGTTCGAAGAATTGATTGTTGGCTGAAGAGTTGAGCAACCTTTCTCATTTCGCTCAACACAATGCTATGCTCCAGGAGCAGCTGACAGATTGAAACTAAGTAAAGCATAAATACAGCCTCGAGTCTAACCATCTAAAAAAAAAAAAAACTCTGGCATCCTAACCTAAATCTGTTCACCTAATGAAAGAATGTAAGTAGTCGCCGTATGTAGTAGGTACAGTTTGTTTTATTAGACGTTAGACTATGGTTCAGAACTTAGCTTAGACATCTTCGAGGAAAACAAAAAATTAAAATGA
Organism: Sarcophaga bullata; assembly: GCA_005959815.1. Taxonomy (NCBI): domain Eukaryota; kingdom Metazoa; phylum Arthropoda; class Insecta; order Diptera; family Sarcophagidae; genus Sarcophaga; species Sarcophaga bullata. Next base: position 333,611 of record QOCX01000061.1, read on the forward strand.
AAGACGGCTACCTTTAACTAGATTTCTAGCAAAAACTCAGAGAGTAAAATAAAATTTCCTTTGAAAAGTTTCTCAAAAAATTTGATGCTCTGAATCGGCTTTAAACTGTAGTTCCTGATACCCTTGGATAAAACTAACACCCTAGCAACATGAATGGTGTACGAAGCTAGGTTGTAATCCTGACTAAACGGTTGTAAAGGCCAATTAAGTTAAGTAAGTAAGTTGTTTCAGCAGTTATGAACTGAAAATTCACAATTCACAAGGCCATAGCATCAGTACAATCCATATGAAATAGAATAAATAAGGAACGGAAGAGTGTCGCAATAGCCTACCACAACCACTGGGTTGATTTGATAAAATTATTTAAAGCCTGCATTTAAAACCCGGTATTTTGGGTTTATTTGGTCGAATGTTGCGTACAATTTGTTTTCATTTCAATTGTAAAAAAAAAGAAAACGTGTGTGTATATATGTGTGTATGTATGAGTGCAGAAGAGATTTCAATTGTATACGAGTGTTGAGTGCAAAACCTAATACTTGTTGTTGCTATTTGCTGTTGTATTTTATTTTAATTCTCTTTCTGTTGTTTGTTATATTCACGTTCTTTCTTCTTTTTTTTTTTGCCTTTTTTACAAGCGAGGATTTGTGACAATTTGAATGTGAATTAGAATTTGAATTTTCATTTTCAATTTTCCAATAATTTTCTGGGGATTTTTCGAACAACAATAAACCAAACATTGATTTAAATTAACATTATTGTTTATATATGTGTGTGCATATGTGTATGTGTATGTGTGTGTGAGTGTGAGCTTATTTATTAATATTTAATTATGCATACATTTGTATATTTGTATGTCGATGTATGTGCGTAACTGTCATTTATTTGCTAAATGTCATCCAAACTGTAGGCGTTTTTACAACAGCAATAATGATAAATACGAATGGGTGGAGTAGAGCTGTAGATGTGATGTTGTTTTTGTTTTAATATTTAAAACAATACTTGTTCCACTCAATTGGAATTTATTTTCAAAAGTAATGGCTTGTGAAAATTAAAAAATTAAAAAAAAAATTTTAAAAAGAAATTATCAAAATCAAGAATTATTAAATAAATAAGGTACACAATAGATAAGGATAATAACAAAAACAATAACAACAACAAAAATAATATGAAATAAATTCAACAAATTAATTTATATTGATAGAAAAAAAAACACTCAAATAAATAATAATCGATAACAAGAGTTTTTTTTTTGTCAAACCAACTTCTTCAAATACAACAGATTTGAGAAGCTTTTTCATTGGAAATTTCTATTTTCACTCAGAGTTTTAGGCACGATGGGCTATTGGGAGAAAGTCATCGAAAGCAAAATATTCTTTTCATATTTTGAGATATTCTAGACTGGGATTTGAACCACGACCTTATCTCTAATAAGCCAACATATCTAACTACTACTGTATGCAGTCTTCTTCCATTCTTTCATGGGTCAACAGATTTTCCCCTAGGACCTACAGGCCTACCTTCTCACATCACTCATGGTGTGTGTGTTAATTTTTATACATGAGTGATAGGACCTACAGTTTAAAGTCTATTTGGAACGACAGATTTTTTTGAGAATCTTTTCACGACAATTTTATTTTTCTCTGAGAGTTTTTGCCAATTCTGGCTGGAGAGCAAGTTACGAAGAAATATCTTTTCATAATTTCGTTTTGGATGTCTGACCTGGTGTTTGAATAGTGGCCTTAAGCCACGCACTTCCTACTAGACTACAACGCTAGCAATTCCAATTCTTTTTGGCCTGAATTGGTTGATCTGGATACCAAGAGCAATGTGGATTTGAACAGCCAGCGTACCATGAGCATACAGCTCATGCCACATTCGATATTAATTCACGAGTGGTTGTCTTATGTAGACTTAATGTAAACTGAACCGATGGACCTTACGATCCTCGTAAGGTTTTCTTAAGCCGCCAATGTGTAACAAATTAATGCACAGTGCAAACCTCAAAAGCCTGCTAACAGCACATGGTATCGTCTCAACTTCAATCTGCTTTTTACTTCAGAGTTATGAAAATGGATTTTTAGAGTTAGCTTTTCATCATCTAGAGAAGCTGTGGCGGACATTTGAAGGATATTATATTGCACAATAGGCCTCTCTCTCTCTCTTTCGATGATGTTATTCACATAATGGTTCTTTTATTTAAATTTTTAAGATAGGCAACGTTTAAAAAAGACCCTATTGAACATTACTGTTGATTTGTTTTGTTATTCCTTTCTATCTTTCGTTGTTTTTCAATGGAATTTTTATATTGTCATTCTCTATCTCAATGCAGCAATAATTGTTTACGCCCTCGAGACAATGGTATTTTCAGATTCGCATGTCCATAAAGATCCCAATAAAGTTTTTAGCAACACTTCCTATCATTAATTCGACATGTCGAGCAAGCCTTAGCCTGGACTGCAGTTTGAATGAATAGCTGTATTGAACTCATAGATAGCATTACACTTGTCCATTCCATTCACAGTCCATATATGTTTTCAGTTCAAATTCTAACTTAAGTATCCGGCATATCCAATCAACTACAAATCGAAACTATTGAGCCTGATAAATGGAATATTATGAGCATTGTTATGTGTATGGTTAGGTTAGGTTCCCAAAAGCTACAATACTTCCTTTCTGTTAGAAAACGATTTTTAGGAGCTTATCTTGTACGATAGTCCAGACCCGTTCTCAGAGTATTTCTTTTACTTTCCATAGGATTGATGACAGAGTGCTACTTTCTGTGTAGCATCATGATTTTCTCTTTTAATTCATCAAATAAGTCGCCGTAGTCTAGTAGGTAGTGTGTTGGCTTATTAGACGAAAGGCCAGGGTTCTCCCCGGTCAGACATCAAAGACGAAATATGAAAAAAATATTTCTTCGGCGGCTTCCTCTCAGCAGATTTCTGGCAAAAACTCTGAGAGTAAATAAAATTGCCAAGAAAAGTTTCTCAAAAATCTGTCGTTCGGAGTCGACTTTAAACTGTAGGTCCCGCCACTCATGTATACAAATTAGCACATATAACATAAGTGGTGTGAGAAGCTAGGGCGTAATCCTGACTGAAGGGTTGTAATGGCCGATTATGTATGTACGTATGTTATGTAAGGATCTAATTATGTTTGCAAAATAATCTTAGTCTGACATTGTCTTCATTTAACGGAAATTCTCCTCGTTTTGGTTGTGTTGTGTTGACAGTACAAAACCGAATTAGGGCCAAGGGTGTACCAAATCACTGTAGAATATACCAGGCAATCTTACAAAATACCTAACAAAACCCAAAGTCTTAACCACTTGATCCTTTTTTTTTTTTTTTGCCATATTCCCTGCTGGTAACTGCCTCATCAGAAATGAGTACTTTAAGCCTTACCCTCTAACCACCCCATTCAAAATGTTTCTTCCGAAACAATTTTAGTTTTTTGACAGTTTGTTCTGAAACGATTCACCCACTTCGAACAATTGTTCTGGAAAAACAAGGCTACCGTATGAAATATGTTTGTAAACGATGTATTATTTTTACTATTTTATCAATATTCTATCAAATTTGCTTATAAAATTGAAGTATCTGGCAGCACTGTTCAATTGTTTCGGAACAAAAATTAAAATTAAACCAATTCAAGCTGAAATTGTCCCAGACAAAATTTACTCTCTTACTCTCCCTCTCTCTCTCAAAAAGAGAAACGTCAAACTCCATATAAAAAAAATTGTTTGGGAACCATGGGTGAATCCAGCTTTTTTGGAACTATACTTCGAACCAATTTGGCTTTTTTTATTCAGTCTTATTCAAATTGCTGCAAATGATAACGTTTAAAAAATTGATTATAAAAACTATTTTCATTTTATCAAATAAAAATTGTTGATAATAACACATCTTTCTAGTTGCTGCAGGCCATTTCAAAGCAAATCAAACTCTTCTAATCTTTATGCCTGTCAGAAGTAAACAAGAATTGCTATACGAGTACATGTATTACCGGTTTGCTTTACTACTTGGGAATTTAGGTAATAAAGTCTCTCTGTTAAGCTCATCCATTGACAATCTGTAGCACAAAACTTTTGTAAATTTACTTACAAATGTTTTTCATTGTATACTTTTAGGCTGATGCTAGCTTATACAGAGAATTTTCTTAAAGTTTGCGATTTTATTAAAGTGATGAGAAGAAAAGTTGTTTATAATGTTTAATTTTAAATAAATTTAATTAAATTAAAAGCACTGCACTGCACTTTATTGTTGCACACACATTTTTTTTATGATTAAATGGATCGATTTTTGTAAATAAATTTTAAAATTTTATTAATTTTTTTTTGAAACTAAAAATCCTAATTTTCTATTAAAATTATGTTTTTTCTTTTTCTTTTTCTCATTCATTTTTACAGCCATGGCGAGGATCTCATTGTGACACCATTTGCCCAAATTTTAGCCAGTTTACGTTCTGTACGCAATAATTTATTAAGTCTGACAAATGTTCCAGCAACCAATAAGTGAGTAGATTTAACGTACTTTAACTTACTTTTTTCTTTTTTTGTTTTGGTTTTTCTCATTCTCCTCCTACTATTTGATTTTCCTCTCGATTAATTATGTTTCATTTATTCTTTGTTTTTGTTTGGAGATTTTAACGAAAACCTTTTTAGCCTTAAATATTCTCTGTAATTGTAATTTGTGACTAAATTTATATAGAAACAGTATTAATTAATACCTGGACCCTTTTTTTCTTTCTTTAATACTTAAGTGCACCTGCCTAAAATATTAATAATAAATGTAATAACAACAAAAGAAATAAAATATTACCCTTGGTCTTGAAAACATTAACTTAACTTGATATTAAATTCAAAGTCTGTTGTTCTACTAAAAGAAAAATAAAAAGAATTAATTTGCAAAAAAAGAAAAAAAAGGAAAAAAAAATAGAAAGAATTGTATTTGATATATTTTTTTATGTTAGTGTCATCCACCCAAAACACTAAATAGATCTCCCTTTATATTTTAATGTCACTTTATTTAAAGTAAAATTAAAAAAAAAAAATAATTATTATTATTAAGTCAGAAGACAGACGAGTATAAATGCATTTCATTACTATCAGTGTCTAAAAGTATGCAATAAAAATAATTGTATATTTAATCCAAAAAGTATGCTATTAAATTTATAACAATAATTAGTAACAGTAATTGCAATTTGAAAGTATATTTATGAACATTTTTAAATATTTTAAATAAAACCTAAAAAGTATTGTAGAAGAATTGTAGTAAATCATACAACAGCATTGATAACTCTGTTTCAATAGCACAAAATGGAATTGGAAGCTTAAAATACTTAGACAAGATAAGTCTATGCTCTTTCCATTCGCTATCAATTTTCAATTAGATTAATAAAGCTTAGATAAACGATTATTAAACATAATCTAACTTAAGATGACTGAACTCAAATCTAGCCTCAGCCGTACTCATAGGTACGATTGCACTCTACCGTTAGATATAAAAGGTATAGTAAAAGGAAGTTTGTATGCAATTGAATTAACTGCATTCGGGTGACTATAACTTGATTCAGTTTCAAAGACCATTCTCCCTATAGGGAAAGAGCTGGGCCAATCGATTTTCATCAGCTTCTGTTGTGGTTTATTTTTAAGCCAAAGGAAACATGCTCAAACTGGAATATGTGGCAGTTAGTACCAGGTCCGGCCTAAAGATGCCGCTTTTAATGCCACATATAGATTTCGAACGTACAAAGAAGACAAGATGGCTGCATCAATTATCTCTACTAGAGAGTCTTGGATAATTCCAACAGGTCGTATGTGTAAGCGACCCAGCTTTTACGAATCTAAAGAATTTGTATGTCAATCGAAAATAAAACGTTGCTTCAGAAGATATTTATCGATTCTATTAGCATATTTTGCCATCTGTCTAGTTTATTAGTGTTCATCTTTGTTTAAAAATCCTTCTATAAGGCTTGGCAAAACAAAAAAGACGTTTCCAAATCTCGTCACCTTATAAGTTCTGGGGCTGTAGCAATTTGTTATATGCGTTGTTTGACTACGAGTGACGTGTTTGACGCATTACATTCAGATTATGCGCTATGGACAGGAATATATGACAATAACTTGAAACTAACCTATACGTCTGCATAAGAATCTTCAACCAAAACTCGTGCATTATCAGGAGTTATGATAACACTATGCTTGCCCACGGGCACCATTTCTTCCAATCAAATTTATAAAAAAAATATATTATAACGGGCCAAAAAAATACGGGATAAGTCAATACGTGAAATTAAGTGTTATGAGGAGTTTAATGCCTTGAACTATGCTAAAAAAAAAAAACCATTTGTGATTAAATGACTAAAAACTTAAGTAAAATTTAAAAACAAAATAAATTTGTAAACCTAAATCTTCAAATAAAGTCATATTACTTTTAAAAGCATACTCCTTTCAATATATTCGAAATTGAAAAATTTAATATTCATCCTAAAAGTATACTTTATACAATGTTTTACACTCGTCTGTCTTGATTTTTAAGTGTCTTTAATTAAATAAAAAAAATAGTATTTTCTTTTTTTTTTCTTTTTGATAAACTTCATATGTTTTTTTTTAAATCCCCTCCTATAAATACTTGAAAGTTTATTTATAACCATAATTTTTACCTTTTATTTCTTTTCTCTTTCTCCATATTCTCCTTACAAAAAACAAAAAAAAAAACAAAAATAAAAACAAATCAAATAAAAATAAAATTTAAATCAATACTTTCTTATTTAAATGACTTTAAAAAAATTTCCTTTAATTGTTTAATTTTCTTTTTCATTTTCTGAAATTATTCTTCTGTTTCGCTTTACCTCTTTAATGCATTCTTTGTTTCCCCTTTCTTTCTACATTTTATAATTTAAAACATTAATTTTTTTTAAATAAAATAAAAAATAAATAAATTTTGTTTTCTTCCAATTTTTTTTATTTCTTTTTTTTACAACACTTTTGTTATGCCCGCCCAACCGCTCAATTGGCACGCCTGCGTTTTCCCTTAAAAATATGCTTTAATTGTGCTTTTGAATCCATGTTTATGCTTCGTTTTATGATTTTTTTTTTTCTTAATTTTCGTTCTCAATGTCAATGTGACCGTGTGTATGTGTGGCTGTGTGTGCGTATATGTGTTTTTCTGTGCATATGTGTGTTTTTATTTTTATTTTTTTTTTTTGTTCGTATGTGTGTGTTACTTTGTGTGTGGAACACTGTATTAATCATCTAAGATCTAGGCGACCAACACAAACATCAATGGGACGTTCCTCAACGGCGGGCATACAATTGACTCAGGGCGATGAGGCATACACGAGATTGGCCACCGATACCATAGAAGAATTGGACTGGTGTCTAGATCAACTAGAAACTATACAAACACATCGTAGTGTATCCGATATGGCATCGCTTAAGGTAAAATTGATTAAAAAAAAATAATAATAAATCTTTTTAACCTCCTAAAAGTAGACTTTAAATAATATGTTTCTGCTTTTTTTTTCTCCCCCTCTCTCTTTATTAATCCCAGTTCAAACGCATGCTGAATAAGGAACTATCACATTTCAGTGAATCGAGTAGATCGGGAAATCAAATTTCAGAATATATTTGTTCAACATTTTTGGGTGAGTATTAAGCCAGCCTAGAGGTAAGAAGAAAACCCTCTTGATTGGTTTGATTATTTTAAATAAACGATCATTATTGTCATCATTTGACTCCCCCTTTAATCATAAGCAATATGTTTTAATTTTTGTTGTGTGTTTTTTTTTCCTAATGGGAAATACGCACAGAAATCAATCATATTTAACAAACAGCCTAAGAGTATGCTTCAATAAATTTATGTAAATGTGCCTAAATATAATGCCACCGAAAAAAAAGGGAAATGAGCATAAAATTGAAAATCAAAAGACTCTTTTTTATGTATTTTTTATGTTAAGATTGAACATGAAATATTAAAATTTAAATAATAAAAAAAAAGTTGCTGTGCTCCCCCTTATGTCAGGCTTGAATTTATTTCGAAATAGTCAGGAAATTCAATTTAAAAGTTTTTAAACATCTTTTGGGAATTTATGATTTTATTACAATATTGTATGTAAATATGTATAAGGCAAACCAGACAGACAGACGTTCATATTTTGTTGAAATGAAAAAAAAAATCATTTTTGCTGTTGGCAAAACAGTTAAAAAGAAAAAGGAAAAGTTTTCACATTTAAATAAACCTTAAAAGTCAATCAATATTTGGTGAAGCGACAGAAAATTGAAACTTTAGGTTTAGTTACCCATTTCCTACACTCTAACGATTGTGGTGAACTGATTACTAGACCCACTAATGAGCGACTGTCAAGTAACACTCAGTTTGAAAGGCAGTAAGTAAGTGCATGGGAATACACAAGGCAAAATGTAAATTGCGCGCTATACGTTATGAACGATACACAATATCTAGAAAAATTTCAACATATCGAGCAATTGTGAAATTGCATGCATAATTGGCCATTACAATCCTTCAGTCAGGATTACGGCCTAGCTTCTCACACCACTTACTTTTTGTGTGTGTTAATTTTCCACATGAGTGGCGGGACCCACAGTTTATAATCGACTCCGAGCGACAAATTGTTGAGAAACTTTTCATGGCACTTTTATTTACTATCAGAGTTTTTGCCAGAAATCTGCTGAGAGGAAGTCGCCGAAGAAATATTTTTTTCATATTTCGTTTTTGATGTCTGACCAGGGATTTGAACCCTGACCTTTCGTATAATAAGCCAACACACTACCTACTAGACTACGGCGACAATTGTGAAATTATTATTTTCGTTTCGCCTAGCTTCTTACAGACCCCCATTTTGTGCGCACTAAATTTATACACAAGTGGCGCGATCTACAGTTTTTAAAGTCGGCTCCGAACGACAGATTTTTAAGAAACTCCTCATTTCTTATTTACTACTATTTTTGCCTAAAATGTGGTGAGGGGAAGTCGCCTAAAAATATTTTTTCAAATTTCATTTTGTTAGAGATGTCTTACGGTCTAATAAGCCATCATACTACCTACTACTAGACTATGGCGGTAAGAAATGTAATGATTTCGGTAAAAATTTTTGGCCTACAAATATCAATTCAAATTGAAATGAGTTTTGAATAAGAAAGTGAATTTTTCAACAAGATCATTGGGTTCTTTTGCAGTGCTGATGGTAGTTGGACTTATTATTAATTATTCCAGTAGCCGAACCTAGTACAACTTAGGTGCCAAAATGCTATGCTTACAATAAAACAAAGTTCCCTCAACGGCTTTAAATTTTTTTAAGTTTAAATTTTTTTAATGCTAGGCTTTACTCGTAGCTATGGTGTATTAGTTAAGGAACCAATGCTTGGCACAGCAGTTAGTTTGAAGCTTTCAAATAATTTTCTTATTTCAGTCGCAAGTCACGAACGACCAAAATATATAAAATTTTGGAAAATATGCGTTAGTATCTTAACTATGTATCTTCCTAACTTCTTGTACGTCTTGGTACCTTAAAACGTATAATACCGGGAAGTAAAATTTTCAGTTTTAATTCACAATAAGGGGAAGGATTTTCTCTGAAACGCCAAAAAGATTATGAAATACAAGAAGCAACTGACAGTTCCCCATATTTAGCAAACAAAATCGGCTTTAAAGCTAGTAAACTGGTGGAGTATATAAGGAAAGGGGGTGTGAAATAAAAAAACGAGAAAATCCAAATTATAGTTCGAATATATTTCTTAAAATTTTTTTTATTAGAATTGTTATTCGACAATTTAAAAAATGGAATTTAAATTTAAAGATAAAAGGGTTTTCAAAAAGGCATTAAGAACTTTTTTAAAGTAATAATTTAAGGGCTTTCTCTCTAGTGATTTGCTAAACTTTTCTTTTTTTTGACACACAAACTTTTGTAATACAGTTTACTTACATACAGTTTTCCCTGATTTTACCCTAAAAAAAAAACGTAAAAACTTGTATTATTTTTCATTCATTTTTTTTTTTTTTTTTTGTTTCTTTTCTTTTTCTACATAAAAAATCTCGGCAGAATTTTTAACTTGAAAAGAAAAACGAGAGAAAAAAATTTAAAATGTTTCCTTCTTTTATAGCCTACATATGGGGGCTTTTGTTTTAAATCATAAAAACAGAATATCACTGTCATCTGAATATGAAAAGGGGGGGGAAGAGAGGAAACAAAAAAATATGTCTAGGCCTTAAGTAAAATCAAGAATCAAGTACCGAAAATGTTTTTTATAAATTAAATTGATTTTTATCGTGTATTTTTTCACTTCATCTTTTTTGTGGCATACCCCTTAACTACTACCAGCCTTTTTTTTTTGCCCCTGAAGTATGCAAATAATTTAAAAAAAATAATTTTTTCCCTTTATTCACTGTGTATACGACATATTTATATTCAGCCTTAAGATATACAGTGATTTTTTTTTTTTTTTGTTCTTTAACGAGGGACAGAGCGGAGTGCAAAAAGAACTTTTTTTTTAACAAATGAACAAAAAAAGAAATAATGTCGGCGAAAAAAAAATATGCAAATAAAACTTGAATTTCTTATTTCCATCCACCACCTTCAACCAGGTCATATCCCAGACTCCTGTCCAGTTGCCATGGAAAACTGTTATCAGACCCGTTTAACATTTTTTTTTTTTGAAAAATGAAAAAAATCAGTCTGTATGGTTATATTCAATACATATAGTACTGTATGCACATATGTACGTACATATATATGTATGTATATGATATGTAAATGGATATTTGTGCAGAATTTTAAAAATGCAAAAAAAAACTAAAACAAAGTGAAAAGCATACTGTTAATATATGATGATGATGATGATGATGATGATGATGCCTAGGAGTGATGTTGATAATTCTATTGATGATGGGGTTGTGGCAGGATAATGAAGAGCATGCTAATGATGATGTTCATGCTAATGATGATGTGCATGTACATACATCAGAAGAAAATACAACAAAATGGAAAAAGGGAAAGAGAGGAAAAATTAATAAATCTTTGAAATCAAATTATAAATACGGCAGCAACTATCCTCTTTGAAATCAAATGAAGCGGAAATATAGGACTCTTTTTATAAATAAGTTTTTGATATTAAAAACGGTTAATAACACTGAATCCTGCAGTAAAATATGACTATTAAATATTAAAATAATTTAAATTCTTTTTTGTGACAAAGAGTTTTGCAATATCATCCTTTCTGCAATCAAAGACATGATATCTCTCATTCATTTCTGTACGTATGTACAGTGAGCATCAAAAGAAACTGTACATTAAAAATATTATATATTAATAAATTACCGTTATTTTGATTTTTAAACTTGTTTCATTGCCAATTTTTAAAATTGAAACTAAAAAAAAAAAAAAAATTCGAATTATTATCGAATTTTTTCGTGTACTCTCCTTAAGTGGTAAAAGTTGAGTTTGGTAATTCGTTTAGAATTTTATCCATAGTGTACAGTTTCTTTTGGCGCTCACTGTATATAAAATAGTTGGTGTTTTACTATTAGGTGCCTGGGCTAAAACTCCAAAAGCAATTCTAGCCTTAATTCTGGCCATTATTATGTACAAATAATACAACAGAGAAGCTTCAAATCTTGCGCTCAAATCTATCGTTCGGAGTCCACTTTAAACTGTAGGTCCCCTCCATTCACAGATAAATTTAACACGTACAACATGGCTGGTGTGAGAAGCTAGCTGACTGAAGTGTTGTAATGATTAATTAAAGTTTTTTGCAGGAAAAGATTTTCTCGTACGGATAATGGGGGTAAAGAAAAAAAACTGAGCGAATCGTTAACGAACGAATTAGCTTTACCAGTCAGACAAATTCTGTATTAGAATATGCGATTTTCGACAACAAGTCCCTTTATGTCATTGGTTATATTGCCAGTGTCTGCTAATGAATTAATGCATAGTTGTATACCCTTCAGTTAAAAGGAAGGATAATCCTCAATAGGATTTAAGTTCCTTTTTTCTTCATTCATATCATTACAATTCTGATATCCCTGTTATGAACACAGTGTTTTGTTTAAAAACAGAATTTTGTAATGTTGTTTGTAAAATGTTTTTCTTTTATACAAAAAAAAAAAAAAATTTTGAAATAAAAAAATAAAAACTTAAAAATTTTTCAGATAAACAACAAGAATTTGATTTGCCATCGATGCGTTTTGATGAGAATACCGAACAGAACGTGCCGATACCGCCGTTACAACAACAGCAGCGCAGTCGTTCGCCACGAGGCCCACCCATGTCCCAGATATCTGGTGTTAAACGTCCGCTATCCCATACAAATTCATTTCAAGGCGAACGCTTACCCACATATGGTGTGGAGACACCACACGAACCAGCATTGGGTCAACTGTTGGCTGATTTAGATACATGGGGCATTGATATATTTAAAATAGGTGATCTAAGTAATCATCGTCCACTCACCTGTGTAGCATACACATTATTTCAGGTAAATTGCAAGCGATATATATTTCGTTCATTTTCGCTTTCATATTAATTGTGATTTCATTTTATTTGGGCAATTACAGAGTAGAGATTTATTTACCAGTCTTATGATACCACCGAAAAACTTTCTTAATTTTATGACTACTCTGGAGGACCATTATGTTAAAGACAATCCCTTTCACAATTCACTGCATGCAGCCGATGTTACACAAAGTACGAATGTTCTATTAAATACTCCTGCCCTCGAGGGTGTATTTACGCCATTGGAAGTGGGCGGTGCTTTGTTTGCGGCATGTATACACGATGTTGATCATCCTGGTCTAACTAATCAATTTTTAGTTAATTCAAGTAAGACAATACGATTAAATTGAATTCAATGTGTATTAATGTATTATGTTTCCTATCACGGTTTAGGTTCCGAATTAGCCTTAATGTATAATGACGAATCTGTTTTGGAAAATCATCATTTAGCTGTTGCCTTTAAATTATTGCAAAATCAAGGATGTGATATATTCTGTAATATGCAAAAGTGAGTATATGAACTAGAGAATTCAACAACATAGTGTAGACAGAATATTAAGTTTCAATTCTAGTAAGCTTCTGTAGCAATATTCATTCACAATAACAAGAGATCAATACTGATCGAAACTAGGTTTATTAATCCATGCAGCAAGCAACCTTCTAAATACTCTCATATTTCTAGGAAACAACGCCAAACATTAAGAAAAATGGTTATTGATATTGTACTATCAACTGATATGTCCAAACATATGACCCTATTGGCCGATTTGAAAACTATGGTTGAAACGAAAAAGGTAGCAGGATCTGGTGTACTACTGCTGGACAATTACACAGATCGTATACAGGTATTGCATCCTTTAATTGCTATTAAAAAGAAAAGAAAAAAACAATTTCATGCATTTGAATATTCTTAAACAAAACTGCATAGGTTCTTGAAAATCTTGTCCATTGTGCCGATTTAAGTAATCCAACAAAGCCATTACCGTTATATAAACATTGGGTGTCACTGTTAATGGAAGAGTTCTTTTTGCAAGGCGATAAAGAACGTGAATCGGGCATGGATATTAGTCCAATGTGTGATCGTTATAATCCGACGATTGAAAAGTCGCAGGTCGGCTTTATTGATTATATTGTACATCCACTCTGGGAAACTTGGGCCGATTTGGTGCATCCAGACGCTCAAGATATATTAGATACGCTTGAAGAGAATAGAGACTATTATCAGAGTATGATACCGCCATCACCACCACCATCACAGGCCGATGAACAGCCAGCAAACGAGGATAAAATAAGGTTTCAGGTAATTTAATAAAACTCAATTGTATGGAAATTCAATATAATACGTATTCATACATCATTTTAAAGGTAACCCTTGAAGAATCCGATCAAGAAAATTTAGCTGAATTAGAGGAAGCCGACGAGACGGCGGCCGAACGTGGTGATGAGGGTGTTATTGGTTTTACAGCAACTGCTACGAATACTGATGTCGCCAATAACTCCCTAAACAAAACGGGTGAAAATAAACCGTCGGGGAGTCAAAATCAATCTCATCACGCTGGAATGTGACGGAGAGTCGCGGGACTATGCCGAAAAATAACTGAAAAGGCGCAAAATTTTTTGCTAATACGTTAGTGACTTTATTATTAAAAACAAAAACAAAAACAAAAACCACAAAAAAAAACTTTAAAAAATCTTAAAAAATAACAAAATTTACTAGAAAATTACAAACAAAAAAAATCCTCAAAAAAAAGTTAAAAAAAATAGAATTAAAAAGAAGAAAAAAAAAATAACATTTAACTATAGAAAAAGGAAAAAACAAACAAACACACACATACAACAAACAATTTTCAATAACATTTTTAAGACAATGTGCTAAAACAGCAACAAACAAACAAACAATACAAAAATCAACAAAAATAGCTAAAAAAAAATAGAAATATTGTTTTAAATTTTTATTTTTAATTTCTTTTTCTCAACATAAAACAAATTTTATTTTATTTTTTTTTAATTTTTAATTTTAAGTTAAAAAACAAAAACAAATACTTCAAAGAAAAAAAGTAAAAAAAAAATGAAATACATTTTTATGACACCGACAAGTTGACAAAACAGATAGAAATACTAACTAATTGTAATGAGAATTTAAATTTAAATTTAAATTTAAATATTCAAAAAGAAAAACAAAAAAAAAACAAAAACAAAAAAGAGTAAAAATATCTAAAAAAAAAAAATAATACTTGTTTAGGGAAATATGAAAACAACAACAACAAACAAGAAAAAACAAAACTAATTACAAACTTAATTACAAAATAATAACTAAAAACAAAACAAAGAGAAAAAAAATTTCTTACAAACTAAAAGAAAGATACCAAAAAAAAAAAATAAAAAAAAAATTCTAAATGCCACCCAAAATTTCAAATGAAATAGAAAATAAATTTTGTTTACTTTCATTTCTATTACGTTTAACATACATAGTTAAGTTCATATTTCGTAAATTTAAATGAAAACAAAAGATTACGTTGTGCTTCTTTAGGCAGAACAAGGAAAATAACAACAATGACTGTGGCAAACGTAATAAGACCGTGTATGCATTATAAAGAGAAGAATTTAAAACGGATATTTAGCAAATAAAGAAATTATTTTCTACATTTTTAAATTGAATTTTTATGATATTGATTCCTAAAGTACTAGGTTTATACAATTTAAAACCAATCGTTTAGGTAACATGAATAAAATCTAACTTTCACTGAGAACAAGTTATTTTTGAAAATTTCTAATTTTTTTTTTTTGTAAAAAACATATGGCTTCACATATTGCTAAATATTCATTTAAAATATATACCCTTTGTTAACACTAAAAACAAAAAAAAACAAAAAAAAACTTTGTTTTAGTTTTTCATTCAAAAGAAAACACAACTACCCCCAACTACTCTTTAGACATTTTACTTTAAAACCTTGACTTGAATTTTTCTTTTAATACTGATGACCGGACATTATAATTAATCACTTTAAAAAAAAAACAACAAAAAAAAAATTATAGAAAAAAATAATTTTTACTAAAAAAAAAAGAAAAAGAAAAAGAAAATAAATATGAAAAATATATAAGAATACTTGGAAAATTTTTTATTAAAAAAAAAAAAAAAAAATCTACAAATTTTTAATGATTTATTGTATTTTTTTTAATTAAAATTTAAATAATTAAATTGTAAGTTTTTAAACTGTTTTCTTTATTATTATAAAATATTTTTAAAAAACGTTCTTTTTTGTTAATAGTTTTCTATTAATTAAGTTATTTGCATGCCATTTAAGAAAAAAATTTATAAAAAAAAAAACAAGAATTCTAAAACAAACAAAAAGCAACACTAATGAAAAATAATGAAAATTTTGTTTTTCTTTTTTGTATTTGTTATAAACAAACAATTAATATTTATTAAATTTTTTTTAACAAAATTATTTCACAATGATAATTTCTTTATCTTTTTTTATTATTATTAAACAAAACAAAAATTATATTTATTAACATTACAAAAAAAAAAAAAAAAAAAACTTTGGAAAAAAAAACGTAAGAACTACATATGAAAATTGAAAACAAAAAAAATTTCAAAAAAATCCTTGTGAAATTGTTATAATTCTGTTAAAAAATTAAACACAGTTTTAAAATATTACCTTTTTTTTTATGCAGTAAAATTAAAAAAATTTAAACACTCTTTCTATTCAAACATTTGAAAATTTTTGATGAAACTTTTAATACAAAAAAAAAATTACTGCAAAATAATTTTTTAAAATTTTTTATTATACTGCCTGACTGCAATTTTTCAAAAACTTTTAGTAAATATTACAACCCTAGTTTGAAAGAAAAAATATTTTTAAGAAAATCATATTTGGAAATAAACCGAATTTGAAAATGTTCTTAAAAAGCGAAGACTTTGAAACTATAAAGAAAAAGAAAAATAAAACTAATAAATACCAAACATTATTTAACATTTTTAACAGTTTTATAACATATTTCATATGTACTTGCATACAACAATAGAATTTTATATAAATTTTTGTTTTTCTTAGTGTATTCATTAATTAATTGAACTGTTGGACTCGAATTTAAAAAAAAAAAAAAAGAAAATAAACAAACATTAATTTATTTATTTAAAAAAAAAAAAAAAAAAAAAGAAAACAAATATATATTGAATATGATTGTTTGTGTTTAATAATTTTTATTGTTGAATTTGAAAATTACAAAAAAAAGAAAAAAATAAGTAAATATTAAATTAAATGCTTCCTTAAACTCTCTACATAACTAAAAACTAAAAACTAAAAAACAAAACCAAAAACAAATTATTATTGAAAAAAAAACATCACTAGAGTCTTCTTTTTTTTTAACAAAAAAAAAGAAAAAAAAAACTATTAATACAATATTTTATGAAAAACAAAAAAGCACAATTTATTAAAAATAAACAAATACATACAACATACATATATTCAAGTGAAGAAATAATAATTCTCTTCGAATGTATTATTTGTTTAAACTAAAAAAAAAAAAAGAATTTTACTTATACGACATGTGTTTTTTTAAAAATCTATTAAAAAAATAATTAATTTTTTTTTAACTAAAATGACAAATTATGGCCAAATAATAAATATTGTTTGAAAAGTGTATACCTAATATACATACATATTTACACATTTTTTTTTAATTTTAAAAAGATTTTTAGCTAATTTATTATTTAAAACTTATTATTATTATTATTTATTATTATGTAATTAATTATTTTATTTATTAAATTCATTTTAAAAATTGTTGACAGGGCAGGATCCCGCTCTTTTTATATTAATAATTTATTTTTCTGTTATATTTATTAAAATATATTAAGTAAGAATAAAATAAATACGATATTTGCTTTTTAGTCAAATAGATTATTTATTAATAATTAGTAATTAAACAAAAAAAAAAAAAAAAAAAAACATTAACAAAAGCCAATTTTATGCACAACAAACAAAAAACAAACTTGATGTAAAAAATATACATTAAAATAATTATTACAAGAAAAACACACAAATAATTAACAAAAATAAATATGAAAACAAAAACTTAGCATTATATTAAAACAAACAAACAAACAAAAAAAAAACCAAAGAAAATAAAAAGAAAATAAATTAATATAAAAACAAAAAAAAAGAAAACATTTGGTAAACTACTAGTAGGTATTAAAAGAAAAACATCCAAAACAAACACAACAAACAACTATATAACATAATATATAAAAACACATTTATTGTAATTATTTAATAAATATAAAGAATAATTAATCAACCAAACAAAAAAGGAAAGGAAACAGTAATAATAAACCCAAACATTTAAGGCCAACATTGAAATGTTAGCAAAAACAGAAATACTTAGATTCTCAAATACAAAGAAAAAACAAATTTAAAATTATAAATAAGATTTAAAAAAAAATGAAATTTAATAGCATAAATACAAAACAAAACAAAGGAAAAGAAGAAAACCAAACAGAATACCAACCATTTAAAAACAAAACAAAAACTAAAACAATTGAGTGAAAAATATTAAAATGAAATTTAATAAAAAAAAAATAAATAAAATGAAAAGAAAAAATACAATTCCTATAAAATTAAAAAGCAAAAACAAAATAAAATAAAAAAAGAACAAAAACAAACAAACCGTATAAGTATGTCTTTTTTCTTCTACTTGTAATAAAATACAAAAACAAAATAATTTTATTATTAAAATAAAATTAAAATAAAAAAACAAAAAGAATTTATAAATTATTATTAACTATTAAACTAGAATATAATATATTAATATAATTGCAAATTGCAAAAACAAAACAAATACGTAAATAAATAAACATAAGGAGAACATAAAAAACAAAAATAAGAGAAAACTAACAATTAAATGAACGCACTATTTAAACTTAATGTGTATCCAAATTAAAAAAACATTACACAGACACAATAATTTTATTGAAAAATTGCTACAAATATACATATAAAACAATTTCAAATCGCCAATAAACGAGATTCAGAAACATTAAGACATAATGTAACATACATACATATAGATATGCTATACATTGAGAGAAACATACATGAAAAATTCGAAATTTTTTTTGGGGAAAAAAATCGGAAAAAGTTTCCAACTGAAAGGTCATAGCAAAGCTAAAGAAATCCTTTCGGAATATTTATGAAAGGCACAATTCTAACGTTATTTTTTTTTCTCAAATTGATAAGAACCTAGGGACAGGCTTTCCAGGATTTTTTCCAAATCAAATCCAGGATATAGTTCCCACTTATATGTACATTGCCATTGAATCTAAGGAAGACAATAAGACAGAATTATTGCTCACAGTTTCTTAATATGTTTCTGTTCGCAGCAGAAATATTTTTCTTTGTAAGCGCCTTGACTCTCCGTCAAAGCCTCTTACCGATACGTGTGATCCTTCCTCTTTCCTAGCTCCCATTACGGTGTCAGTTTTAAATGCCTTAAGCATCCATAGGTAGGTATATGTACAAGTAAGCTAAGGTACAGTACCAGAGTGCAAAACGTACATTGTACAAAAACGTCCCTTTAAGAAGGGAGCATAGATTTGCAGAATGAGCAGGAGAAAAATACTCAAAGGATTTAAGAAAGCAAATAAACTAAAGACTGCTTAAACTCTTAATCAATATCTTTGTAGTGGTCCTTTTTATTGCAAGCAAAAGTGAATTGTTGATGCAATTCGTTTTCAGGAGTATGAAAATGAAAACGTTCGCAATCATTTGCATCCATAGGATGTGTGGTTAACGAGCTCCAAATAAATTTTATAAAGTAACATTTCTCAATGTCTGCCGTATTGTTTTTTCGTTTTTATTAGGTGGCTAAGATAGTATTAACTTATTCAACAGCAGTGAATTCTAAATGTACAAAGTTTCCGATCAGGAATACCTTTTTTAATTTAAAGTTTGCATCTACAGAGAATAAAGTAGATGCTTCCAAATAGGGTCTTAAGACGACAAATGTTTTCACAGAAAAATGCCAAAAAAAAACAATTTCAAGGAAATAAAACCCAAATTTTGAACATTTTCAAAAGTGTTCTCTCCAATGTGTAACATAAATGGATCCTGAAATGGATCTCTCATATAAAAATTAAATCACACGAAATTTCTAACCAATGTAGTGATTCATTAAAATAAATAAAAGTTTGATGAAAGTATTATTGAATTTATATTTCGTTTTACAAATATATATGATTTGAAAATTAAAAAATATTCCAAAATTAGTATTAGTTTTCTGTATATGCATTATTGTTTTCAAACTAGAGACAGATCAAAAATATCCACGAACGATGCAATGTTGCAAGGGAAGAGATACATCAATTTAACCTTGAAGGATAAAATCCGTATTACTTAGTGTTGCTACAAAACTCGTCCGGTATTCTGTATTATCGGGTTTGAATACAATAAAAGATTTTAAAATTTTAAAAATTTTAATTGCTGAGTATTCAAAAAACCAATTAGTATTGCAATAATTTCGCTGATAATTCAGGAAACTGCCATGTTGTATTGGAATTAGGTTGTGTATATCAAAAAAAACGCAAGGGGAATGCTAACATTCATATATTATTGGCCAATTACAACCATTTTTGTTACGATTAAGCGTCTACTTTTTCACTACCATATCATGTTTAATTTCAATACATGACTAGTTGGACGTTGAATACGTCAAATCTGCTTATGATCGGAGACTGCTCACTGTAAGTTATCCGATGCTTGATTACGGAGTTTTATACTCTCAAGCCCCTTATCTAGTAAGCCAATACAGTAATTAACTTAGATTATGGCAACCAAAAGATCAAAAAAAGTAAGAATCGTTACTGATCTTAAAGGCTAATTATAAAACTTCCTAGTTGAATTGAATTCAAAATCTGTCTATACGGATTCAAATCTATTGGCGCAATTATGAGACTTAACATAATGGTTTGGTTAGATAGAACCGAAGGGACTGTTTAATGTAAGATTATTGGCAGTGAAAGCTATATTGCCTCAATTATCCTTAAATAAGGCAGTACAAAAACGTTATTAAGCCTTCATGTGTTATTTTCATAGTGAACTTACCACGGTCATTATTTCTGAGCACTGATGCCTCAATATCCGAGTGTACCCAACCCCCTAGACAGTGGTAATTTGTCAAAGAGCATTTATAAATTTCGAACATTTCTTGACGTCCCGAATAATGTCATGATACTTTGTTTCAAGCAGTAAGTTCAGCTTTCAGTTCAATAAAGTCTCTAAAGAATGAAAATTTTTCGTTCAAAGAATTTGTATTTCTAATTTCGTTAGATTCCCTCTTGTGTGGAAAGTAAAACACACTTCTTTTTACACCCATTTCAAGCTTTAAGCCCCTGAATGTACAGTTACTTTCTAATTTTGGTTAGATTATGGTGGCACAGCACCTGTATGTAGCATGTTTTCACCCCAGAGATCGACTGGTCCATTGTAGCGCTTTCAGAAAATTTAGAAGAAAAGGAGAAAATTGGCGAACAAACATAAGAAAAGACCAATGAATGGAAGAATAAACCATTATGCCACCAGAGTGACAATTGTCCTAGGATATAATATCTTTCTACATGATATTCCCCATAACGCAGTCAATCTTTTTATGAATCCCATTAAGCCTTGCAGTCTTGTCAGATCCGATTATCACTTCCCCCAAACATAGCCTTACAGAATTATAGAGATGAACTCCTTATTACATAATGTTAACTCTAATGGAATAATATCTGATAATCTAAATTGGTGCGCTGTAGGTGCATGACTCACCTACCCATGTTAGTGTTCTAGTTTTCGTGCCCAACCAGTTAAATGTGTCTATACAACTGATTTTATATGGAAGTGTGACATTGGCTGTCGATTTAAAGAAATAATCCACAGACAATGAACAGTGGTAAGCATACCTTCTATCGATTTGCCGCTGGCAATAGCTGTAGTTTCAGAAAAATATCCTTCCCAACTTGAGTGTCCTGCATGGTCCAACAGAGCCCAAATCCATCAGCACCGGCACATAACTTTTGAACTAACGTCCACTTACACTTGCGGGAGATCCTTAATCCCCACTACGCGCTACAGCGTGTATTTTCAAGACCGAAGGTGGCGGTAGCTTATATTATACGGCAGATTTGCGTTTTAATTTTAACGTTTTTTCCAGCAAAGTTTTCTTCTACTGTTTCATTTTATAGCTTTTCTTCATGCGCGACCATATGTTACGATATTTTTTTATGTTAAGCAAAAGAAAATAAATTTCAAAAATTCCATTATATTTCCACTACAAACATTTTTAATAAGATTCTAATAGAAATAAACAGCTTATAATTAATCAAACTTAAAATAATTCAATTCTTCTCCCACACGCCTTAATTTAATGTTGTTCAAGCAAAATTTTTGTTATTCTCTTTTACGATCTTTGAGACAACTGGTGAGCAAAAGTGTTGGCATATTGCAAAATGTGTATTTGAGTAGGCAATTTTCCTGTTTTTTTTTTGAAATTTGTAAAAATTTTTGAATTTTCAAATCATATTATTGTTAATGAAATTAATGTTAATGATTATAATTTTATTTTAATGAAGAGGCAACTAATAAAGCAATCTTTTGGAAAGATACCTAAGTAGATGTCAAAGAAAAACTAAAACAAACGTATAGAGTGTTGGTTAGTATCGAAAGAAAAAAAAAACAACCAAAAATATTTAAAAAAAAATAATCTTCAGCAAATCAGCAAGAAAAAAGAAAGAAACCACTAGTGTAAATATTATATTTCAACAAATTAAAAATGCTTAAATGCCAAAAAAGAAAAAAAAGAAATAAGGAGAATTTAGATATAGAAATAAAAGAAAACTATTTGTTTTTCAAATTTAAAATTGAAACCAAAAACGGAAAAAAGTAAATATACCAACACACTCATTCTTTAAATTTAAATTCAAAATAAACTGAATAAAAGGTGATATATTAAGAGTAAACTTACTAATACATATAATAATACATACATACAATACTATACATATATACTAACTATTTTATTGTATTACTTAAATATTAAAGATAGTTAATACTTAAAATATTATAACTTTAATACTACTTATTATACGATATATTATAGAAAACCCTAACAATGTTGGCATAAAAAAGGACAAACATAAAAAAAAAAAAAAAAAATATAAAAAAAAACGGAAAAAAAAAAAGAAAAAAAAAAAAAAAAAAAAAAAAAAAAAAATGTCAAAAAAAGAAAGAAGTAATCTAAATAGATAGAAAAAGTACATTGTACAAAACAATATGTGTGGTAATTTATAAATAATATTTATAAGCAATTAAATTAATTAATTGGTTCTTAATTTTAAAAAAAGAAAAATGTAATATAAATTAGAAATTCATTACCAAAAAAACCAACCGCAAGAATAAAAATAAAATAAAATCCAATAATAATAATAAATAAATGTAATTATCCAAACAAAAAAGAAGAAAGAAAAAAAAAAAACAAAAAAAAATTAACTGGATGTCTAACAAAACGATGAATATGGAAAAGGCTTTTTGAAAATAACAACAACAAAAACCCATTGGGGAAATAAGAAAATATTATTGTAGCCGCATTAATTCAACAGGAAACAAAATTCCAAAAAAAAACAATACTTGATGAAATAAATTGCAGTAAATAAAAATAAAATAAAAAAAACTAGAAATTAAACTGTGACGCTGCGTTACATAACAACCAAACAAACAATACAAACAAAACAACAGTTATGTTGAAAAGGCCCAAAGTTTTTTAATTTCTTTTTTTTTGCGAATTTTTTAAATTTAAGAAGCCTAACAAAAAACAAATTAAATTCTTATTTATAACAACAAACATATAATTCTTTTTTCATTTACAATCATGGACTCTAATTTTCCTATAAACAAACACAATACACCTTTATTGCTCAAGCAAAAAAAAGAAAACATTTATATATACTTACATACATACTTATACCGAATACGACATGAAAAGTACTAAAACAAGAACATAAAAAACCATTATAAATATTATAATAATTATAAATTATATTATATAGCAATATACAAACAATACTTATAATATTTGTAATTAGTTAAGAAACTAAAATTTAAGTTATTTAACATTATTATTGGTGGTTAATAAATATTAATGAAAAGAAATAAAAGAAATAATTCATTATAAACAAATTTAAGCACCCC
>QOCX01000061.1:357373-442878 GCA_005959815.1 Sarcophaga bullata
TTATTAACATTACAAAAAAAAAAAAAAAAAAAACTTTGGAAAAAAAAACGTAAGAACTACATATGAAAATTGAAACAAAAAAATTTCAAAAAATCCTTGTGAAATTGTTATAATTCTGTTAAAAAATTAAACACCAGTTTTTAAAATATTACCTTTTTTTTTATGCAGTAAAAATTAAAAAATTTAAACTATAAAAAAAAAAAAAAAAAAAAAATCTATCAAATTTTAATGATTTATTGTATTTTTTTTAATTAAAATTAAATAATTAAATTGTAAGTTTTTAAACTGTTTCTCTTAATTATATAAAATATTTTTAAAGACGTTCTTTTTTTGTAATAGTTTTTCTATTAATAAAGTTATTTGCATGCCATATAAAAAAAAAATTTATAAAAAAAAAAACAAGAATTCTAAAACCAACAAAAAGCAACACTAATGAAAAATAATGAAAATTTGTTTTTTTCTTTTTGTATTTGTAAAACAAACAATTAATATTTATTAAATTTTTTTTTAACAAATATTTCCCACATGATAATTTCTTTATCTTTTATATATATTAAAAAAAAACAAAATATATTTATTAACATTACAAAAAAAAAAAAAAAAAAAAACTTTGGAAAAAAAAACGTAAGAACTACAATATGAATTGAAAACAAAAAAATCAAAAAAATCCTTGTGAAATTGTTATAATTCTGTTAAAAAAATAAACACCAGTTTTAAAAATTACCTTTTTTTTAATCCTAAAAAAAAAAAATAAACACTCTTCTATTCAAACATTTGAAAATTTTTGATGAAACTAAATACAAAAAAAAAAATTACTGCAAAATTTTTAAAATTTTTTATTAACCGCTGACTGCAATTTTTTCAAAAACTTTTAGTAAATATTACAACCTATTTGAAAGAAAAAAATATTTTAAGAAAATCAATTTTTTGAAATAAACCGAATTTGAAAATGTTCTAAAAAGCGAAGACTTTAAACAAAAAAGAAAAGAAAAAAAAAACTAAATAAACCAAACATTATTAAACATTTTTAACAGTTATAAACATATTCATATGTACTTGCATACAAACAATAGAATTATATAAATTTTTGTTTTTTCTTAGTGTATTCATTAATTAATTGAACTGTTGGACTCATTTAAAAAAAAAAAAGAAAAGAAAATAAACAAAACATTAATTTTATTATTTAAAAAAAAAAAAAAAAAAAGAAAAAAATTATATTGAATATATGTTGTGTGTAATAATTTTTATTGAATTTGAAAATTACAAAAAAAAAGAAAAAAATAATAAATATAAATTAAATGCTCCTTAAACTCTCTACATACTAAAAACTAAAAACTAAAAAAACAAAACCAAAAACAAATTAATGAAAAAAAAACATCACTAATCTTCTTTTTTTTAACTAAAAAAAAAAACAAAACTATTAATACAATATTTTAAAAAAACAAAAAAGCACAATTTATTAAAGAAAAAAAATACATACAACATACATATATTCAAGTGAAGAAATAATAATTCTCTTTCGAATGTATTTATTTGTTAAAACTAAAAAAAAAAAAGAATTTTACTTTATACGACATTGTTTTTTTAAAAATCATTAAAAAAAATAATTTTTTTTTAACAAAAATGACAAATATGGCCAAATAATAAATTGTTTGAAAAGTGTAATCAATATACATACATATTTACACCATTTTTTTTTAATTTTAAAAAGATTTTTAGCTAATTTAATTAAAACTTATTATTATTATATATTATTAATGTAATTAATTATTTTATTTATTAAATTCATTTTAAAATTTGTTGAGCAGGGCAGGACCCGCTCCTTTTATATATAATTTATTTTTCCTGTTATATTTATTATAAATATATTAATAAGAATAAAATAAATACGATATTTTGCTTTAGTCAAAAAAAGATTATTTATTAATAATAGTAATTAAAACAAAAAAAAAAAAAAAAAAACATTAACAAAAGCAATTTTATATGCACAAAAACAAAACAAAAAACTTGATGTAAAAAATATATCATTAAAATAATTTTACAAGAAAAACAGACAAATTATATTAACAAAAATAAAATAATGAAAACAAAAACTTAGCATTATATAAAACAAACAACAAACAAAAAAAAAACCAAAGAATAATAAAAAGAAAATAAATATAATAAAAAACAAAAAAAAAGAAAACATGTTAAACTACTAGTAGGTATTAAAAGAAACATCCCAAACAAACACACAAACAACATAACATAATATATAAAAACAACATTTATTGTAATATTTAATAATATTAAATGAATAATTATCAACCAAACAAAAAAGAAAGGAACAGAAAATTAAACCCAACATTTAAGGCAACATTGAAATGTTAGCAAAAACGCAAATACTTTAGATCTCAAAATCAAAGAAAAAACAAATTTAAAATATAAATAAATTTAAAAAAAAAAATGAAATAAGCATAAATACAAAACAAAACAAAGGAAAAAAAGAAAACCAAACAGAATCCAACCATTAAAAACACAAAACAAAAACTAAAACAATTGAGTGAAAAATATTAAAAGAATAATATAAAAAAAAAAAATTAAAAAGAAAAGCCAAAAAATAATATCAAATCCTATAAAATTAAAACAACAAACAAAATAAAATAAATAAAGAAACAAAAACAAACAAACCGTATAGTATGTCTTTTTTCTTCTACTTGTAATAAAAACAGAAAACAAAATAATTTATTATTAAAAATAAAATTAAAATAAAAAACAAAAAGAATTTATAAATTATTATAACTATAACTAAATAAATATATTAAGTTAATTGCAAATTGCAAAAACAAAACAAATGTAAATAAATATAACTAAAGGAAAACAATAAAAAAAAAAAAAAAAAAAAAATCTACAAATTTTAATGATTTATTGTATTTTTTTTAATTAAAATTAAATAATTAAATTGTAAGTTTTTAAACTGTTTCTCTTAATTATATAAAATATTTTTAAAGACGTTCTTTTTTTGTAATAGTTTTTCTATTAATAAAGTTATTTGCATGCCATATAAAAAAAAAATTTATAAAAAAAAAAACAAGAATTCTAAAACCAACAAAAAGCAACACTAATGAAAAATAATGAAAATTTGTTTTTTTCTTTTTGTATTTGTAAAACAAACAATTAATATTTATTAAATTTTTTTTTAACAAATATTTCCCACATGATAATTTCTTTATCTTTTATATATATTAAAAAAAAACAAAATATATTTATTAACATTACAAAAAAAAAAAAAAAAAAAAACTTGGAAAAAAAACGTAAGAACTACATATGAATTGAAAACAAAAAAATTCAAAAAAATCCTTGTGAAATTGTTATAATTCTGTTAAAAAAATAAACACAGTTTTAAAAATTACCTTTTTTTTTATCGCGTAAAAATAAAAAAATAAACACTCTTCTATTCAAACATTTGAAAATTTTTGATGAAACTATAATACAAAAAAAAAAATTACTGCAAAAATTTTAAAATTTTTTATTAACGCCTGACTGCAATTTTTTCAAAACTTTAGTAAATATTACAACCATTTGAAAGAAAAAAATATTTTAAGAAAATCAATTTTTTGAAATAAACCGAATTGAAAATGTTCTAAAAAGCGAAGACTTTAAACATAAAAAGAAAAAAAAAAAAAACTAAATAAATCCAAACATTATTTAACATTTTTAACAGTTTAAACATATTCATATGTACTTGCATACAAACAATAGAATTTATATAAATTTTTGTTTTTTCTTAGTGTATTCATTAATTAATTGAACTGTTGGACTCCAATTTAAAAAAAAAAAAGAAAAGAAAATAAACAAAACATTAATTTTATTATTTAAAAAAAAAAAAAAAAAAAGAAAAAAATTATATTGAATATGATGTTGTGTGTAATAATTTTTATTTGAATTTGAAAATTACAAAAAAAAAGAAAAAAATAATAAATTTAAATTAAATGCTCCTTAAACTCTCTACATAACTAAAAACTAAACTAAAAAAACAAAACCAAAACAAATTATATGAAAAAAAAACATCACTAATCTTCTTTTTTTTTTAACTAAAAGAAAAAAACAAAACTATTAATACAATATTTTAAAAAACAAAAAAGCACAATTTATTAAAGAATAAACAAAATACATACAACATACATATATTTCAAGTGAAGAAATAATAATTTCTTTCGAATGTATTTATTTGTTATAAACTAAAAAAAAAAAAAGAATTTTACTTTATACGACATTGTTTTTTTAAAAATCTATTAAAAAAAATAATTTTTTTTAACAAAAATGACAAATATGGCCAAATAATAATATTGTTTGAAAAGTGTAATCAATATACATACATATTTACACATTTTTTTTTTAATTTTTAAAAAGATTTTTTTAGCTTAATTTAATTAAAACTTATTATTATTATATTATTATTATGTAAATTAATTATTTTATTTATTAAAATTCATTTTAAAATTTGTTGACAGGGCAGGATCCCGCTCTTTTTATAATAATTATTTTTCTGTTATATTTTTATTATAAATATATTAAGTAAGAATAAAATAAATACGATTATTTGCTTTTAGCAAAAAATAGATTATTTATTAATAATTAGTAATTAAACAAAAAAAAAAAAAAAAAAAAAACATTAACAAAAGCAAATTTTATGCAACAACAAACAAACAAACAAAAACTTGATGGTTAAAAAATATCATTAAAATAATTATTACAAGAAAAACAACAAAATTATATTAACAAAAATAAAATAAGAAAACAAAACTTTAGCATATATTAAAACAACAAACAAACAAAAAAAAAACAAAGAATAATAAAAGAAAATAAATTAAAAAAAACAAAAAAAAAGAAAACATGTAAACTACTAGTAGGTTATTAAAAGAAAAACATCCAAACAAACAACAAACAACAATATACATAATATAAAAAACAAACATTTTATTGTAATATTTAATAATTAAATGAAATAATTAATAACCAAACAAAAAAGAAAAGGAAACAGTAAAATAAACCCAACATTTAAGGCAACATTGAAAATGTTAGCAAAAACAGAAATACTTTAGATTCTCAAAATCAAAAGAATAAAACAAATTAAAATTATAAATAAATTTAAAAAAAAAAATGAAATTTAATTGCATAAAACAAAAACAAAACAAAGGAAAAGAAAAGAAAACCAAACAGAATACCAACCATTAAAAACAAAAACAAAAACTAAAACAATTGAGGAAAAATTATTAAAATGAATAATAAAAAAAAAAAAATAAAATAGAAATGCAAAAATAAATACAAATTCTATAAAATTAAAAAAGCAAAAACAAAATAAAAATAAAAAAAACAAAAACAAACAACCGTATAGTATGTCTTTTTTCTTCTACTTGTAATTAAAATACAAAAACAAAATAATTTTATTATTAAAATAAAATTAAAAATAAAAAAACAAAAATGAATTTATAAATTATTATTAACTATTAACTAGAAATAAATATATTAATTAATTGCAAATTGCAAAAAACAAAAACAAATGTAAATAAATAAACTAAGGAAAACATAAAAAACAAAAAATAAGAGAAAACTAACAACTTTAATGCAGCTACTATTTAAACTTAATGTGTATTCCAATTAAAAAAAACATTACACAACACAATAATTTTTATTTGAAAATTGCTACAATATACATATAAAAACAATTCAAATCGCCAAATAAACGAGATTCAGAACATTAAAGACATATGTACATACATACATATAGATATGTATACATTGAGAGAAACATACATGAAAATTCGAAATTTTTTTTGGGGAAAAAAATTCGGAAAAAATTTCATACTGAAAGGTCATAGCAAAGCAAAAGAAATCCTTTCGGAAATATTTATGAAAGGCACAATTCTAACGTTTATTTTTTTTTTCTCAAATTGATAAACGTACCTAGGACAGCTTTCAGTATTTTTTTCAAATCAAAATCCAGGATATAGTTCCCACTTATATTGTACATTGCATTGATATAGGAAGACAATATAGACTAGAATTATTGCTCACAGTTTCTAATATGTTTTCGTTGCAGCAGAAATATTTTGTCTTTGTAAGCGCCTTGACTTCGTCAAAGCTCTTACCGATTACGTGTGATCTTCTCTTTCTAGCTCCATTACGGGTGTCAGTTTAAATGCCTTAAGCATCATAGGTTAGGTTATTGTACTAAGTACTAAGTACAGTACCCAGAGGTCAAAATCGTACATTGTACAAAATCGTCCTTAAGAAGGGAGCATATGATTTGCTAGAATTAGCAGGAGAAAAATATCTCGAAAAGGATTTAAGATGACAAATAAACTAAGACTGCTTTAAACTCTTATCAATATCTTTGTAGTTGGTCCTTATTGCAAGCAAAAGTGAATTGTTGATCAATTCGTTTCCAGAGTATGAAAATGAAAACGTTCGCAATCATTTGCATCCATAGAGATGGTGTTAACGAGCTCCAAATAAATTTTATAAAGTAAACATTTCTCAATGTCGTGGCCGTATTGTTTTTTCGTTTTTATAGGTGGCTAAGAAGTAGTAACTTATTCAACAGCAGTGAATCTAAATGTACAAAGTTTCCGATCAGGAAAATACTTTTTTAATTTAGTTTGCATCTACAGAGATAAAAAGTAGAGGCTTCAAATAGGTCTTAGACGATCAAATGTTTCTCACAAGAAAAAATGCCAAAAAAAAAAACAATTTCAAGGTAAATAAAACCCAAATTTTGAACATTTTCAAAAGTGTTCTCTCAATGTGTACATAATGGATCTTGAAATGGATCTCTCATATAAAAATTAAATCACACGAAATTTTCTAACCAATGTTAGTGATTCATTAAAATAAATAAAAGTTTGATGAAAGTATAGAATTTATATTCTGTTTACAAATAATATGATTTGAAAAATTAAAAAATAATTCAAAATTATATTAGTTTTCTGTATATGCATTATTGTTTTCAAACTAGAGACAGACAAAAATATCCAACGAACGATGCAATTGTTTGAAGGGAAGGAGGATACATAATTTAACCTGAAGGATAAAATCGTATTACTTAGTGTTGCTACAAAACTCGTCCGTATTTGTATTATCGTGGTTTAGAAATACAATAAAAGATTTTAAAATTTAAAAATTTTAATTGCTGAGTATTCAAAAACCAATTAGTATTGCAATAATAATTCGCTGATAAGTTCAGGAAACTGCCATGTTGTATTGGAATTAGGTTGTGATAAAACAAAAACGCAAGGGGAATGCTAACATTCATATATTATTGGCCATTACAACCATTTTGTTACGATTAGCGTCTACCTTTTCACACCATACATGTTTAATTTCATACATGACTAGTGGACGTTGAATACGTCAAATCTGCTTATGATCGGAGACTGCTCACTGTAAGTTACCGATGCTTGAGCGGAGTTTTATACTCTCAAGCCCCTTATCTAGTAAGCCAATACAGTAATTATTAGATTATGGCAACCAAAAGATCAAAAAAAGTAAGAATCGGTTACTGATCTTAAAGCCTAATTATATCTCTTAGTTGAATTGATTCAAATCTGTCTATACGTGAATTCAAATCTATTGGCGCAATTATGACCTTAACATAACTGGTTTGGTTAGATAGAACACGAAGGGACTGTTTAATGTTACAGATTATTGGCAGTGAAAGCTATATTGCCCACATATCCTTAATAAGGCAGTACTAAAACGTTCATTAAGCCTTCTGGTGTAGTTTCATAGTGAACTTACCACGGTCATTATTTCCTGAGCACTGATGCCTCAATATCCGAGTGTACCAACCCCTAGACAGTGGTAATTTTGTCAAAGCATTTATAAATTTTCGACATTTCTTGACGTCGAATAATGTCATATACTTTGTTTCAACAGTAAGTTCAGCTTTCAGTTCAATAAAGTCTCTAAAAATGAAAATTTTTCGTTCAAAATTTGTATTTCCTATTTCGTTAGATCCCTCTTGTGTGAAGTAAAACACACTTCTTTTTACAACCATTCAAGCTTTAAGCTGAACTGTACAGTTAACTTTCTAATTTTGGTTAGATTAGGTGGCACAGCACTGTATGTAGCATGTTTTCACCCAGAGATCGACTGGTCCATTGTAACCTTTCAGAAAAATTAGAAGAAAAGGAGAAAATTGCGAACAAACATAAGAAAAGACAATGAAGGAAGAAAACCATTATGCCACAGAGTGACAATGTCCTATGGATAAATATCTTTCTATAGATATCCCCATAACCAGTCAATCCTTTTTATGAATCCCATTAAGCTTGCAGTCTTTCAGATCCGATTATCACTTCCCAAACATAGCCTACAGAAATTATAGAGAACTCTATTACATATGTTAACTCTAATGGAATAATACTGATAATCTAATTGTGCTGCTGAGGTCATACTCACTACATGTTATGTTTCTAGTTTTCGTGCCAACAGTAAATGTGTCTATACAACATATTTTATATGGAAGGTGACATGGCTGTCGATTTAAAGAAATAATCCACAACAATGAACAGGGTAACATACCTTCTATCGATTTGCCGCTGCAATTAGCTGTAGTTTCAGAAAAATATCCTTCCAACTGAGTGTTCCTCATGTCCACAGATGCCAATCATCAGCACCGGCACATAACTTTTGAAACTAACGTCCACTACACTCGCGGGAGATCTTAATCCCCACTACGCGCTACAGTCGTGTATTTTCAAGACCGAAGGTGGCGGTACTTATATTACGGCAGATTGCGTTTATTTTAACGTTTTTTCCACAAAGTTTTCTTCTACCGTTTCCATTTTACTTTTCTTCATGCGCGACCATATT
Source organism: Sarcophaga bullata (assembly GCA_005959815.1). Classification (NCBI taxonomy): domain Eukaryota; kingdom Metazoa; phylum Arthropoda; class Insecta; order Diptera; family Sarcophagidae; genus Sarcophaga; species Sarcophaga bullata. The sequence continues at coordinate 366,230 of QOCX01000061.1, forward strand.
GTTTTACGATATTTTTTATGTTAACAAAAGAAATAAATTTCAAAATTCCATTATATTTCCACTAACAAACATTTTTAATAAGAATTCTAATAGAAATAAACACTTATAATTAATCAAACTTAAAATAATTCAATTCTTCTCACACGCTTAATTAATGTTGTCAACAAAATTTTTTGTTATTCTCTTTTACGATCTTTGAGACAACTGTGAGCAAAAGTGTTGCCATATTGCAAAATGTGTATTTTGAGTACAATTTCTGTTTTTTTTTTTTGAAATTTGTAAAAAATTTTTGAATTTTTCAAATCATATATTTGTTAATGAAATTAATTTTAATGATTATAATTTTATTTTAAATTAAGAGGCAACTAATAAGCAATCTTTTGAAGATACCTAAGTAGATGTCAAAGAAAAACTAAAACAAACGTATAGATGTGTTGGTTAGTATAAAGAAAAAAAAAACAACAAAAATATTTAAAAAAAAAATAATCTTCAGCAAATCACAAGAAAAAAGAAGAAAACTCACTAGTGTAAATATTATATTCAACAAATTAAAAATGCTTAAATGCCAAAAAAAAAAAAAAGAAATAAGGAGAAATTTAGATAAGAATAAAAGAAAACTATTTGTTTTTCAAATTTAAAATTGAACAAAAACGGAAAAAAAAGTAAATATACCAACACACTCATTCTTTAAATTTAAAATTCAAATAAAACTGAATAAAAAGGTTGATAATTAAGAAGTAAACTTACTATATACATATAAATATATACATACATACAATACTATACTATATATACTAACTATTATATTGTATTAATTAAAGATAGTTAAACTTAAAATATTATAACTTTAATACATACTATATTATACGATATATTATAGGAAAACCCTACAATTGGCATAAAAAAAAGGACAAAAACTAATGTCAAAAAAGAAAGAAGTATTAAAAGATAAATAAGTACATTGTACAAAACAATATGTGTGGTTAATTTATAAATAATACTTTATAGCAATTAAATTAATTAATTGGTTCTTAATTTAAAAAAAGAAAATGTAAATAAATTAGAAATTCATTACAAAACCACGCAAGAATAAAATAAAATAAAATCAAATAAATAATAAATAAATGTAAATGTTATCCAAAAAAAGAAAGAAAGAAAAAGAAAAAACAAAAAAAACAATTAATGGATGTCTACAAAACGATGAAATGAAAAGGCTTTTTGAAAATAACAACAACAAAAACTCATTGGGGAAAAGAAAATATTTATTGTAGCCGCATTAATTCAACAGAAACTAAAATTCAAAAAAACAATACTTGATGAAATAAATTGCAGTAAAAAAAAATTAAAATAAAAAAAAACTAAGAATTAAACTGTGACGCTGGCGTTACATAACAACAAACAACATACAAACAAACAACAGTTATTTGAAAACGGGCAAAGTTTTTATTTCTTTTTTTTGGAATTTTTTATTTAAGAACTAACAAAAAACAAATTATTCTTATTTATAACAAAAACAAATTCTTTTTTTTCATTTACAAAATCATGGACTCTATATTTCCTATAAACAAACTACATACACCTTATTCTCAACCAAAAAAAGAAAACATTTATAACTCTACATACACTACTTATATCCATACGACATGAAAAATACTAAACAAGAACAAAAAAACCATATAATAATTATAATATTATAATTATATTATATACAATATAACAAACAATACTTATAAATATTTGTATCTAGTTAAACTAAATTTAAGTTTATTTAACATTATTATTGGGTGGTTAATAAATATTAAATGAAAAGAAAATAAAAGAAAATATTATTATAAACAAATTTAGCAACCAAAAATTATAAAAAAATGTAACGTATATAAATAATATTATATTATATTATATATACATATATATACTATATAATATATATAAATATATGATATGTATGTATGTATGTTATGTATGTAATGTATGTATACTATATATATAATAGAAATATATAGAACCAACCAATAATAAAAAAATAAAATAAAAACAAAACAAAACAAATAACTTTAATTATACATATTAAAACTATAAATAAATGGTAATAATAAATATTTGGCATAAAAAGTCTTAAAATAATAATAAAAATAAAAGAATAAATTTAAAAAAAAAAAAGAAAATTTTAAAAAATCGTACTGAAAATGAAAATATTTCTTCTTTCTTCATGTTTTATTTTACTTTGTTTGCATCTGTTTTTGCAGCTCAAATATTTTTTGACGATCTGGCAATATAAAATTTTATATATTTTTAAGGAAAAAAACTAAATTTTTGGGGGATTTTGGGATTTGAAGTTTCGAAAACAGGAATAAAGTAACAAATTTTGAAAATAATCTGACAACATAATATACGCTGTTTTTTTTTTAAATGTCGTTTGTTGAAAAAATACAACAATTACGGTCGTGTATTAATTTAAATTCGCACATTCTATTTCCGTTTCCGGTTTGTTTAAATAAAAATTAAAGCCTTTTTGTTTTACGGAAATATTGACATGCAAGGTTTGTGTCTGAAGTAGGAGTGTGCCATGGCTTTCGTTGTATTTGGCGATGGTTCAGGTGCCGTTCGTTTATGGTGGATTCAAGCGAGGTGTGGGGGAACGAAAGCTGTGTTGTTTGTGGTGAAAAATGTAAAAGATTTGAGTGCAGAGAGAGAGAGAGAGAGAGCAGAAAAGAAAGAAAGTAACCAGCAAAAGCATTCCGCTTCCCATACTCAGCCTTAGGACAATCTAAGTTTGCTCAAAATAATATTTTTAATGTATGGTGAGTTCCTTTATGGTAAAAATTGCACGGCATTTCTGGCTTATCCGTACCACTTTAGTTGCACCGTATTACCAGTGGTGAACAATTAGATTTGTGTCTGGAGTAAGATAATTTCACCTCGATTAGCAGAGTCATTGGGTAACTATTGAAAAACAATGTGGATGATGAGTATACATCATACGAGAGAATTTTAAAAGCTTTTATGTAAGTTACCAGATGTGTTATTGCCGCAAAGTTTTTCTTATGAAAGAAATTATTATTTAGATAATAGATGACGCTTTTGGTCAAATTTTTGATTGTATTGTTAGCTTTAAAAATGTTATTAATTCCGATCCATTATGAAAGAAATTTTTATTCTTCACTTCCACTAGTAAAAACTAAAGAGATATTAGCGCGAAAATATAACCTTAACTCTGCCCTAATTTGTGCTAAAAGAGCAATTGCAGCCAATATCTCAGTGTTCCATTGCACTCAAACAGTGATTGTTACAGAAGGCGGGCCTTAATTAAAGGGTCTACTAAATTTTAGCTGCATGCCTTGGCTTATCAGGGTTAAGCACAAAAGAAATGTCCAATTTTCTACGACTGAATTTAATAGAATTTGAAAATAATTTGCGTAATCAACGTGTGTTTTTTTCGAATACACCTGCGACTTAACAAAATCCCTCAAAGAAGTCTAACAAGGTTATCTCGTATGATCTCAACAGCTATTTGACATCACCTCCATGTGCCATCATACCGCTCGTACAGAATATCCAATTAGCATAAGCTATGTGGCAAATAGCACTGTTCTGTTGAAACCACATCTCATTGGTGACCAGATTATCCAAGTCAGACCAAAAGAAGTTGATAATCGTGCTTGCCGTTGGCAGTGATAGTCTGGCCAAAGAAATTTTCAAAGAAAACTGGACCGATAACGCCGCCACTCCATAATCAACACCAAACAGTGATTTGTTTCAGAATGCATTGGACACTCTTGGATCTCTTAAATAAATATGAGAAAGAAACTGAGCCTTCCAATTCACAGATTGATGAACAATTTCTTTTGTAGCGATAAACTTCGGTGGTTTAGATGTGTAGATGACCGATTTTATATTTTTTCTGAATAAAATTATTGTGTGTAAACTGTATACAGACATACTTTGAACATACTTTGTTAAGAGGAATTTGCTTGGATCAAGTCCTTTCGTTTGTATAGCTTGTACAACTTACCGTTTAAGCCAAATATGGCTTGTCACTCCTTGAAGCAACTGGAGATTAACAATAAGTGAGTATAAGGAAGCGAGAGAGAGAGAGCGAGAGAGATATACATATATAAAACGAGAGAGCACTACATATACTTATATTTCAATTTTCTCTATATATTTGTTTTTTTTTTGTCAATTTTTTTCTTTCCTTCGTCTTATTATTAAATTTATAATTTTTAATTTTTGTTTCATTATTATTATTTTTTTTTCTTTTTTGTTGTTTTATTTTGTTTTCCTTGTTACGAGGAGTTGGTTGATGTCGCAGTGTGAGTGGGTCTGTCTGTAGATGTATTTATTTGCATTGTATGTTTTGGTGTGTGTGTGGAGTGTATATATGTATGTATGTGTGTGTGTGTGTGTAAGTATCCATTAAATATTACAATTAAATTACAGAAATATTTTTTTAAATATGCCTAAAAATGAATTTTTTTCTTCTGCTTCTGCTTCTGCTTCTTCTTTTTTTTAATATGCATAAACGAGTTTGTTGTTATTTTCTTTTTTTGTTCAAATAATTGTATATTTTTGAATTATTTCTTGTTGATTTTTTTTTTGTTTTTTTTCTTTTTTTTGTTTTGTTTATAAATAATCGTAAAGCTACTTAAATGTATATAATTTGTTTTTGTTTTGTTTTCTTTTGTTTTATTTATTACTTTATAATTTTTGTTATATGATTTCATTTTATTTTCTTTTCTTCTCCCTTTTATTCTTTAGCTTAATAATGTTAAATTTGTTTTAGAAATATTTTTTTATGTTTTTTTTATTATTTATTATATATATATTTATTTATTATTATATGCATATAATGTATAATTTATAATTGATAATCAGTTATAAATTTTTGTTTTTGTTTTATTTTTTTTTTTTTTGTTTTTGAATTTATGCATATTTTTATTTGAGTTGTATGTATGGAGGAGGATGTTTAAGGGGGTTTAAGAGAGGAGTTTTTATTTTCTATATTTATATCAAAGTTATTTTTTTTCTGTTTTTTGTCTGTTTTTTTTATTAATAAAAAAAAGAACTACTAAAAATTTGTTTTTTTTTTTGTTTGTTTTTTTTTTTGTTTTTGTTTGTTCTGTTTGTTTGTTGGTTGTTATGTTGTTTTTACTTTTCTACTATATGTATTACTATGTATATATATATATATATTATATATATTTATATAATAAATATATAATACATATTACTATGTTTTATTATTTATTATTATTTACGTATAAATTGTTTGTTTTTGTTTTTATTATTTAGCAAAATTTGTTAACATCATTTGATTTAATTTTAAATGGGTTTTTATTTATTTTATTTTATTTTTTATATTTATAGGAAAATCATTTATATAATATATCATATAATATTGATATTATATATATATATGGATTTTTCATTCTTTCTTTCTTTCTTCTCATAATTATTATTTTGAACAACATTTAGTAAGAATTATAAATAATAATAATAATAATAATAATAATAATAATAATAATAATATAATAATAAATAATAATATACAATTATTATACATTAATTAATATATATATATAAAAAAATTCTATACAAATAATACAAATGCTTAAGTTTGAAGCGTCCTATTTTCAATAAAAAAAAATAAAATAAAATAAAATAATTATAATATTTATAATTAAAAAAATATATTTTATTTAATATATTTATATTTATTAATATATATATGTATTTATAATTTCTTTGCATAGTTTTCTTTTTTTATTTTTTTTTTTATTATACCAACCAATAATTGGTACTATCTACTAGCATTTTATAATTTTTTTTCTTTTTTTTTTCTTATTAAATACGATTTATTCATTTTATTAAAAACTAGTTTTATTATTAGTACATAAGAATATGATATGCATATCAAGTATCTATATAGTATATTATATATGTATATATATTGTTTTTATATACTCTGTACAGTATTATTTTCTTCGTATTAGTTTTATAGTTTTTGGAATTTTTAAAAACATTTTTTTTTATACAAAGTATGGATTTTTAATGGAGGGAAGGTTGAGAGAGATGGATAAGATAGGTTTTAGTAGAATTTTGGAAAGTTTAAGAAGTGTTTTTTTTATATTTTACTTTTTAATTTGTTACATTTTTACACTTTTTAGGTTTTTTTGTTTTTTGTTTTTTTTTTTAAATCTAAGAAGAAAAAAAATACTTTTTTTTTTAATTATTAACATAAGACAGGAAATTTATTTAAAATTATACACAGTTCGCTTATTTTGCTTACCTTTCCTTTTTTTCTTAATGTGTTGTAAAGGGAATTTTTTTTTTTGTTTTTTGTTTTGTTTACTTTTTTCCTATATATAGCGCGCTATTATGCATAAGTGATATATATATATATATGTATGTATATATATAATACAATATAATTCTTTTTTAAAGATTACTTGGTCTCTTTACCGTTTTTAATTTATATAATATACTTGGGCTTTTTGTTTTTGTTTTTGTTTTTGTTGCTTTTGATATCTCTAATTTACTTCTTTAGATTTTCATGTTTTTTTTTTTTCTTTGTTTTTGTATTGAATTTGGAAATTAAACTTTGAAAGCTCTTTTAGTTTATCATCGGCCGGTTTGGGCATTGGGGGGTGCAGGTTGTGGTGGTGCCATATTCATAACACCTGTAGAAGGTCCTCCAGGTTCTTCTTTTTTCGGTTGCAATATTGGTTCCACGACCATGGGATGTGGCATGCCGCCCATGGTGGCAGGCTTACCACTTATTGTTTGCGGTGGTCCCTGTTGCGGTTGTCCCATTGGTCCCTGCTGTAGACGATGGTGTGGGGGTGGTGGTGGTCCCAAAGGTCCCACTACTCCCGATGGTGGCGGTATGGGTGATGGTTCTTTGCCTCTCAAATGGGCTGCTGATTGCACTGCATACATGCTCATGGCTGCCTTGTGGCGTTCTTCCTCGTGCCGCAGAGCCACTTCCATTAAGGGATTATAGCGCAGGGCTGTCATACCGTATGGATCCCTATAGGGATCCATAGGCCAGCCTGGTGGTCCAGCAGGACCAAAGTGTGATAGCGGCGGTCCTCCTAAGGAAGGAGGCATCATTTGCCTGGCCAAATGGGGCGGTGGCGGAACACCATGGGGTCCATGACGACCAGCCATGAACGAGGCATGATGTGCTGCTGCCGCTGCATTGGCTTGAGCCTGAGCCAGTTGATGTTGATAGCGGGGATCTGCTGCTGCGGCTACCGCCGAAGCTCTCATCATCATGGCGTCTTGTTCTTCTTTGCTTCTAGGCATTTCCTCTTTAATACGCATTTCTGGGCCAGGTCCTGCAGGGCCACCAGGCATATCTGTTACACTACGATGAGGCGATCTTTCTCTTGCCGAATTCATAGCAGCAGCCGCTGCTGCTGCCTGTGACAATTTATTGCTCTCATTAATACGTTGTTGTTGCAGCATTCTTTCCCTTTCCATTTCACGTCTTTCCATTTCTCTACGCTCCCGCTCTTTGCGTTCTCTTTCTCGTTCTCTTTCACGCATTTCCCGTTCTTGTTGCTCACGCTTAAGTTTCTCTTCTTTTTCTTTACGCTCTCTTTCCTCGCGTTCACGTTGCCTCTGTCTATCACGTTCCCGTTGTTCTCTTTCACGCATCTCACGCTCGCGTTCCCGTTCCTCAGCCTCACGGCGAGCATTATCCAAAGCTGTGGTATCTGGTTTCATAGGCCAGCCGGGCGGTGCTCCCGCCGGATGATAAGGCACGGTACGTTGTAGTGCAGCTCTAAAAAACGGTATTTCATGATTATAAACTTAAAAAAAAAACTTTCTTTCATTTTCAAACTTACGTTCTCCAAGGATCATGTAAAGCACCGCCAAGTGGTATTTCTCGGCCGAAAGGCGATAAACCAAAACCAAAGGGACCCACATAGCGGCCAAAAGGAGATACAGCAGTACCTAGTATAACAAAATAATTAAAAAAAAAAACAATTCACTTTCATCATTTCGAAGTACAGTAAAAAAAAAATCCACAGAAGCAAGTAAAAAATGGACTCAAGCTCAATGAAGAGTGTTGTGGATATAATAATTCTAATTCCGAATCTAGCGATGATGTAAAGAAATGAAGGATTTTCAAGATAACATTTATAAAGTTCGCTTACCTATATGACTAGGCGGTGCCCCAATGAAACTGGTCGACAGGGGAGATGTGTCAAACGGTGAACGCCCTGGCAATGCAGTAGCATAGGCTCCTGGTGGCAATTCTCCAGGCCGGTGTAAAAGATGTGGTGAAGCTGCAGCAGTTAATGATAAGGCTGGCGAAGCTTTCATGCTCATTGCCGATACAGCCGATGGAGAAGGACCTGCACCTAAACTAGAAGTTGCCGTACTTGTCTGCGATACAGTAACTGTAGGCGTAACACTAGTACCACTACTGCTTGCCGCTGAGCCCGGTGTTGATCTACCCGTACTGGCAGCACCACTTGCAGCAGCCGCTGCTAATTTATCGGGATTCTGTTTGTTTTGGTGATAGTAAATTTCCCACGCAATACGCACATGCATTGCATTCCAACGTCCTGTTTTCTGTAAATTAGAAAACAAAACAACAACAAAAAAATAGGAAAACATTTTAGAAATTAAATACAAAGAGTACGAGTAGTAAGTAAACAATCGAAAGAAAGGCTTATAAGGAGGATTGTATCCTGATCGTTGTAGTTGTTTGTAGTTGTTGATGTTTATGTTTAAAGCAGTGCCAAAATGAAAAACGTACCGTAAATTTAATGGATTTAGAAGAGGAATCTACAATATTAGTTGGCAAAGGTGGTTGAGGTGGTGGTTGTTGAGGATTTGTGGAAGTCGTTGTTGGTTGTATCGTCTGATCGTTTGATTGTTGGCGAAATTTTGAATGAAAGTTTTTTAATTTTGTAGGTGATGATGATGGTTTGTTTGGATGGTGGTGGTGGTGGTTTGGATTAATTTGGGTGATGATATTATGATAAATGATGGTGATTTTGGTGGTGATGGTTGGTGACAATTACAAATACAATGTTAAAGATATTTTTAATGTACATGAAAATGAAATGGAGGAGGAAAAAAAATTTTTGCATTCAATGAAGATGTTAAAAGGATTGATTGCTGTTTTGTTTATTAAATTAAACTGAAGCTATTACTTTCAAACAAAGAGAACAAACAAAGAAAATGTACATCCGATAACCGATAACTAAAGAAACTAAAAATGTATTCTTTCACAAAATAATTAAAATACGCGACTGTTGAATATTGATTGAAGGTACAGAAATAGCGCATAAGAATAGTTTTATTTTAACCTGATTCATGACCACAAGTATGTAGACGCTAGTCTCGCTAAAATATTGAACTAAGAATGTGCATAAATAATGTGTCATATTGAACGGCATGCATTAAACCGAAAACTGTTCAAGTTGAAAAGAACGTAACATAACAGTAATCTGTTTTATTACGTTACGTATGCGTATAATTGTTCTGAAGTATGTGCTAAATATAGTTCAATTCATTCAAGACGCTGTTCGTACTATTGACAGATTAGTTGAAAACCTTATGAAAGGCCAGGTAAACGTTTTTGAATGGTTTGCTCAACGAAATCTTGCTTCCGTTATGAGAAACATTAACGCTACCTTAGAAAAAACTCTAAAATGAAATGAAACAAGACAGTAAACTGTCTGAATCAAAAACCTTTTTCAGTAGAACATGACTTATCAGGGAATTCTTTACGCAACTCCCTAGAGTTGCCCTAGTGTGTAGTTCGAATACAACTTTATTTCTTGTTTTTTTTTTCGAAAATTATTGGAAATAAATTTCGTAATTATAGTGGCGACTATCAGATGTACGTTTCCTTTTCAATTTTTCTTTTAAAATTAACGTCTTAGATGATAGAAATGTTTTAAAGTTTTCTAGTGAGAATTGTTATGGAAGTTTGCATTTTGATTAGGAAATTTGTGAGACGACCTACCTTTGGCGCAAATGAAGTTAAATGGCTAGGAGGCATAAATGGTGTAGCACCCCCTAGGCCAGGATGCAGGAGACCGGCTGGCGTATAACCCGTGTAGGCGGGCAAACTTATGCCCGTACGATAGAACGGTGATTCAACGGCTGCCAATTTAGGAATGTCTTTGAAAAGTGGTGGAGGAAAGAGGGGTGCCGGGGCTGGTGGAGGTGCGGCAGCTAAAGCTGTCGGCAACAGTTGCTGATGTTGATGCAGATGGGTGTGTTGGTGTTGATGATGATGTAATTCTTGCCTTAGATAAGGTGAAGGAACTGCTGTATTCGGCGCATGTGGAGATGGTCCAGCTGAAGGTGGTCCAGTGGCGAGATTAACTCCCTGTGGACCAGCAGAAGAAGTTGATGTTGGTGTAGATGTAGGTGTTGCATTAGCTGACGACGGTGAAGCAGTCGGTGCTCCTGGTGGTGGAGCAGAGGTTGAGGTTGGCGGCTGTTGTTGATTATGGCCTGTCGACGCTGGCTGTGTCGGAGGTGGCACGGCCAAACCACTACGATCCAGAAATCGATTATCCAACTCACGTCTTAATAGGTCGGCTTGATCATCTGAAAGTGATAAAGAATATTAGTTGGAATTTAAGAAAACAAAAAACATTTTTTTCGTTTTTCATTTACTTTTACTGGGTTGAAAGAGAGACTCCGCAGAAAAGGGATGCGGAGCAGAACTTTGGGTTGTTGTGGTAACGGGACCACTATTTGCCGAAGCAGTTACTATGGAAGAAGAGACCGTAGCAGGTGAACAACTACTATTGCTCATGGAACTAACAACAGGAGGTGGCGCAATTGAAGATGCAGCTACCGCAGGATGAGGCGGCATTGGAGGCACAAAGTACTGTGGATGAAATCCTGTAGTCGAGCCAGGTGGCAATCCGGGCGGTGGTGGTAGACCGGACGTATTGGAATGCATAGTTGGTGTATGTGGTGAAACCGAAATGGGAGGCGGTAGTGCTGATGCAGTACTTGTAACAGCTGGCGGTGGTGTAGGCCGTGTTGCTAAACTTGAGGAAGCATGAGATGTGGCTATCGATGCGGAAGGTGGCATGGACATAGACGTAGAGCTGCATATGGAATATTAAATTGAAGAATTTTTAATTCATTTTTCTCCAGTTTTTTTTTTTTGTTTATTAAATAACAACTTACCTTGGCGGCCACATTGCTGTTTTAGGACCCGGTCCATATTGTAATGTTCCTGGCGGCGGTTGATGCAGCTGGGATGCTGTCATCATGGGCATAACACCTGAGGCATGTGTGGTTGTAGGCAACGAAACCGTGGAACTGTACGAGTTATTTGACGATATAGCCAGTGAAGCAACTGAATGTGGTATTGGCAGAGGCGGTGGTGCTGCGGAACCGCCACTCGTTGTTACATACGGCGCGGACGACGATGTCGCTGCTGAACCACCCAAATGAGTATTGGCAGTTGAAGAGCGTGCTAAATAGCTGACATTATTATCGTTACTACGTTCTTTTGAGGGACTTTCGTTTTGTGGTGAAATTCCTTTGTGAATCACAGATGCTGACGACGATGATGATGTAGTTGATGTGGGCGTGCTTCCTGGCTGACTACTATTTATGGATGTTGTAGGCGAAGCTCCTCTTAAAAGTGCCGGATGTGGTGGCAGCATATGAGGTGGTAAGGGGGGCATATGTGGTGGTGCCAAATGGGGATGACCCATTAAATGAGGATGTGGCGGTGCCAATAGCTGGGCACCTTCACGTGTAAGAGGCGATGAGGGTGTCAAACCACTTGTCATTCCTCCACTGCTTAGCGTCGCACTAAGAGGTGTAGAGGCCGAAGTTGTGGTCGTAACGTTTGCTATACTGTGCGCTGAGTGAGATACTGATGGATGAGGTGGCAAACCAATAGCAGTAGGTTGATGGTGAGGCGGCAAATGTCCACTCAAAATTTGTGGTTGTAATTGCAGCGATTGTGGGTAGGGCAGATGAGGATGATGAAGTATATGAGGAGCCATTGAAGAAGAGGCGGGTGGCGGTGGCAAGCCATGCTGACTTTGATTTCCCGCAGAAGACGATGATGATTGCGAAGTCGGTGTGGGGACAGTGGTGGGCGTGGAACTTGTGGGCGTATTAGAACCACTACCACTGTTGCCCATGGAGCCCGCTGTCGTGTGGCCTGCAGCTGGTGACTGACTTACCGGCGTTGGAGGCCTTAAGCCGCCTGGTTTGTTGGTCATTTGCTGCATCATGGGAGATTCTCGACTTGTGCGTGGCGAGGCACTTGGCGATGGCACTGCAGGCGGCAAATATGGACTATGGGGTAAGCCACTGTAGGGGGCATATAGAGGGTAATTTGCATAGGGCGGGCGATATGGCGATGAATGTAATAACATTGGCGAAATGCCGTTAGGAGGCAAGCCCGCTGGTATCATGCCGGGAGGCGCCACACCAGGTGGTAAGCCAGGCGGTAAGCCCGCTGGAAAAATTCCAGCAGTTGTCTGTATGGTAGGCATACTGCTCATGTTACTACTACTCGAGAATTTGACCATTGAAGTAATCGTTGAAGAGGCGCTCGACATGGGCGGTTGTGGTGGGTGAGAAGACGCAGGTGGCATTGAAGAAGCCAATGAGGAGGCATGAAACGAGGCAGTTGATGTTATAGCTAACGAAGTGGGTTTATTGTTTGGCGCTGACGAAGAGGGTGCCTGTTGCGACTGAGATTGTAGCTGCTGTTGCTGATGCTGCTGATGATGGGACCCGGGCGGTGTAGCTGTTGAAGGCATAGCATTAGCATGAGGTGAGATCCTAGAGGAACCGCTATTTTGTGGAATATGCGCAACACCACTACTAGCAAATGGAGGCAGATAACCATTCATCATGGGTGGTGGTGGAGCTGGACCATGAATGCCTTTATCCCGACTTTCAGCCTCATTCTGCTGTTGTTTCATCATGACAGACTGCTGATGTTGAACATTTGCTGACGAATGCAGGTTCGAGGGAGGAAATGGATGAGTAGGTGGCGGTGGCCCCAGTCTACTATTCATAGATCCCGATGTACTAAAACCTCCGGGTGGACCAGACATTAAACCCGCACCCGTAGAAGATGGTGGCAATTGAGCACCAGGCGGCAACTGCATACTTGCTGTAGAATTACCGCCAACTTGCGATGGCGGATGAAGTACTGACGCTGATTTCGCTGAATGCATTGCTTGTAATGGCGATGCATTCGTTTGTTGAGATGGTGGCGGAGGAGCAGCAGGGGACATGAGATTACCGGCAGCAGGTGACGGAGAACCCGCTAAATGCTTATTACCAAATGGACTATCACTAGAGGCATGAGGATGTTGTTGTTGTTGTTGTTGTTGCTGCTGTTGCTGTTGCAAATGCGGCGAAGGCCCTGATGATGAAGGAGACGTCAGAGCATTGCGAGGATCATTAGGAAGCTAAAAAAACGACGATGGACGATCAATATTTTTATGAAATCTCTTTTGAAACAAAATTTCAATAGAAAACTAACCTGATTAGCTGAAGAAAATGCAGGCGGTATATGAGAAGCATGAGGGGGACCTAAAACAGATTTTTCCATACCAACATTAGGTCCCAAAGGTGGTGGCGGTGTGGGCCCAAATAGAGTATGTGGAGGCAATGAAGACGAAGATAACATCATATTGCCACTATTAACACCAGTTGATGATGGTCGACCATCATGCGGATGTGCATACGTTGTATGTACATGAGAATGACCACCCGCTGATGTTGTACTCCCACTTTGGGGTATATTCGATGATGCAGGCGATGAAACAACACTAGATGCACTTGACAGCGGTGGACCTATTGTAAATGGTGAGGGCGGTTGTGGTGATGGATCATTGTTGCCGGATTTGTGCAACAAATTAGCTGCTGTAGCTATGGAAGCTGAAGAGGCGGGTGTTGTGGTACTTGTTGTTAAACTACTGGTCGTCGTCACTGATGATAACGATGATGTGGGTGCAGCTGTGCTAGTCGCTTGCTGAGGATAATCGGATGACTTTCGAGGTGTTGTAGGACTTGGGGTAGCATTTGAAATTTGTTGAGTGGGCGTCGAAGGAAAAACTATGGCTCCTAACTTGTCAGAACCCTATTAAATATTTATAAAATAGAATTTTTAAATTAATTATTAAACATTTCATATTAAAATATAAATTTTTTTTTTTTTTTGTGAAACGTAAGATCAAAAGTTTTGTTTTTAACTTTGGTGGGTAGGTAGAGTTGCTTTAGTGGTGTGGCCTACTTTAACAAAGAAAATAAATAAAATAAAATGAAGAGAATTATGGCTAAAAAAAAATTCCCATAAAATGAAAAAATAATTTTGTTGTTGTAAATACAAAAATCAACGATGATGGTTGAGGCGTGATGCCAAAGGTTATCTTTCATTTTGTCTTGTTGTTGTTGATATTTCTTTACAAGCGAGAGTTAGCTGACTGTGTCAGCTGTGATGATGAGCTCTAGCTAGGGTGTAGAGACAGACAACACGCTCACCTTTTGTAATGTTGTAACCGTTGATGTTGTTGTTGTTTTTGATAATAATGATGCTGATGATGACGACGCTGTTGTCGGATACGTTGAAGATAACAAAGCTGATGATATTGTTGTTGTTGTGGCTGCAGCTGTAGTGGTAATTGACGATAATGAGGACAAGGGTTCATTGAGGCATTTTGAACCACTTGCTGCTGTTGTTTTAATGATGTTAGACAGTGATATTGCTGTTGTGACTGCTGTTGACATTGCTGTCGACGCTTTTGTATTTGTAGCAATTTTAGTTGTTTGTTGCTGTTGTGGTTGTTTTTGATTTTGGCCACATATTGCAGAAGTTGTTGTTGTTGTTGATGATATCGATGAAGATATTGTAGACGCTGATGAGGACGATGGTGTTGTTGTGGTTGTATTAATCGCCGCAGGTGCTGTTGTAGAAGTTGCAGATTTTTTCGTACTCTTCGATAGCCCAGCTGCTGCTGTTGCGCCAGTAACGGCAGCAACGGCTGTTTCGGCGGCAGCAGCTGCACAAACACCATCCTGTTGCTGTGCATTGCTACTGGAAGACTCAACACGTACAATAATCGCTATTTTGTTAACTTTTCTCGAACGTTATGCCGTGAAGTTTTGATTTTTTTTTTGGCTTGTTTGCTTTGCAACACACAAAAAATAAATCAAAAACTACCCGGTTATAATAACAACACCAACAATAACGGCCACTTATAGAAATTATGATTTGTTTTTATTTCTATTTTTTTTAATAATTTTTTTTTTCAATTCAATTGAATTTTTGTGTTTTTTTTTTTAAATTTTTAGTCTTTTGTTAACAATTTAGAAAAAATTATCGTGAAAATATTGAATTAATTGTAATCAAGTACTCTTGTCCTTTATTTGCAATTTGTTTTAGTTTTTTGTTTATTCAATAAACATTTTAATTGATTTTTAATACACAGTTTTTTTCTCTTTTATTTGTTTTAATTTATCAATTATTATATTTGATATTGCCGTTATTTTTTGAAAGTTTTTAGTTTTAAAACAAACAAAAAATTATGAAATTATGTCGACATAAGATTTGTTTTTAATATTTCCGCTTTTTTAAGTTAGTTTTGAAAGTATTTCTATAATAAAGAAAGATTTTGTTGATTCCGGTATATTGGATTAAAGATACAATTGACATCGCGTCTATTAAAAGTATTTCTAAAGTCATTCAATATCTCTACTGTTAAGTATATTACTAGAAATTAAACAATAAATCAGCAACAATTTGTCACTTTCCCCTTATAGTGAATGAAATTTCCCTAAAAGAAAAATTTCAGTACTTTAATCCCGTTCCAAGGGTATACATTCCATGTGGAATTGCCTCTTGAAAATCAAACAGTATTCCGAACAAGCCAAACATTCACACAAAAGATTCTTTAGAGATTTTCATTCCCCATTATTCAATCAAGTCCTAGAATAGACATCGTGTTGATTGACCATGCGCTCAGACGCATACATTCATACCCCAATTATACAAAATAGGTGAGGAGTATCTCGTATACTCTGCAAATATTGTCATCAGATCACTTAAATTGCGTTTTTCCCACGCGAAAACTGAATATGGGGCGGAGTGTTTGTCTTCCATTTTTCAAGACAGACTTCTGTAGATACTTGAACTGAAATCCTTATCAATTCCCTGTACCTGAACATACATCACGCATCTGTCCATTAGTAGAACTTAAGAATCTCTTGGTGTAACTGAGGCACATTATTCTGCTTTTAATAGAGAATTCAATTCAAATGCATCAGATGAAGTTCTGAACTCTGGTTTAAACCCTTTTTCGGAAGGGCACGCACCATATTGTTAAATTCTTTCCATACTTCACATTCTGAAAAGAATACGGTCAACCGCCGGCTTTGAAACCTTCCACCTTTGTGCATTTTAATTGGAGATTCTACTATTTCATTGATGTCAGACCAAACAAATGGACTAAAAATATAAAGCAGGGCATGGAAAATTTCTTTCCAAGCAAAATACGCCAGGACTAATTATTTATGGATAATCAAACACAAATTCCATGAATTGGCAAAAAAAAAAAAAAACTAATAACAAATCAACTTTACAGCTGTCCTCTATTGATTGGCAAATAAACAGTGTTGCCACATGCTCTTTCTATCTTTAAAAGTACGAAAATCTCATAATAGTGTTATATAAAAAGAAAACAAAAAACGAAAAAAAAATATTTTTTTTGGATACAAAATAACACAAATATTTGCAGCAACCTTTTCCTTATACGCTTTGCCAACAGTAATAAAAATAGAAATAAAAAAAAAAACTCCAACAACCGCAACGTGTTTCATATCGCAATTACCGATGACAAAATAACCAACATTTAGTGTACAGTGGCGACCGTAAGTGGCGGTAAGGGAGAACGTGTTGTTTCGTAAATAGTCAACAATTTGTCGCAGCAACATTTATTCCAATACTTTAATATGAAACTACTAATAGGTATTCGATTTTGTTTGCCACTATAAACAAAACGAATGCCTTGGTTGGGTGCGGTTTCATTTATTACAAGCATTATTAGAAGTCTCTGAGGTGGTAGAATCTCTAGGGTTTTCCGAATGTATTGCACATTGTTTTCTTGAAGCCATAAATACCCATAAAAGTAATCATACATACATATGTACATACATACATATGTACATGTATACGTTGCGAGTGTCAACACAAGAGTCAAGTATTTAAAAAATTTTTTTTTTTTATTTTTTAATAGAAAAGTTAGTTGCTTGGTTTGGTTTGTTGGTCAAAACCATATTTCTCGCATTTAACTGGTAAACTTAAGAAGGTATGCAAACATAGCAACACACACACACACACACTATATATAAATACATATACGCACGCACGTACTGGCGCAGAAAGACTCATTTGTTTAACTATATTCTGTAGAAATTAAAAAACAAAATGTTTAAAGTAACCACTGCTATGAAACACTACAACAACACTCTTTCTGTGTAAAAAAACCAGCAATTGTGCTAAAATACATTTTACACACACACCGGCACACTTGCCCAAGTACATTTTTAGTCATTTCAACGGTTAGTATTAAAAATACAAAAAAAAAATGAATAAAAAAAAGAAGAAAAATGAAAAAAACTCAGATCTCTTGTTGTCTTATTTCAAAGCTTTGCGCATTTTTTTTTACAAATTTGTTTTTATTGTTGTTGTTGTTGTTGCTGTTTTTAATTTTATAGCTTTGTTGTTTCCTTTTAGTTGTTGGGTGTTCTTATTCAGGGTGTTTTTCTATTAAAAAAAAAAAAGAAGCAGAAAAAACAACAAAGTAAAGAGAAAACACACTTAAGCCATATGATGATGATGGTGGTGTATGTACACAGAGGGTAAAGCACTTAATTAGAGAAGCGATTACTTTACTACTTGGATGCTTAAGCTGTTGTATACACTCTCCTCCTTCTTCTTTATACTCTGCTGCTATTTTAAGATTTCTCTCAGTGTTTATATGGATTTTAAGTAATTTTACGTGGGATTTGTGTATGTGTGCCTGTGTCTGTGTCTCTGCCTGTGTGAGTGTTTCTCTGTTTGTTTAGTAATGATGGCTCTTTTTAAGAGATTTTATTTTTTGCTTCTTCAACTTCTTTGTGTACACTTTTCTATTTATAAAGTGTAGAAGATGTACTATGTTCTAATGGTGAGTATGAGGAGTGTGTAAATGGCTGTGTGTGTGTGTAAATTTTTGAGGACTTTTTAATGTAGTACATGATAATTAGTGTTGCCAGATTAATTATACCTGGCTGAGTAGTAAGAACAAAAAAAAACAGAAATTTTTAAAAGGATTTTGAAAAAAGTCAGTAAGTGTAAGTGTAAGTGCAAATGATGTACTTAATTCAAGAAGCTCGAAGGAAGAGAACCTCAATTTGACAGATTAACACAGATACAATACAATGCTTATCTTGTAAGGAAACAGATCAGGTTAGTTGGTATCACATGTGGAATTAAAACAGTCGTTATCGTAAGCAAAGGATCCAAAATATTAAAAATTTGAGCAATTTAACGATAGTAAGGACTTAAGGTACTTGACCGTTTAAAGTCGAATACATATACAATAGAAATGGCAACGCTGGCTTAATAGCGATCACTTAATATTATTCTGTACTGAGAAACTTAAATCAGTAAAAAAAATCAAAGTAGCTGCTTCTTTTTCTTTTCTAATGTAAACAAATTAAAACCGTTATATTGCGATTTCTATAACAGAATTATTTTTTAAACCAAAGGAAGGTTAAACAAGAAATAACTCTAAGAAATCTTTAAATAAAATAAATTTATTTTATTTTATTTTATTTACAATATCATTATGTTGCAAATGTCGTAATAGCCATGACAATTTGTAGCTCTTTTCACCTTCAACAAGTAGCTTAGTTTGCCTATACGAAATTATACGCGATTAATGTGTTAAATGCTCCATGTGCCTAGGAATTAATTACACCTCAAATTAGTAGTATTAGTCCGGCAACTTTATTATTTATAAGACTAACAAAAAGGGGGAGTACAACAGGGAGGTGGTATGAAGCCAAAAGGCACTAAAAACTGCTTATAAAATATTTAAACACACACTCGTTTATACGCGTGTACACACAAGAAAAAGAAAAAGAGAAATAACAACAAAAACAAAAAAAAAGTGAGAAGTATGGAATATAAAATGAAAGAAAAAACCGACTTGTCGGCATGTTTCTCGTAATGTTGCACTGCAACGTAATTAACACTGTAATCCGTACCGATTATAAATTAAGACAAATTGATGGAGTGTGTCGACGAGGAGGTATTATAAAAGTTTTTGGCAAAAGTCCACAAACCACACACATAAAGCGAAAGCAGAAAAAAAAACAGGGTATTAAAAAAAACAAACACAAACACAAGTAAAATAAAATAATCGTTCAAGAGGGGGAAACGACGAAGCGGACAAGACAGAAAATGGGCGCATTTAATACACAAACTTACTGACAAAAGAGCACGTACATTGCATACAAACACAAACATGCACACACACACAACATGTATAGTGCTCGGTGTCGTATAAGCTCACTACTCAAGTCATAAAAATGTTAATATCATCGTACATCGAATGAATGGTTGGTTGTTGAATACAGGAAGGGTCGGTTATTCGTTCGTTCGGTCGTTTGTTCGTACGACTTTATTTCTTTTTTTTTTTTTGTGTTTTATGTAGTTGGGTCTAAACGTTTTGAGCACTACTAAATAGAGGCGTACACTGTATTAGGAAACAATAAGGGGTGTTTGTATATGTGCGTGCGTGTGTTCGTCCATATACAATATATGCAGGAATATATCGTACATAAATTGTGTACTAAACGCACACAAGAGCTTTAACAAGTAAAATTCACATAAAAACTGTAGGAAAAAAAAAGAAACAACGAGGAAAAGCAGAACACAGAATAGTATTTAAAAAAAAAGTGGTGTTTGCAAA
Organism: Sarcophaga bullata; assembly: GCA_005959815.1. Taxonomy (NCBI): domain Eukaryota; kingdom Metazoa; phylum Arthropoda; class Insecta; order Diptera; family Sarcophagidae; genus Sarcophaga; species Sarcophaga bullata. The sequence continues at coordinate 386,218 of QOCX01000061.1, forward strand.
CAAATTCTCAACGGGCAGCAATATTAAGCACAAAAGCAACAGCAACATAATAATAACAATAAAAAAAAGAGGCACAGAAAAAAACAAAACTGAAATTGTATACAAAACCTCAGCAGTAAGTCATACAATAATAATGCACAGTCCACCCCACCACTATGCTTTGTAGACTACTGCTGTGCTTCGCACAGCAAGAACACTAAAAGCACGAACGTACATACGTACGTATATTGGATTTTTTTTTTCAAGATAAATTCATTTAAATATCAAATTTAACACCATCATTCTCTTTCTTTTTCTTTCTCTCTAGCTCTTACTGTCGCTATCAAACATACAAACTCTCACTATCACGCCAAATTAAGCAAATCTTTTAATAATGACGTAAAACAGTGACAAACGCATACCGTTTAAGCAATATGTACAGAATAATTGAAAAGGTATTCATTCTTCTTTTTATTACACCCAGGAGGGATGTAAAGAAACAAACAAAAAAAAAAACAAAGTAAATTACCGTCAAGAATTACTAGTTAAAGGGCATACAGATAAAATACATATAAAGTAAGAGAGAATAATATTTAATCATTATTAAATATGTAGCATGCATATAAAATTAGTGTGTAAATTGCGAAAATAATAATAAAAACAAAATAATCTGAAGGATCAGAATTTACGGCAGCGAAATACCTTAACGCGATATTAAGCGTGAAATCCTATTGTTGATGCCAGTTTTTGCGCTAAAAAAAAGCAAAGGAAAATATTTCTCCTAGAAAGAGAGCACTCATGTGGAATTTTGTGAAGCTTGATTTGTCATGTCGAATAATGTTAAATAGGGTACTCGCCATACAATGTTATCAATCACACAGCCACACATGCATATAAAGAGATCAGAATTAAACCCAATGAACATATTTTAGGAAACAATTGCAATAAAAATGCAAACCGCCGACATAATTAGACCTTTCTGCTACTAAAGTAGGTCTGGTAATCAAATACAATTGGATCATCAGATGTTCTTTGGGTATTTAAGAGAAAAATACTACGCGAGATGTGTGAATCTATCTGAGAATTGTGCTAACGAAGCAGAAACATCATTCGACAACGGCTTCAAAGGAAGACTTTGTAGAGAATTGTAAAAACTCGGTACGCAATGTATTCTATGCTAGATTTAAAGGCAATAATAAATTGTTGAATGTAATACTGAATGGTAGCTGAATGGTTTCGAATCATTTTTGAAAAAAAAAAAGGTTCACTGGGTATATTTCAAAGAAGGAAAAGTAAGAGAAACAGCAACAACAACAGCAACAACAAAATTCATTAATTCTTTTTGCCTTCTTCTTATTTCATTTAGCATTCAGAGACATAAATACGGTCTATTATACGATTTCAACAAACACAGAGGCGGCGTTAAAAGGAAGGAAATTTTTTTGTGAATGCACAACCATCAGCCAACAACAACAGAAAGATGTGAGAAAAAACAAAAACAAAAAATTTATTGCAAAATCAAGCGAGTACGACAATGTTTGTATTGTGTATCTTTGTCAACGAATGTTTATTTTTGAGTTTTTTTTTTCTTCTTTGTTTTCTTCCCTCTGTCTCTTGCTCATTCGCTTTATGCTTGCATCTACTTTTATAACTTGAAGTGAGTACGAGCATTGAAACAAGGCGTAAGTAGGGGGGGGGACGGAACTGACTGACTACTGCTATAACAGGCGAAACAAAAAAGAAAAAAAAAAATTCTCGGCTATTATTGTTTTTTTTTCTTCTTTTGGTTTTTTGTTTCCATTTATACGACTTTGTTGTAGTTGTTGTTTTTAATACGTTTCATTTTTTTTTTTTTTCATTTTTTATTTCATGTTTCCTCGTTGTTATGCGCAACGCGTTCTTATGCAAATTTACACATCAAACACACAGGCACACACACACACACGAACGTACATATAAAACAAAATCAAGTACAAATAAAAAAAAGAACAAAAACAAGCAAAAGAAAAAAACAATAAACAAAACAAAAACGAAAATTAAAAAAAAATTGAAAACTTTTTTATAAAAGAACGTTGTATACTGGTGGTGCTGCTGCTGCTTGTTGTGTCGTACCATAAAGAGTTGTGTGTGTATGTTGCCAATGAAAACTACATTTCAGCCACTATAGGGCCAGCCGGCCAGCCAAGCCAGACCAGTTTTTTTTTTTTTTTTTGGCAAGTTTCGAATGAATGAAAGGCAAATCAAAAATGAAATGAAAGTTCAGAAGATGTAGTAGCCAGCACTGGATAGTATTTCGATTAGTTCAAGTCATGATTAAATTTCTGGACATTAGCTACAACAACAGAAAGAATACAACTTAATGTTGACAAAGTCTTGTCTTTAGAGTAGCTAATATCTCTTAAAAATTAAAAATTTCGACTCCTTCACGTTTTCATGGTTATAAAAAGGCTTTCAAAAATATGGAGATGACATCTGCATTCTCTTAAAAAAAATCTTCAAGTGTAGGCCACTATAGTGGGTTGAAAGGGACGTTGTGAGGAGGACAGGATGCCCTTTACAAGACTATTCTAGATTACGGCCTTAATGCCAGACTTCAGAAGTTTTTTTCATGGTTATTTACTTGCACAGATTTTGCTAGAAGATCGCTAAACTGGAGTTTGGACAGTTAAGCCAGCATCTAGTTAGCAAGCGCTTCTAGTAAGCTAGATTACAGCTGCCATCAATGTGGAATAAGTACCATTCCCTTATATTTTATAGCCAAAAAACGTTTAGCAGACTTTTTTGTGGAATTCCATCTCCTCTTTTGAATAATTGTCGTTGAATAATTAGCAAATTCGCAGCTAAAATGAATTTACCCGTTAACCTTAACTGCAACAGCGTGACGGAACACTTAAAGCTAGATAGTCTCGATCTTATCAATTTTATAAACACCAGTGCGTGGCTAAAGTACCTTCATACATTCCTTTTATTTTTGGTCAACATATATCCTTAAGAATTTAATTCACTACCTACGGTAAAAATGCTACTTGATCAGTTCTTATAACGTATGCCACTACTTTATAAAATAAAATAAAAAAAAAATAAAAAAAATGGAAGCAGCTCCACTCTATCATCTACTGACTGACTACATACATTAAAAGCATTGATGTAATCAGTTACTGTGGTCCTCCGATGTTGAGGAGTTCAAATCATTTATGTTGTAGTTGTTGTTTTAATTTTATTTTTTACTACGGCGTAAAGAAGCGAAACACAAAATATTGTTCATACGAGTACGGCTGGCAGGCAAGTAATTTAGCCTGTCTGCCACGTATCATCATCTACATACTACACTTGCATACATAAAAAGCAACAACAGCAACAACCACAAAAAAAACTATAAAAGTTTACAAACAACAACAACTAAAAAAAATTAAGAAGAATTGAAAACAAAACAAAAAAAAAATCAGAAATTAAAGAAAAAATACGAGAAAAAAACTGAAACAACGAATAATCAAATGAATGCATGGGGCATAAACGATGTATAAACTAAAGAGGGTACGGCCTTCTTTTTTGTTCATTCTTCTTTTTTTTTTTTTTTGATTTTTTAAGATTTTATAAAAACAACAGCAAAAAAAAAGTGGCGTAACCAGTGCTTCCCTTTACACTACGCCCCTTATCGTTCTAAAAACATTTTCAGCGGCAGGCAAGGCATTAGTGGCAGTCATTAACATATTTAAGGACATTTTTTTGCACAAGAAAAAAAATAATGAAAAAAATTTAGAAGCAGTTTTTTCCTTTTTATTAATTCTTGAAATGAGGTATTTCCGTTTCAATTTAAAACAGAAATACAAGAAAATTTAAGAAATTTTTTTTTTTTTTTTTGAAGGAAATGAAAACCGATAAGTGTTGACAGAGCTTCAAATTTTTTGATGTATTCTTACGAAAGCATTCTTCAAAAAGCAGACAAGGCAGTTGTATTGCAGACATTAAACTAATAATTATAAACTTCTTTAAAACTAAGGCTGAAAAAGACGTACTAAAGAGGTCAACTGTTGCTGTTTTCCATTCAACAAAAAAAAAAAAACAAAAAACCATACATTCAACGAAGCAAATTTTATTTGAAAACTTCTATTTATTTAAACTGTAACCGTAAAGTTTTAAATTGTAGAAAATAAATCAATCAAAATTCTATTCAAACAATCACTTGAAAAAAAAAAATTAATAATAATCAATAAATTTTTAAAGTTGCTTAATTTAACCGAAACTTCATGAGAAATTAATCACTACAAACGAAACCTGTTTATTCTTTTGTTTTTGTTTGCGCTGGGGTATGTTCAGTCTTTTATTTACATTCACATAGAAAACCCCACAAGCAAAACAATAACTACATTTGTCATTTTATAGTTTTAAGAACCAGGAGGTCAAAGTAATAATATTAAAATAATAATGTTTTATTATTTACATATATTTGTTCGTTATTTTTTTTATGTATTTCGTTACTTTATCAAGCAATTAATTTTTATGTATTTAATGATTTTATATTTATTTATTTTTTAGTTATTAATTTTTCATTTATATTTGTTTTTATTTTATATATTTATATTACATATTGTACTATGTACATATTTTATATCTGTCATTTATTTATGCACGTACATTTATTTATACACTCATACTGGTTATTATTTAATGAATTTTATTTATTATTTACACAATTATCTACTTATCTTGTTTTAATCATTTATTAATTATTAATTTTTTATTTATTAATTATTTGCTACAATTATTATTTTTATTATTCAGTTTGTAATCAATATTATTTACTTTGTTTACTTTATTTATATTAATGAATTAATGCATTTACTATTTACATATTTATTTATTTTTAAAACATATTATTATATTGTTTATAACACAAATATTATATATTTATTTAATTTATTTATACGTTTTTAGTTTAATAATTCTTTATTTGTATGTTGATTTATTTATTCACTTTGATTTGCTAATTTTATCTTATTTATATTTTAATTATAATTTCGTTACTATATATGTTTTTACTTTATTAATTTACACTTTTTATTATTTATTTTATCTTATTTTTGTTTTTTTTTTTATATTTATCTTTTATTATTTTTTATTTTCTTTTCATTTTGTTTTTACTTTCACTTGTTTGTTCTTATTTATTTTTAAAATATTTTATTTATATGTTTAAAAGTAAATTTTTTATTCATTTTTTCCTTTTCTTCACCAATTTCCATTAATTTTATTCTTTTGTATTTATTTATAACCTTATTTATTTAATTTTTTTTTTTTGATTATTTATTTTTTCTATTTTTTTATTTTTATTTATTGATTTCCTTTTATTAATTTTTTAATCATTATTTTAGATTTATTTTTATTTTTTCTTTTTACTTGATTTATTTATTTTATTTATTATTTTTTCATATATTTATTTGAATTTATTTTTAAATTTTTTTTATTTATTTTTAGTTATTTAGATTTATTGTTTTAATTATTTATTTAAATTATTTGTTATTAAACAATTTATAATATTTTCCTTTTACCAACTTAATTTATATTTCTTATTTTTTTATTTTATTTATTTTTTATTACTTTATTTAATTTTTGTTTTAATTATTTATTAAATTTTTATTATTATTTATCTATTTTATTACTCCTTTTTTATTTATTTTTGATTCACATATTTGTTTAATCTCAGAACATTTTTAATGAACTTTTTTTTTTGTTAACATTTGCGTAATTTGTTAACAGTTTTATGTATTATATATTTTTGACATTAAATATTATAAGACTGCCTAAATCATTCACAATTATTGGTTTGTTTTCGTCAATATTTCCACGAATTTCAATTTGTGAACTGTTACTAAAATTAATTATTTTTATATTAAATGATTTATTTATATAATTAAAGATTAAAGATCACGAACGTATATGTATTTAATAACTTTTGATAATTACTTTTTTTAATTGTTTTAATTTCAATTCATTTTAATTCATAAGCTTAAAAGCCAAGAAAATAAATAATAATGACAATTAAATTTATTTACCTTTTTTTTTTTTTTTTTTTTTTTTGTATAAAAATAAATACTTTTTATATTTAATTGTTAAATCCTTTTGTATTTTACTGTATTATTTATTGACGTTTTTTCGTAACGTCAATGATTGGCAATAAATATTGAAAAATTTTTATATAAACACCACAATTTGTTTATTTTAATAATTCACACAAATCTGTTTAAATTTAAATTGAAATTTTTGAATTGTTATTACTTGCTAGTTGCTAATAAAAATTAAAAAAAAAAATTATAATAATAGTATAAAATATTAGCACTTATAACTACGAAACAAAAAAAAAAAAAAGAAACAAAAATAAGTTGGCAATTAACTGAGAAATTATTTATCGTTTATATATGATAATTTTAATAAACACAATAATTTACATAACAATCATTTAGAACAGACCGAAATCACTGTAAAAAACTGCAATTATTTAAATATTTTTTTATTTTAATTTTAAATACGTAATCAAATGTGTTTTTTTTTTTTTTTTTTTTTTTTTTTTTTTTTTTTTTTTTTTTAATAGTAAGATAGAATAACGTTTTGATGGCAGTTAGTAACATTGAGTTTTTTTTTATTTGTTTTAAATTCTTATTTAATTTTAATTTATTCTTTTATACTGTTTTCAGGTTTTTTTTTTTTTCAAATTCTGCGTATTTTATATCCGCCATATATGTATGTACATATTCTTGATATGCCAACGAGTACTAATTTTATTACTTTTTTGTGTTTATTGTTATTAAGTTCTTCTTCTTTTTATGCAAATATTTTCTTTCTAAATTTTTTTTTAAACATGCGTTTTTTATCTTTACGCGTTTATTTTATTATTGTTTTCTTTTTTCTTCCTTTTTTTTTTTAATGGCGTGTCATAAAGTTATTTTAATTTTATTATTATTGTTGCTGTTTTATTTGCTATTTGTTTAAAAAATATTAAATTGTTTACTTAGATTTTATGGTTTATTTCTTTGTTTATTATTTATTTTTCAAACATTGTTGACATTTAAATTAAATAGAAAAAATAATTCTTTACGGTTGGCAACGTATACATTATTTTAAGTTTATTTTTAATTTAAAAAAAATAGGTATTTCTAAACATAGAATAGATTAATAACATGTGAGTTATTTAATAGAAATTCGGGCTTATTTATTTATTAATTAATCTTTTTTTAGTTGGTTTATTTATATACTTTGTTTTTCTACTTATTCATTGGTTTTTGAAAGTATTTAAAACACTGATATATTTTTAGATTTTTTTTAAAATTAATTTTAATCAATTTTTTTCATTTAACTTATTTTATTTACTTTATTCATGTTACTTTTTTGTATTTAATTTATTTTATTTACAATTATTTTTGAATAACACAATATTTTACACTAAATGTACTATTTTTTTATTGTATTTATTATATGTTTATTAATATAATTTACTTTTTGTTATTTAATTCATTTGTTCCATGACAATTTTTTTATTTTCTTTATAACGTTTTCTTAAGTTAATTCTTTATACTATTTTTTAATTGCGTAAATAACTGAATTAACTAATTTAACACTTTTTATTTACCTTTTTTATTATTATTTTTACTTTTTTTTCACAATTTTCAACTTGATTGGTTTTTTTTTTTTTTTTTGTAATAATTTATCTTTAGTTTTTATATTTTTAATAATTTGTTTCATAATTCTTGTTTTTACAGTTTATGCATATTTAATTAATTTGTTGGTTATTAAATAACTGTTTGAAATTGTATTTTTTTTTTAATAATAAATTACTAATAAATTTATTTAACTTTATTATTATTTTATTAAATGATAAGTTTTTTAAAAGAATATTTTTAAATTAATTAACTATTATTTGATTATTTTAGTTTTTTAAATTATTTAACTTTACTTTTATTGCACTACATTTTAAAATTATTTTTATTTTTTTTTTTAAACTTAATTGTAATTTTTTTTAAATTCATTATTCTCGTATAAATAGATTCTCATGTACATATATTTAGTTTGTTTAATTCTTTTATTTTATATTGCTTTTGTGTTTTTATCATTTTTATATTGATTTATATATTATTGCTTTATTCTTATTTGTTTCTTTTTCTTTTTAATTTAATATAATATATTTAGGTTAATTTATTTTTTTCACACATTTATTTAAATTTATTTTTATTTATATTATTATTTTTGTTTAGTCTTTATTATACTTTTATTTCCTTATGAATTTTTATTTAAAAATTTATTTGTTCTTGCTTTTATATTTATTTTTTATTTGTTTTTAGTTATTATTTATATTATTTTTATTTTATTTTTATTATTATTATTTATAAAATAATTTTAAGCGATTTTTCTTTACTCATATTATTTATGGTATTCTTATTTACTTTTATTTATTTTTTTTATTTTTTTATTTTTTTATTTTAATTAATTTTTTAATCAATTTAATTTTTTTTATTATTCTCTATTATTTGAAAAAATATTTCTTGTTTGTTACTCATATTTTGTTGCATTTTTATTGTTTTATTTTTACGATTATTACTTTAAATTTATATTTATTTGTTATATATTTTTATTTTAATTATTTTGTGCCAGTTTTTGTCATTTTTATTGCATTTTTTATTTAAACACAACAGAAAAAATAAAAAAATAATAATTTTTTTATTGTTTTTCTTTATTCATATTAATATTCGTTTTATTTTATTTTTTTTTATTTACATTAATTTTTCGCTAATTTTATGCCTAATTTTTCTGAAAATTATGCGATTTTTTTTTTGTTTCAAGTAATTGTTTAATAGCACCACTGAATGCTTTTGAATATTTATTTTTCTGCTCTGTTAGCAACACCATTTTCAAAATCAATTATTTTTTTGCATGGAATTAAACTTGATATTGGATTAATTGGTTTTAATAAACCAATATTAATTCCTTTAAATATGGTTTACGGATTTACTTATTTTTTTTTAATTCATTTAACTGGTAGCCCCTAATTAACCAAGGGATGTATAAAATGAATTGATGCATGGCATACAATACAAAATAGCGCAAATTGCTAAAAGTAGCGTAAATCTAAGCCTTTTAAAGCGTAAAATTAAATAAAACGCTTTAAATTCAGCTCTACTAAATACATTAATTTGGCATCCCTCTGAGTTATATTGTCCCTGTTGGTAACGCGCTCTATTTGTTCCTGTTTTTTTACACTGCATTACACAAAACTAAACCGTTCTCTATTAGAACCATAAACAAATTAAAAAAATTATAATTTTCTTTATTTTGTTGCTGTTACTGTTAAAATATGTTTTTTTTTTGTTTTTGGTCGCACATTACGATTTTTGCATGAGTGCAAACAAGTCTACTATATTTAACTGACGAATTTATTTTTTATTTATATTTACGTCACTAAGCATAGTAGTTGTTGTTGTTCCAATATTTGTACTGAGCTGTTGGTATTATAAGGCAACAAACAATGACCATGTTGTAGATGACGACGGCAACAACGACGACAACGATAGGCAATCAACATGCAACCACAATCAACCACAACAGGCATGCATGCAGCAGTCACCGGCACAATGCATAGGCAAGCAAAGCAGGCGGCTAATGCATACGCTATTCATTGTACACACACCGCTATTATAATATAACATATGTACATACATACCTACCTACATATGTATGTATACCAGAGGAGACTAGGACAACAGTATAGGCTAGGGCAAGGCAGGCACATCAAAGCCTTTTATATGTTCATCATATAAAGGTAGAAGAAGAAGAGGAATTGTAAAACAAATATAAACAGGCCCATAAATGGTGTAACAAACGTATGAATAACGAGCCTTCTCTTTTATAAAATACAGAAACATACGCAAATGTAGGCAATTCGTTGGCAAACGAACGGCCACAAGCACTGGCACTGGCACAGCCACTATCCCTGTGCCTTGTGCTGATAGTAGGTAAGACTAAAACGAATGGTGCCAATGCATGCATGCATACGAATGTTAATGAACAAAAAAAATTGCAAAAACAACAACGACCAAAACAAGAAAAAACAAAAAATTAAATATGAGAGGCACTCACGCAGTGGCAATAGAGGAGAGTGTAATATTTGGAAAGCTTTGCTTAACAACAACAACAACACAAGTACTCTCTCTATAAAAATTAACAAGAGTAAATAACAGCAACAACAACGGTTATTGGCAAAAAAACATTTTGTTTTTTTTTTTTGAGCATGAATGAATAATAAAAGAAAGATAAAACAAAACAAAAAACCTCAACAAAAAAAGAAAGAAAACGCCAAAATAACAAACGAAATTTTAACGCATTCCGTCTGTCTGACTAGCCCCTAAAGGGGGCCACAAACAGTATTTGTATACAAACAAGCATAAACAGAAACACACCAGACACATACGCTCACACACACACACGCTACCATCCCAACCCAACTGCCATGTAAATTACAGTAAACAAAAAAAACATTACACACACACACACACACACACGTCCAATAAAAGAGCGTAGAATATCTAAGGAGTAAAGAGAGCAAAGAGAGCAGCAAGAGAGAGTGCATTTTACGTTCTGTAAATTAAATCCGTAAACAAAAGTAAAGTGACGAAAAAAAATCAGAGTTTTTTCTCTTTTGCTTTTGTTGATTCAACAACAAAATATTGTTTGTTGTCCGTCCGTGTGATATGTGTATGTTTAATCCAATCATACCGTATCAATTTTATTTATTATTTATTTGTATTTTATTTGTATTTTATTTCATTTTATTTTTTCACTTTTTGATCTGAGAGAGATTTTTTTTCTCTTTAATATTCCACTGAACTCTAAACACAACAATCGAATAAACCAACAAGCGAAATGATAAAAAAAATAAAACTTTTTACACACACGGAACTTGTAAAGCGACGTTTAAAACAAACATTTCGACAAAAACAACAAAAAAAAAATGTGAAAAATACGTTTAAAACCCGAAAACAACAACAATAATAACCGACTATGACGTTAGTACGAGTTTATCGCTGTCAAACAACATGGAACGTGAAATTTTTGTTTTTTTTTTTGTTTTTATATTTCGCCAAGTAAACTTTCCGACACAACAACGTTCAGAGAGCATGTGAGCTCACGACAACCGTTATACGCTAAATATACCAAAAAAACAAGCTCCACTTGCTTTCATATCACGAAACACTCTGAATATTGTGAATTTTGTAAAATGCTCAACAACCTATTTTACTTTGATTTTTCATATTAAACACACAGATACACACGCACACACACTCAAAGCTATACTGTGTTCAACCCATAGTAACCTAAGCATAACAAGTAAGAGAGCATAAAGTACGTATTTTATATTAACAGTAAAGAGAAAGAGAGTGACACACACATAGAGAAAACAATTGTACTTTAACAGCAGTGTTGTCAACTTAGCAATTTAAGAAAGCTGTGAAAAAAACGCTAATCATGCCTGTTTTTACTCTTTTTAGAGTTTTCAGAACCGATAAATTAAATTTTTGCTTGTGTTGAATAATTTTCAATCGAAAATTTCCAATCTAGATTAAAATAAACCTGAAGAGAGTGGCAAACAAAAACAACTTCCAAATATATTCGTAGCTGAATACTGGTAGAACACTGTTAACCTGTTTCTAGCATTAAAATATGAGATTTAGAAATTAAATTTAAAACTGCTTTGAAAGATGTGACATCTTTGAGTGATTTATTTACAAAAAATCTCACTGGAATGAATATGAGAACCCTCAGTCATCATCGTAACTAATCTTGAGAAATATTTCCGTAGTACTCCAGAAAATAGTTTATCTAAAAAGCGCTAAAGGCTGCTAAAAAGCACTGACTGTACAACATTACTCTCTAGACATTTGCCGAGATGCCACATGTTTTACTGAGGAAGAACAGTGCAGAATTGTTGAAAAATTTTCAAGAAATCAATAAACGTTATTCGTAAGCTTACTTACTTAACTAATTGATCATTACAAACCTTTAGCCAAGATTACGACCTAGTTTCTTACACCACCCACATTGTGTGTGTTAATTTTATACATGAGTGGCGGCACCTACAGTTTAAATTCAATTCCGAACGACAGATTTTGTTGAGAAATTTTTCATGGCAATTTCATTTGCTCTCAGAATTTTTACCAGGAAACTGCCGGTAGAAAGTCGTCGAATAAATACTTTTTCATAAGTTGTTCGTTTTTTGTTCGAGAAGTCTGAACCTGGGCTTTGTACCACTGACACCCCTCTAATAAGCCAAGCCAATACCTTCTAGAAATCGCTTATCACACGGTCATAGCCCTCTGAATTGGCAATAACGATGTATGATGCTTGGAAAAATATTTCACATTAAACGGTCGCTTTTTCCGCGGTATTTAACATAAAATCTATAACTTAATATATAATCGTGGATATTGTTGCCCGGAGGAATTGAACCTGATGAAACAATGACAAACTATTTTTGTTTTTTTTTTCCCTGTCTGTAGATTTGATCTGAATTAGTTGGGTATGCAGTGAAACACTTTAACCAATATATTACCACATTATAATCCAACAACCGACATCTTCTACTATTTTTTGTTAAAAGAGCCCATAAATAACTTTCAGGAATATGTTTGTATTTGTAAACCAAAAAATTAATAAAATTATGAAAAAAAAATTCGTAATCCATAAAATCATATTTCTTCGCCGATTCTCAAAACATCTGGCAGCCTCTTTTAATTTTTCAACACTCAGTGAGAATGCGAGAGTCCTCACAAACAGTTTACCAAAATAGAAGAAAAAAATCTCATATTAAATAAACACAACACCACCAACAACTACTACAACAAAATCACAAACAAATCACATACCAATTGGTGGATTGTGGGTTGAATTGTTTACGAACGCGATAAGGGGGGATAGGAAATGAGAACATGGTTAAACAATACAATAAAATATGCAAAAATATGTGATGAGTGTTGCTGTTGCTGCTAATGCAGCTCTTTTTTTCCGATTTTTTTTTTGCATGAGCGTAGAGAGAAGAAAATTGTTGCATTTTTTTTCGCGACTAATTTATGTACGACTGTGTATGTGCATGCATGTTCAATTTGTACCAATTTGGGGGTTGCCATGAGTGAGAATTTGAATCCCTTACATATTCAAAAATAAAATTGGGATTTTCAAGTTTTTAATAACAGGATAAAACAGGATCTAGCAGGAATTGAAAGAAAAATTCTTGGTAATTTTTTTAAATGACAACTAAACGTGCAAGCGACTACATGCACGACATTATGTCGTTTGGGTGGACAACCACCTCTATCTGCATACTATCTGGGTAGTTATTTGTATACTAATTGTGTTAACTTCATATGTTGTTACTTTGCTGTCAGCGGATTATATGTGACTCTGCCGCTACTAAAGGACACCTGTAATACGCGCTTATAAATTATATGCGCACTCAAGATATTCGGAGTCAAAATATCAAGCTAGTGGCAATTAAATAGTTATCCTCGAAAATTATCATTAAGAGTACAAAAATTATAACAAACGATTCTATTTCCATAAAAAAAATCTTGGCAACTCTACATGACTTTTCTCCCATTTTATTTTTGGCCGATGAAAACAAGATAGAAAAAATATACAACGCACAACAACAACACAAAAAATGGCAAACAATTTTACTCTTTTCTCTTCTACTTGCGACAACTACTCTCATCACAATGTTGGCCATGTTCTTTCCTTTTTTTTCGTTTTTCGTTTTTTTGTAAGTGCGAGTAAATGATTAAAAAACAATTTTTTTTTCAATTCATGCTTAAGCATACACACCAACAACTATACGCTGAACAGACATAAAACCCCAAATAGCATACAATACTATAATCCCCAAAAAATACAAAGAAAACAAAATAAAACAAAATCTGAAAAAAAAATCACAACGTAGACAACACTGTAGGAAAAAAGTTGGTAAAAGTTTTCTTTTTTCCTTTTTATAAGAAACAGCACTTACTTTAGTACTTAAGAAATACTTTTCTCGGTTATTTTCCCTCTTTCTCTCTTGACTTTATTTGTTTTTCTTATGAGGAAAAGGAGAAAAAAAAGAAATAGAAAGAGAAACCAAGACCAGTAGTAGTAAGTAGTTGTGGCAGTCGTTGTAGTTTAATTTAAAATAGAATTGCATTGAATTTAAATTGAAAGAAATGAACAGCAAAGCAAAAATGAATAAAAAAATAAAAGAAATGTGATAGAAGAAAACTAATAAAAAATTATTCTATAAAAATAAAAACAAAAAAAAACTATATTCAGTACTGACTGAATCCAATATAGTTTGACATTCCAATGAAATTTATTCTACTTTAGGCAATAAAACAACACAAAAAAAAAACTACAAAGAGAGATCGAGAGAGTGAGGAGAGGTGTATTAGAGAATGTACGTTTATTTAGATATGGATGGACTCTTTATGGGGACATTGTACAACAAAACAATGTGAATTATTACAACAGCAACAACAACAACGGTATCAACTATAAACACATGCTGTACGTGCATAGAGAGTGTAGCAAAAAAAAAAAAACAAAAAAACCACAGGAGCACGTAGAATACGAATTCAGAAAAAAAAAACGAAAACTGTAAGAACAAAAAATGGAAAAAAAGTTTCCAAATTCATTTGATATTCAGCATCAGTACAGCTATCAAATACGAGCATTGCAAACGTAACGAGAGCTGATATTGCCAATAAACGATGTATGAATATGCACAAGCAAGCAGGCAGGCAGTCAGGCAAGAAGGCAAATAAACAGACGGACATACAGCCATCCATACAAAGCCAGTCATTTAAACACAATCCAGCACATACAGCTCAACTATGCCATAATAACTGCTGTTGCTGCTGCTGCTGCTGCTGCTGTTGTTGGTACTCCACACCACTCAGCTCAATTCCATAGTCATCGACAACTCCAAAACAGTCGAACGAACTAACAAACGACCGCCAGCCAGCCAGCCATCCAACCATCCATCCATCCATCCATCCTTCGATTCATTCCAACTCACACTCACATTGCGAGTGTGCATTTATGCACTTTGGAATTATAATTTACTTACGTTGTACGCTTTATGCAAGAGTATGAATATGTATGTACTAATATACATACATACATACGTATGAGAGAATGTTTATGTGGCTGGATACATGGATGGTTGGTTGGTTGGTTGGATGGCTAAATGCCCGTATGGTTAAATGTGCAATAAGAGAAGAATATTCCCTGCATACCACTTGCATACCAATCAAAAGCAACTAACCATACCATACCATACCATACCATACCGTACCAAACCGAAACCATGCCATCAACTAACCAACCAGCCAACCAACGAACCGACCGACCAACCAATCGACCAAACGACCGATGAGCCAAACCAACAAAATGACAACAAAAAAAAACCCCCAACCGAAACAGCCCGATAAAACAATTTTAGCTCTTATCCCTCAGCCTAGTGCTTCTCTCTCCCGCTCACTCTCTGTAACCCAACTACTCTACACTCTTTGTTTGTTTGTTTGTTTGTTCGTCTGGCTGTCATCATTGCAGGTATTGTCAACATTGAAATTAGAAAAAATCACTGAAATAAAGAACACACAAAAAACCGTGTTTTCCTTATTCTATACACACTAAATAATTACACAGGATTTTCCCTTTTCAATAATTAATCCATGAAGCTCGGAAACCATAATGAAAACAATTATTTTGGTTTGTATTAATTAAAAAACATTTTTTCGGTTATTATTTAAAAAAAACTGTGTATTTTAGTCAAGATGATTACATTTTTCCTGCATCATAACACGCTGTGAGAGAGTGTGAATAAAAAAAATTCGAAATATTAGCAACACTGCTGTAGTACTCTGGTACTCTTTACGGTTTATTTGTTTGTCTGTCATTTTCGGTTGGTTTGTCTTATTGCCACTACACTTAACAAAATATACACACACTGCATAAATTAAAACAACAACACCAAAAACAAACAAACAAACAAGAAAAAAATTGAGAAAATTTACTACATTTTAATACATGATACCCTCCTCTAGATGCCACATTACCTTATACAACAAATTTAACAGCTACAAATAAACAACACAACACAACAACTCTCGTCAAATATTCACACAGTCAGACAGGCTGGCAAGTAGTTAACCAAGCAAACCCATCCAACCAACCAACCAACCAACAACCACTTACTTATTTAGTACCTGGTGAATTAAAGCAGCAAATACGGCAAATACAACAAATACAACAAATACAATAAATACAATAAATAAATAAATACGAAAAATGCCATATAATCACTGCTAAAGCATCTAAATTAGCGGCAATCACACAAAAACATTCACACATTATTATACAAAAATAACACAGAAAACAGAATTTAAAAAAAAAACCCAGAGACTACCAAATGAAAGAGTCGCACACTTTACTCTTTAGCTTTAGCCCTCCTCTATAACCATCTATCTCCTTTAGTTTTAACCAAATGATAATAATAATACAACTCTCTGTACTCAACTCTATAAAAGACATAAACAAACGCACACACATGTGCCTCTATTAAAACCCCAACTTGATTTAATGTGACTATGACTCTATGACTACAATAAAAACAATAACAACAACTGCAATAAGTACAATAAAATAAAATGACTATGACAACACAACCAACGAAAGTCAGCTTGTAGAGGAGAGGAGAGGAGAGGAGAGGAGAGGAGAGAGACAACACAAAAAGAGACAAACCAACGAATTAACAACAATAAACCAGCAAGTAGTACTAGGTAGTGGTAGTAGCACTAGTACACATAGTAGAAGTATTCGTACTCACATCGTATAAGCAAGCAACAACAACGACAACTATGTCGACAATAAATAAAAAGAAAAAAATGTTTACAGCAGTTAACGATGATGCCAGCCAAGAGAACAAAAAAAAAAGCAATCAAAACCCACCGTACAGAGTCTGTTAAGTTGACAGTCAAGCCGTCAGTCAAGTCAATGGGTGAGTGTGTAAGTGAGTGCATGTGTCAAACATTTAACGAAACCAAAAAACCGACCAACTAAAGCACTCTCATGTTTAAGAGTGTACACTTTACAACTTGTAGTCACTTGAGTGTGTAAGCCAGAAGGAAGGGGGCGAAGTAAAAAAGGAAGCTCTCTAAAGGCGAATGAATTAAAAGTAGCAAGAAGCAGCATTCGCTCGTACGTACGTTCGTCTGTCTGTCCGTACGTCCTTCTATTTAACGTATGTATATACTCATATTACAATAATAAAATACTTGAGCAAGCAGCATTTATACAAGAAAAGCCAAGTTAAATACACAATACCCGGTCACATATAACATAATACACACACACAACGGACATGTATACCCCCGGTATAAACAACATATTTAATTGAGGTGGGCCAGCCAAACATTATATTGACAATAAATGCCCGCATAAATTAAAAAATATGATATGATATAATTTGCACACAGAAAGTACAAGAGAGAGTAAGTTGTTGAAATTATTCATTTTTCTCTTTCTCTGTGTTTTAATGCGATTATCGTTAATCGAGTAAATTTGCAATTTTATACACTGGACCTGACTGATCTCAGTTACAAAATTGAAATCAAGGTTGCCAGAGCAGCAATATTTTAAAATCCTTATTTATGGTGCCAACATTTTGCCATACCACGTAAAAACTACTTGCCAACCAAAAAATAACATCAAAATCGAACAGAAAAAAAAGAAAAAAGAAAACTGAAAACTGAAAACGTCAGTTGTATTATTGAAGCAAGTATTATAAAACGGACACAAAGAGAACTCTTGCCAACTTCTGATTCTTCTTCATTTTTTCAACAACTTATTTCTTTTTCTTTTTTTGCCGCTGTTGTTGTTGCTGTTTTTTTCGAAACATCTTTCACGGTTTCACAGTCAGCAGATTGAAGGGTTGTCGTGTGATATTCTCTTGTAGTCGTCTGCCTTGTTGTGTTCAAATGAACGAACGAATGAACGAACGTACGACAATCGAAAGCTAAAAGGACCATAACATTGTCGTACACTTACTTACTATTTTACCATCAACATCTCGTACTACTACTGTGTATTAAAAACGTCTCTTAGACTTCAGGCAACAATCCATTGGTTTGTCCGTCCGCGTTGTTTGTCTGTCCATAAAACACAATCATTTAACTCGTACATATGTTAGTGCCTGCCTTTTTGGTTGTCTGTTAGCGTAAAATAATCGTTTTGCTGTTATCGCACACAAAGATTTCTTGTTGTCGTTTTATTTTTCTTTCCTTTTTCCTCTTTTTTTTTGTTTTTGTTTTTTTGTCTTACTCGTGTTTTTTGATTTTTTTTTGTTGGTTTCTTTAGTCAGATTTTATTGTCGGAGTTCTGGCTACAGTAAGCGTAGCGACCGTGGAGTAGAAGAGTAGAGACGAACTCATTGAGATGCCAGATAGAAATACCACAGATGCCGTCGAATATCGAAATTTAATATCCAGTCTTCAAATATGGAAAAATATTCATTTTTGTTTATGCCAAATAATTTGGAAGCCGTGACAAACTATTCGCTTAAAATTCTAGGTTTCAAATGGCAATAAGTTATCTAGCAAAACGGTATATATTTAACAGTAATTAAGTTTTCAATTACGTTCTACATTCTCTCATCCATGAAAAAATAAGCATTTTTCAAAAGTCTATATCGAAATAAAAATACTTGAAAAAATATTATAATCTGGCAACCTCTTGTATTCTAGAGTAGCAAGATTATATACAATTTGCCGTATAGTCAAGTGGAGCAAATATATACCACCAACAACAACTAACTACAATAACAAGAAATAAAAAGCCATCATCATGCACACGCACACATACTCTGACAATATAAAACACTTAAAGCAGAAAAGGCAGTCGAGTGCCTCTAATCGTTGTTGCCGCCACTGTTGTAATCGTAATAATGCGCGTAATTTAATAAATCGTAAAAAAGCTACTTGAATGAAACATGATTACTATTTATGATATGCGCACGCCGAAGCGAAAATTACCGACAACAACAACAACAACAGCAACAAGAAGAAAAAAACAAAGAAAAACAATAAAAATATAAAACGGCAACAAAAAAATATACACACACACACACACAGACACACAAGAACATTAAATACTAACAGCCACCATATAAAAATATTAACTCATAAAACTCTATGGAAGACAAGAGGAGATGAAACGAGAGGAGGTAGAATTTCACAAAAGGGTTCTGTAGGAGGGGAAATACTTTAGCTAGAGTGTAGATAAGTAGAAAAAATTTGTGTTGGGGATAAAGAAAAATCAAGATGAGGTATGAATTTTAATGCTTACAGCTACAAAAACAAAAAAGAAAAAGAAAACAAGAAAAGGAATGAAAAAATTATAATAAACACAGCATCCATGTTAAGATGGTAAAAAAAAAAGTTGTTGTTGTTGTTATTATTGCTGTTGCTGCTGTTAATGACGATGAGGTGAAAAGTGCGAAATGGATAACGATGCACACGCCAAGAGTTTGAACGTATAAAGCAAAGTGTAGCAGCCTTCACTTTACAATCAACAACACAACAGTAAAACAACTACAGCAACAAAGATGAACATTTCTTTTGGCAAAGAGCAAATCAACTCAACTTTATACACTTCGTCGTACACACACAAGAGCAGCTTAACTGACAAACTGAGCGTATAATTTTTTTACACAATCTTCTCACTTTTGAAAAGACGAACAAAAAACAAAAAAACAAAAAAAAATTACAACATGTGCACATAAAAAAAAATATAATAAAACGGCAACAAGATGGAAACCCAATAAAAAAAATCAACAACACAAACAATAGCAACAGCAATGGCAATAAAAAAGAAGAAAAAAAAACACGAAAAAAAACCTCAACACTATGAAACCGTGCGAATAAGTGAACATGTTTTATATGATTGTTGTGTGGTTGTTTTCGACAATTTTCAACTTTGTTCAGTTAGTTTTGTCTTTTCTACCACACAGGGTACGGAAAGCAAAAAAACAACAGCAACAACAACAACAATATTGTCCATACTCATACAGCACACACACTCCGTCCCTGTCTTCTCTCTTGCTCTTGTTGCCATTATTCATAACAAAACGAAAGGTTAAGGATAACAAAGAGCAAAAAGGGGTGGTGGTAGTGGTGTGGTGTGGTGTGTTGGTTGGTGTGAGGTTAAGATAAAGTGTGTGAGTAATATACGGAACCAACAATATGGTTGCTGCTTCTGCTGGTTGGCATATTATACAGCTAGCCTCCGTGTAAAATTGAAATTTAATAACATTTTGTGGGGTCGTTGGAGGATTTAAACCTTAAATGTTATTACCCAAATACAAACACAAACACACATACACACACACACATTCTCATGCATTGCTGCCATTGCCAGTCGAGTCGAGTACCGATAAATTTTATAAAAAGGGTCGCTTTTTATTGCTCTACTCGTTGTACAACATTTCAATAGAAATGTTATTAAAAGCAAACAAAGGGATTGTAAAAGCATGCCAAATCGGTGAAGAGTGATGAGAGATAAAGAGTGAGTCTGGTTAAAGATTGGCATGGGGTGTAAATAAAAGTTAAATGATGTTAAGAACACATCATCATCATCATCATCATCGTCATACACTATGGCTTTTGTATTGAGTTCAGTTCCATGTTAGCAGTATTATAGACAGGGTGATGCGGCATAAATAAAACGGATTAAGTAGAGTTCTTTGGGTCATCATAAAAGTCAAATCTCAGATGGAACTGTAAATATTTAGTGTTGATTTAAAACAAATGGCTATCGAGGTAATCTTTTCCCAATGAATTTTAAATGGAATTATTCCAGGAAGGGAGAGGAGAGAGAGCAAGGAAATTAAGATTGGATTAAGCATTTTCAACAATTTATTATTTACAGTTTACATGACCATCAATAAGAATTCACAGAGTGTGTTAAAAATTCTGCCATCAGGACTCTTTTATAACATGTTCTACTGTGTTCGTTGCAAGCGTTCATTCCAGCATGCAAGTATAGTTCACTCCCATGTATTATTGTTTATCGTTGCTGTGGTTGTTGTTGTTGTCTTTATTATTGTTGTAGCTATTATTATTATTTTTTTTTCCTTTTTTCGTTTTTGTTTTTTTTTTTTTGTTTTTGTTGGTCTTGCTGACTGCTTTAGTAGCATAAAATATTGGGGGTATGTATGACAAATTGTTGATATTAGACACACACAAGATACTTTAAAGAGTCCTCTTTTGCCTGCCTCAGTCAGCAGCTATTGAGCCAACCAACCAGTCAGTTAGTCAGTCAAGTCAGTCAACCAAAGTACCAACCGAAAACCAATTCAACCATTCATTCCATCATCAACATTTATCGTTTGTTAGTTTCGGTTATTGTGCTCATGTTGCTGTTGACTACAACGACTACGACGATGACGATGACAACAACAAGAACGATGATGATGACGATGATGATAATGATAATCATGATAATGGCGGTGTTGCTGATGGCGATAGCGCAATGGCTAAGGCTATGAGAAGTATGGTGATGATGCTGTCTGTGCCTGCCGTTGTGAACATACATACATACATATCTCTCTTTTTATATCTCTGATTTTTGTGTTGCTTTTATTTTTTGGCTTTAAGGTTTGGATATCTTTTTTTTCGTTTATTATTTCATTTGATGTTTTTTTTTAATTTCTTTTTTTTTCTCTCTCTCCGAACAAATTTTCAATTTTGATGTACCTTTTGTATTAAAAATGATGCCATATACACAATACACTATGGGCTGTATGAGGATAATTTAAAAATATGAGAACAATTTGCCAAAAGATTTTCGTATTTTTTTGTTTTTCATGGATAATGTACCATTGTGCAACCAATAACCAAACCATCATATGAACAACAACGGTAAGCATCAGTAGATTTCTGATCATCGGATTTTGGCGAAACTGTGTGGAAAAAAACAACCCAATCGGAAATTATCACAATATTTTGTTCGGAAAGCGAGGTTTCCATAGCATTAGTTTACAGCAAAGGTTTTCAAAATGCAACTTTCGACTTCAGCTTACTGGTGAGGTATTCCATTGTCAAGAATCTCGATTTGATATCACCGAATGGAATTATTTTTGGATATTGTCCTTATGACGAAAGGCAAGGGTTTTGAAATCTTAAAGAATGTAAAATTATCAACAGTTTTATGTAAGGCCGGATCGTATATGAACCCATTGAACTCTGAAAGGCTAGAATGTGCAGAGCAGATATAAATAAGCAGCGATTTTTAGTGACATCTTAAAGACATTCCCCATAATGGCCGAAATGATTCAATAAAGATCATGCCACCATACTACCTAGTTTCCGATATATGGCAGCACTCATATCCACTTACATCAATTGCCTATCTCTTACCAATTGGCTATCGCTGATTGCAGACTTTCTCAACACTCCAAAAGTTATACTTGAAACTTGTTCAACGTTAATGTGTGTGTGCCGTAAGGAAAGGAATACTTTATTGACGTCCGAATACTATATGAAATTTGATAGGGCTGGATTGGGCGGCCAAAGACATTTTTAGGGATTCCCTATATAGATTCAGGGGCAGTACAAAAGATCGTTTGACAATAGTACTCTAGAGAATCGACTCACGATAATGATTCGAATGAATTCTCGAATGTTTCTCTCCCTCGTACTGAAATTAATTTCTTAATTTTTGTAACATTTCCTTACGTATTTTTCCCTCTCACGTTTTATTATTAAAATTTTTCAATTGGGTTCGAGAGAAGAACGCTTTACCAAATTGTGAATGTGAATGTGAATGTGAACGTACATACGTACCGAATGAAAATATTTTTGACTGTAAAAATCGGAGAGTTTTTTTCTTTGAATTTCTCTTTTTTTTTTTTTGTAATTTTTTCCATTCATGTTCTGAAAATCAGGATACAATACGGAAAGATTGCAATATGGATTCACAATACATGGATGGGATGGATGCTTTGCTGCTTCTGGCATCGTCAATGCGGTAGAATATAAATGTGGAATGTTGTGCTGGACAGACACACTTACACACTCGAGTCAGAGAGACAGACAGACGGATAGAAATTCAGGCAGATTGTTATTGTTATTGTTGTTGTTGCTGTTGAAATGCTGTTGTACACAGAAAAATGTAGCCATCGTCGTATCAGCAAATGGAAATCAGGAATTGCTAGCTGGTTGGTTTGTCGTAGTGGTTGCTTGTAACGGACTTGAATGTAACCAGAGAGAATAGAGAGTTTTGGTATGCAGCACACTTGATGGGTACGAGCTGCTGGTTGCCGACTGGTTGCCTGTCTGCCTGCCTGTCAGTAGAGAGTGAGACGGGAAGGAAATTACAATAAACGTACCGGCAGACAGACAAAAACGAATTCGAAACGTACCGAAATACCCATATTAATATCTCAAGAGGAATTGGAAAATTTTATTATTATTTTAGCAACAAACATAATCGTCAAGTACATATATACATACATACATGCATACATACATACATACATACATACATACATACATACATACAATATTGAATATCAATTGCTTTTCTTTCATTTGCTTTATTTTGGGAGATCTGAATGGAACCGAGCAATCTGACTCTAGAAAGTGAAGGGGGGGGGAGGGAAATGAATATGAATATGTTAGTTTGGCTTTATGGGTACGATGAGTATGTAAATGATGATGCGAATGAGAATTGTAATGCTTGAATGGTTGTTTAAATAGTACATCTCTATTACATTACATTACGTTACATTACATTACAGTGCATGTTGTACCAGAGACTAGAGAATAGTGTAGAGTCGTGCAGACATTCATATGCCACACCATCAACATCATCATCAGCATCAGCATCAGCATCAGTATATCACATCACCCGTTTTACACCCCCTGGCCAAAAAGCATAGCTTAGCATAGCATAGCATCATAGAGGAATATTATCATGCACTCGTTCGTACTGGCACTGGCACTGGCACTGGCACTAACACTGGCACTGGCACTAACACTGGGTACAATGAATGACTAACTGTGTGTTATAAAATCATATTAATATTTGATTAGCTTGTTGTAGTACCCCATTTTCATTTGAACTACATGGCAGCCATCAAGCCATGTAGTCATATAGCCGTGTAGCCATGTATGCTACAAAATAAGTGACTGGAATATGTTGTACATTAACGTGAGAGTACGTGCCTGCCTGTTTGCCTGCTTGCATGCCATCTGAACCCTGAATGTATGTTCACGAGATGCCGTTTTTGTTCGCAAGGGGAGTTTAATTTTTTTTTTTGTGTAAATTGAAGGAGGAGGAGTGGTGCTTGTATTTTTCTTTTTTTTTTCTTTTTTTTTTTTTTTTTGGTTTAAGGCAAGGTAATGTTAATCCATGTCGGGTTCAAAATGTTTCAACAAAAAATAAACTTGTCAAAAACGGAGAAAACAACAACAACAACAATAATAAAAAAAAAAAAACATTCGAAACATGAGATATAAACGAGGGGCAAATAAAGAAATTGAAAAAAAAAAAACTGACAAGACCCCATGCTGGGGCCATTTAGAAGCATTAATAGTATGACTATAACTGCTGTTGCTGCTCCATTACCACCAACAATACACAACAAATATTCATTCGTACACTGGGGGAAATTCAATTAAAGTCTCCCGCGCAAAACACACAATTTTCAAAATTAAATCTTCTTAAAAGGAAATCTAAAAAAAAGGAGAGAGAGAGAGAGAAAAAAAAACTGAAAAAGGGTAGAATGTGCAATGAAATTAATGAATCACAATGCATCTGGAGGTAGCCTCATGTATTTAGAATGAGCATAAGCACGACTTCAACAAATTCCGCTACATTAAGTTTGCTTAAGATCGCTGTTGTTTAGCCAGGATTACAACCTAGATTCTCACATCACTAATGTTAACCCTAGCTCAGACACCTCAAACACTTTTTCGAATTTCTTTCAGCGTCTTCTGGCAAAATCTCTGAGAGTAAAATAAAATTGCCATGAAAAGATTCTAAAAAAAAACCTGTTCGTTCGAAATCGACTTTAAACTGTAGGCCCACAGGTAATGTGAGAAGCTAGGAGTGATGTGAGAAGCTAGGTTGTAACTAACCAAATAACTAACGGTTGTTAAACGATTTTCTTTCTGAGTTGCTGAGTCTTGAGCATTGTTGGTTGCTGGCGAAAGAAGAAGGAGAACACACGGAATTCTTTTCATGAGTTTTAAAGTATCGTGTTTCCCGCAACAAACTGATCCAAGCATTCTAAAAGAGGCAGAGTGGCACTCTAAGGAAAAAAACATGACACTTTATAGAAAATGTTTTATTCGAATTTCCCCCAGTATTGTATACCCATACACCACACCATGACACAAAGCCCACATTCGTTTAGTAACCACCAAAGGACTACAGTGTTGTTGGAAAATTTACGGGAGAAAATAAAAAAAAAAGTGAAACAAAAACACTGACAAACCGATACAGACTTAATGTTCCTACAGTTTAGCTGCTACAAGGATAGATGATAGTTGGTTTGGTGAGTTGGTGAAACGGGAGGACAGATGGGCGGACGGACGGCTTGAATGGATAGTTGTTGGTTGGTTGGTTGGTTGGTTGAGCTGACTAGATAAATATGATTTCAAGAGTTTGTGGGTATACAACTAATAAAAACGTTATACAAACTGTAGACAAGCAGCAGCTAACAGATCCAGGCTGTGGTTGACTGGTTGAATAGCATAACAGTCAGGCAGGTTGGCAGGCTGGCAATCAGACAGACAGACAGTTAGTCAAGCACACATAGGCTGGCTGGCTGGCTGGCTGGTTTACAAACTATGGATGCCTGACTGGATAAAGAGAAGTTATAGGTTGGCATGAAAGCATGGGGTACAACAAAGCTGGTGTAATATTTTCTATTAGCACTGGGTACAGAACAATAAACGAAGAGGAAGCAAAAAAAAAAAGAAATTTAAAAAGGCCAACACAAACATTATGGTATGGCACGTCAACAGGCACCACCACCACACACAATACAAACACTTATAATAGTCATACACATACATATACATACACACACAGGGATATGTTTACTGCATTTACTTACAAAATTAATCTGTGTATACACTCACATACACTTTACCACGAGGAGAGGAATGGAATGGCAAGAGAAATTATCCAAGTTTTCATTACATGCCTTAGAAGAGCGAAAAAAAAACACGAAAATGAAAACAAAAGACTCTTACGCTGGCATTTTAATATGCACAACCACAGTAACACCATGCGAAAAAAAAAAGAGAAGAAAAATTCTGATGGCATGCGACAATAAAACCAGGAAGACAGGATATTAAGCATAGAAAAGGAACCAACAAAGCAACAACGCATATATAGTTTCTCTGTTAAGGATCAACTCAAAAACAAAACAAAACAGAAAAAAAGACGATGAAGAAAGAAAAGGAAAAAAAAGTTTACACTGCAGTGGAGTGGTAAAGAAATCAGATTCTTGAGATAACGACAGAAATTCAAAAGGATAGGAAGAAAGAAAAGAGAAATGCAGAAGATAGCTTTTAGCAGAGAAAGTGAAGATAATAAATAACTCGTTCTATTGACCTCAACTTTAACACTAAAGCGATATTAATATTTAAACGGACGGCGGCTATGCCATGCTTCAGGTAAACTGAGGGCGCTCCCACAACAGGGTTGGTTGGTTGTGAAGTACAAGTGAAGTATCCAGCATTATAGAGTGATTGTTGACGACATAGTTGACCTAATGGACAACCAATTGGAAGATTATAAAGAAATTTCAAGGGACTGAATACGTAACTGATGTGATCAGGGGGTATGAGCATCAGTAAAGTAAATACTACTTCTGTGTTTATGTTGAAAGTCTAGTGACCTCCAGCAATGGTGCTATCCTACAACTCTTTATGACTTATAATGTTCATCTCACGCCATTTACAATGACGTTGATGTGCCGAATGGTTTATAGAGCAAATGGTTGTCAATGCTGATTTTGTAATCAAAAGTTTCAACAGCTTCTTCATTTCCCATTCTGTGATTAGGTTAACCATCAGAAAAATTGCCTCTAATGAAGCTCGGAGAAAATAGAAGTGATTGAAACAGCAAAAAGCGGTCGTTTGATGGGTCGTATTTTTCCAAACTACCCATGAAGAACCGTTATTCTCATGGGATAGGCGCTATAGCCGTCTGATAAGCGATTTTCGGTATGTGGTTACAAAAAGGCAAGAAGTAGCCATAATCTAGTAGGTATTGCGAAGGCTTATTAGACGCGAGCCAGTGGTTCAAACCCCAGATCAGAAATCTCGAACAAAAACAAAACAAACGAAGTAGGAAGTAGGAGTATTTCTTCCTCGGTTGTCTCTCACCAATCGTCTGGCAAAAACTCTGAGTAAACAAAATTGCCAGGAAAAGTTTAAAAAAAAAAGATTTCACCTCTCATAACATTGGTGACGTGAGAAGCTAGGTCGTACTGTTCAGCACTACTTCAAAGATCATGTCTACACGGATAGTTGTGCACTTATCGCCGAAATACCAGCAGAAAAGTGGACGCATAATAATTCACATGACAGCATGATCGACATGACAGCATGAGAGCTTCGAAGAAGTATTATAATGGAATAAAATGCACATCGAAATCATAACATGTGTATTTTAGTTTTTAAACTAAAAAATTACAACCCAATAGAGGATTAAACAGACAAGTGACAGACAAACGCTCTTGTATTTTTAAATATTTTCCTCTAAAGGTAGCTATTATTTAGAAATCATTTAGAAAATGAATTCAATTAAATTGAAATTCCTTTAAAATGTCCAATATTTTTTGTTATCCACTGTAAATGTACAATATACACAAAAAAATTACCAGGAATATCACTAAAGTAAGCACTGGCTGACTGACTGTAAAAGCAACAACAAATATTGCAACAAAATTTGTTACTTCTTTTTTAAGCAACTCTTCTAAAGGAATAACAAGAAATGAGAAAAAAAAACGTAAAAAAAAGAAACTCTTAAAAGAGCAGTAAAATACTGACTGTATAAAGCAAACAGCAACAACTACAGCGTAAAAGAAACTGACAAATGGTCTGATTGGCAGACAGACAGACAGACTAGCTGTTTGACTAACTGCTCGTACGACTTTTGTAAGACTTTATACAAGCAATAGAAGCAACCAGTCGTGCAAGGGGGGGCATATACAAACCACTATCGTGGCAAAGGAAACAAAAATTGAAAGAAAAAAAAAACAAGCGAAAATAAAGTGCCAAGCCAGCAAACAAATTGTCTGTAAAATGTTCACAACACAAACAGAGTTGCAAAAAAAAAAAAACAAAAAACGTACAACACATAAACGTACAAACGTACAGCCACCAACCAGTGTATACCAACCAAAAGAATGAAACTGTAATATGAAATAAAAAAAAGGGCGCCACTCCCTTCAAAACACCTTCTCTATAAAAGTAAACCGCTGTTTAAGGAAAAGGCACTAAAATAATGGTTATAAAGAAGTGTATGAC
Organism: Sarcophaga bullata; assembly: GCA_005959815.1. Lineage (NCBI taxonomy): Eukaryota > Metazoa > Arthropoda > Insecta > Diptera > Sarcophagidae > Sarcophaga > Sarcophaga bullata. Next base: position 414,810 of record QOCX01000061.1, read on the forward strand.
AAGTTGTTTTTTTTTTTGTATACAAGTTTTTTGTGTGTGTGTTTGTTTGTTTGTTTTTATTGTATCCCTGCCCCTACAACACTTCCGCTCTCCGCTATGCACATTAAAATTTAATGTTTTCTTTGTAAAATAAACAGAGGCGTGTGTTTAAAAATATTGCCAAAGAAAAAAAAAAACAAAAACAAAATCAATTGGAAAATTGTAAACAAGTATTCTTACAAGTCAGATTAACTTATTTTCAGCAATCATGTTATAAATGGAGTTATAAATTCTAATTTCTACAACATGACTCCCTAAAGTATTTTTTTTATTGGCGACACCACTGAACATTTCTTTTGCTTTCCATACTCTTTGAAATTTTTATATGAAATGCATGCCAAAGACGAAATCCCTCTTAAAACTCATAAATTGTCAACAAAAGTTTTTATACACACAAACACACAAACAAATATAATTTCTCTTTTTTTTGTGTGGGGGGGGGGGGGGGTAGAAAGATGAGGAGCAAGAGAAGAAAGCAATGTCGAGCACAGACACTTTAAATAAACATGTTTTTTTTTATTTGTTTCATTTATTTTTACAACATTTTTTACAACCAAAATATAAAAACGAAACAACACGACATGAAAAAGTGTTATAAAAACAAAATAACAGCAAGCATACATACCTACATACAACATGCATGCTTATTTAGGAAAACATTACGAAAAGTGTAGTAAAAAGAAAAAAAATAAAATTTTTATATGTGTTACCCTCTTCTCTGTACCCCATACAAAACACTCAATTGACACTTTTTTTGTTTTTTTTTTTTGCCTCAACAACCGTGTAAATGACAACACAAATCCATCGTGTATTCCGACCGACCAATCATGCCAACCAAACAACCAACCAGCCAAACAATCAACCAAGCAAATAACAACAACAATTATAATATTAACAGCGTTAATAACAACAAATCTTTTTTAAGTAAAGTGTAAAAAAAAAGAATGAAAAGAAAAAAAACACACAAGAATAAAAAATAAATTAAATACGAGCAAAAGAGAACAAAAAAAAAAGGAAAAACAAATTACAAATAATCCATGTAAAAGCTTAACTCTTTTGTCTGCTAATTTATCGTTTAATTTGCATGTGAACGATGAAACACGGACAGACAGACGGACTGGCGTACATACATACATACATACATATATACAGCACGACTAGAATGACGACGAACGTGTAATTTACTAATTTGCACTTAATGTGCGCGAATTAACCTTTTTTTCATTATAATTTTCGTGTTGCTGTTGTTGTTGTTGTTGTCGGTTTTTCTATAACGACAACAACAGCAGCACAGCACAGCAGCAGCAGCAGCAGCATGGCATATAACAAATTGAATTTTAGCACAAAATGAATAAAAAAGAAATAAATTAAATGAGTGAAGCAAGAAAAAAATAAAGACACGATAAAAAAAATACAAATAATATAAGGTGACAACACAATAAAAAACAACAACAAATACAAAACAAAACATATAAATAAAAAACTGTTTCAAGTGAGTGAGTAAGTAAAGTAGCGTGTTTTTTATAATTGAGACGAAAAAAGAAACAAAAACAAAAAAAAACAAACAAACGAACGAACGACATTTGTAATGCAATATTTTATTAATTAACCCTTGAAACACCAACAACGCCATCCATCACCATACAGACACACAAACAAACCACTGCAACTTAATTGCTCTGTTTCAAGTGAGCTGGTTAAGATAGGAGAGGGGAGAGAGGGGATTTTTTTTTATTAATTCTCATACTTAATTGCTTTATAATTGAATTGAGATATTTAAGCAGGCGACGTTAAATTAAAAAGAAAATCAAAAAACAATTTTTTTTTTTTTGGTTTTGTTATTAAAAATAAACTGAGAAAAATTTCAATTTAAATTTAATAAGAAATACGAATTTCAAGAACCTACAGAAAAATGATTTTTGAAATGTTAAGTTTAAGAAATTGTGGAAACTCACGCAACGTAACCAAACTTTCCGTTCGTTTCTAGCATACGAAAGCAATTGGATAATCGTTATCATTGTCTTTAGCTTTAGCGGCAACCAAATCATCTAAGTACACACTGTTTTGATTTTAGAACAATTCGTCCTATGCTGTCAATACTTGGAACATCTAAGAAAATCAATCGTAGCCGTCAAGCTATCGTTGACAGAATTTAAATTGGATTCCTTCAGTATTAAATTGCGGTAGCGTATTTGTATAGTTTTTATGCATTATAGTAGGCACTACTTGTTGTTGTTTTTTACATTCCATAAGAGAACCTTGCAGCAATGCGACTTAGTTTCACTGTTTGATCTGGACATCACATATCACTGATATCCACGTAGAGGCTCCTAACTTAAGCCATCAATCTATCAGAGGCTTAATGCATACCCAAAGATGGTCTTTTTCGCCGTATATTAGTATTGCAAATAATTTAAGACTGGTGTAGTTTGGTAATTTAACCGTAAGACACCAGTTCACGCTCGGTTTCAAACGACTTTTGTGTACGATTTAAGTATCTTGAGATATCGGAGAATTAATGCACGTAAGATTTAGTATTAAGAACTAGTAGGACAAACTGATTTGAATACATTTCGTACACTTTTTTTACAAGTCTTGAACTAAACATGATGCTAAAACAACAACTACTGCGACAACCATGAATTTGTAAAGTGGAGACCTGTATAGCCTCTATACACTCGTTTAACAATTTAAACACCATCGGCAGTCATCGATTAAAAAAAAGAGCCACTTTTCTAAGGATCTTTACAAGCTTTTGTAAAAGCAATGTTCCCTATGAGTTTGCCAATTTCTCGAATACATACATAATTGGTCACTACAACCCTTTAGGCAGGATTACAACCTAACTTCACACATTTTATAATACATTGAAGGCGGGACCTACAGTTGAAAGTCGATTCCGAACGATAGATTTTTGAGAATCTTTTTCCATGGCAATTTTAATTGCATTCAAGAGTTTTTGCCAGAAATCTACTTAGAGGAAGTCGCCAAAGAAATATTTTTTTCATATTTCGTTTTGTAGGAGATGTCAGACCTGTGGTTTGAACTGAGGCCTCACGTCTAAGAAGCCAACACACTAGTAGACAATATTCAAATCTAATAATCAATCGCACTTCCCTCAACCTATATTGGTAAGGTAAAAATGATAGGACAAACAGCAAGAGGCTCGTTTTTAAATATTACAACAAAAAAAAATTCTTTTAATAACGAAATCAATCACTTTCCTCCTCTTTTAATAATCATTTTATCATTTTGAATATGTTGCTCGAAACGAAAATCATAAAGGGTTAAACGCCACAACTTAAAGTCTTTACAAAAGGTAGTGAAAGGGGAACTGCATGTAGGAAGGGGCCAAACGTCAAATAAATACTTAATTTTCTGGTCGTTTTATATTCATTCCAATTCAATTCGTTTGTAAGTATTTTTTTTTTTTTTTGCTTTGGTTTGTTTCTTTTACTATTTTGTTATTTATTAAGCTTAACATGTAATAAAAAAAAATACAACAACAACAACAAAAAGCAAATGAAAATAATACTTAAGCAAGAAAAAATCAACCAACAAATCAAATTATTTCCAACAGCAATCATTAATTCCCATTTAGACATTTAAAGCTGATAAAGGAATTAATTGTTTATAAATGTATTAATTGTTTATAATTATTATTATTGTTATTGTTATTATTTATTCATTCTTTTTTTTTTTTTTTTTTATTCATTCTTGTGGGTATATTATGTATGATTTGTTGCTGTTGCTACTGCTACTACTACTACTATTGTTGTTGTTATTGTTGTTGTTGTTTCGTGTCTTTTCATCGTACACATGTAATTAAATTGTTTAATGAAATACAATAAATATAATTGATTATTGTTATTAATTTTTATCTATATACGGGCGGCAATTTCTTTAAAGGTGAATAGATAACAAATTAATTCCGTTTATGGACTTTGAAGAAGCATTAAGTGGGATGTTAACACAAAAATTTATATTTTCAAATGAAAGTCCAAAATAAATATTTATTTCTGCCCTATTCTGTATAGCGGATATTGAATAGCCAAGTAATTTTAGGTTGTAAGCATAAAGAATTTAGATCACGGTTACTATGTTCAAAGAAAAGGCAACTGGACCCAACTGTCTAACCGTCTAACCGTACATACAATAAAATTCTTAAACGCAGATAACAACGTCAATAGTCTAAAGGTCATGCACTTACGGAAAGAATGTAGTTGCCTCCCTTTTTTTCGGTAGTTCTATGCATTCGGAAAAATGTACGATTTTGGTATAATTTCAAATAACTCTGGTAGTTAGTGCCATAGTTCGTTGATGACGAAGCTGATAGTCAATCTATTTTCATACGTTGCAACTTATCGATCACATTTGAGAGTTACAAATAGAAGTTTTTGTCTTTGTTTTTTCCACCGTGTTATATTGCTATTTGTAATCTATTGCCAGTCCCACTATGGATTACTTGTCATTAGGGCAAGTACAATAGCCAATGACCCACTTTAAGATGTACTTACTGCAGAGGATAGTTTAGGAGACAGGATAATAAGGAAAATGAGAAAAGAGTTAGAAAAAGGTGGAGATAGGGAATATAGGAAAAAAGATACACTTCTTGCCTTGATGTGCATCTGGCATCTTTCAACCAGTTAAAGCTACTCACGAATTTCTGGAGCTCTCTCCAATGTCGACTCTCAACAGAAAATCCAAACTCTCAAAGAAGCTCTTGCCCAACTAAAGGCTGGACAGTTACAGAGGCAGTATTTAATAGTCTTCAACTTCTTCTCATCGCAACATTCTCGGCAATAGTCAGGTTAAGATGTATTGCAATACCCGATCAACGATTTAACCTCGAAATGTCCAATAACTAACTTCAAGCTTTATCCAAGCCTAGCAGCAAAATTGTTCTAACACTATCTATAGCGTATTAAAAACGCTTTTACTATTCCCCGCGACCTATCTAGGCCGACTAGGTCATTGAAATAGCAAAATGGTGGAATCAAAACCAACTATCAAATTGCCCTCAGAAACTGAACCTAATTTAGCGACAGCATACGTTGTCACATTACGAGGAATATATCAAGCAAAAAAGAAAAGTGGAAACAATTCCTTTAAATAACTGTGCTTGTTTGCCACCACTGTGCTTTGCTTTAGTTATTGCCTTAGTTGTTTAATAATTTATTCAGTGTGTAGTAATAATATTGAATACGATTATTTATTTCGAGTATGAAAACAAAAAAAAAACAACGAAAATAAAAACGCTCATAAAAATTACAATTTTATCGCTAGAGGGCATCTTATGTTAATTTAAATACCACCTACTGTTCGAGCGCAAACGATGTTGTGATAATGATTAGAATCAATTTTCTAATAAGTTATTAAACTTGGCAACAACAACAACAACAACGACGACGACGACAACGACAACAACAACTGCTGATACTAATAACAGTAATAGAAATATAAATGGAGACTACTACTATCAAACCTACTGCTCCAGTCACTCACACTCACTTATACTCATACTAATATTATTGTAGATTGTATATATTACTACGGCTACTAAATAATAATATAAAATATTTATAAATACGGTAATAAAGTAATGCCAATAAAAAAAAATGAATAGAAAATATTAATAAAAAAAAAATAAAAAAAAATAATACAGAAAAGAAAACCGCATTTTAATGAATATTATCAGGTAATTTGGTCAATAAATTTTAAATTAATAGTTTAAATCTTTATAAGACTACAACTATTTTAGTGTCTGTTTTTTTTTAGTATTTTTGTTTTTTTATTTATTTTTATTAGTTAGCCGGTTGGTTAGTCACTTGGTTGGTTGGTTGGTTGGTTGGCTGTTTAGTTTATATTACATATACGTAGAGAAACAGGTTTTGTTTTTTTATTTTATTTGCCTGTTTTTGGGTTTAATAATCTCGATGGTAATCATTCATCATAATTATGGTTGGTGGTGGTTTTTGTTTACGGCAAATAATTTTTAGAGATTTTTTTTCCTACTTCACATCAAGTCTTACAAGATATTTGCAAAAAAAAAAAAGTGAAAAAAAAATAAGAAATAATAAAAGAAGCAACAAAAAAAACCCAAACAAAAAAAGGAGGACAACTAAGATTGATAGTTTTTCAATAGATTTTTTGTTTTTTTTTTTTTTTTTGCTTGTAAATTATTATTTGTGTAAAGCTTTCTTATTGACTGGCTTTTGGGTTGGCCAGCATGAGTGAGGCTTAAGGAAGGAGAAAGTGTGAAGTTGTGTTTTATTTAAAACAAAAAAGAAAAAGATTTATGTTAAGATTTTGACAAATCCATCAGTTAAGAAACACAACTTTGTTGTTTATGACTTGAGGTTGTTGTATATTTTTTTTTTTTTTTTTAATTTAATATTGCAACGGATATTGTTAAAACATTAGAAAATGTTTGCATAAAAAAAGGTTTACAATGTAAAATATAAAGAAAATAAAATACTGTGGCCTTAATTAGAAACTCTAATAGAAACTAAATTATAGGAGAAATTGAATAAAATTATTATGATCAGAAACGCAAAGCTGATTACAATTGAATGATTTTAGAAAGATTTCATATGACAAAGAATGCTGTAAACTGTATGAATAACCTTTCTGGCCTTAAGTTAAGCTGCATGGAGCCATTAAAACGGTTAATTGGCTGGTTTGGATATTGGTACACTCGGGTATTTAAAGTTACTTAAAATGGTATTTATGTCTCCCTAGAGGAAATCACAAATATAATGGATAACTCTGACAAAAGCTAATGTAAACACAACGGACTTTCATCACAGAAAAATCTTCAAGCCTATACAGCCCCCGCTAGATAGCATCTTACAACGATAATGACAATATTGACGGGCTTGTTTAAGTAGTTGGCAGTGATGATAACTCTGTGGAAGGTAATTTTTGTAAGGAAACTAAAAAGCCATAGATCATATCGGTTTTCAAGCATGTATGTGTGACTAAGTATGACATTTTAATATAAATTTGTAAGAGTCCCATTTATGACATTAAAAAAGCTACCCACAATTGCTGATTGAGGTAATTAATGACCAATTAATTAAAAAAGATTCCATCGAGAAATATAATTCTTCTGTATAAAAAGTTTTTCAAGAGTTTTATGGCAATTTTATTTACTCTCAGAGTTTTTGCTAGAAATCTGGTGTGAAGAAGTCGCCGAAGAAATATTTTATTTTTCATATTTCATTTTGATATCTGACCTGGGATTTGAACCGTAACATTACGTCTACACACTACTTACTAGACTACGGTGACTTTATTAAGCTTCTATTGCTCTGATAATATCCTTTTAAGCATTTCATAATTAAGTCTTAAGGCATTTTTTTTTTTGAAGGATTTGTACCTACGTATACTAACAGATAATTACATCTCATGTGGGGTCAAATAAATATCGTTTTGGGATGCTAGAGGAATAAATTTTTTAATAGTTTTCAAATGAAGGTTGGAGACTTATGGCTACTGCTGCATAATAAAATAGAATGTATCAAAGTAAACCATAGGTTAACTTTTTTCACGGCTATAAAAAGAATTTCCCAATCATAAATTAAATACCAATAAATACAAAAGCTTTTATTACCACAAGCACTTTATCAAAATACGACGACGATTAGTTGTGGTAATAAAAACAAAATGATTTTAATTAAAAAAAAAAAAAAAACAAAGAGTATTAATCACCTTAAAAGACATACGAGTACATTTTACAGAAGACATTAAAAAGTTTACGTTGTTTAAGCATTGTGTGTAATAAATCAAAAAAATAATTCATTTTAGCATTTGTTAATTTGGTAACAAAGAAGAAAAAAATAGAAAGACTTTTAATCTTACGTTTCACATGTGGTATATAAAATTGTTTAAGAGAAAAACAAAAAGACTCACCTTATTTTCATCATTGCCGCTATCACACTGTAATAAAAAAAAACAATGAAGAAAAAAGCCAACGTTAATATAAATAAAGTCAAGTTAATTAATATAATTTTATTATAAACACTTACGATATTAAATCCTTTTCCAATATTATTAATCCTATTGTTAGGCTGTAATAATAAAACAAAAAAAAGAAAGGCAAATAAAATCATAAATTGAGATAAGCTTATCAGTACAATAAAGATTAAAGCTCTTCACTTGAAAACAAACAATAATTATGATTATAAAATTAGAAAAATAAAAAACCATGGTCTTTAAGTGATTTAAGTAAACATAAGAAAAGTTTCCAATGATTGAATCGATAAAGAAAATGAAATCAAATTGTAATCTAAGTGCTGTTAAGTACAAAAGACAGAAATTAATTTAATTTAATTACTTAATTACAATCTCATTTCAGTAAAAAGACTGTTAGATTTTATAAGGATTTGTTCTTTTTTTTTTAATATTCGATTGCAAATTCTAGATTTTTGTACGGAAATTTTTTTTATCTTATCTACGATAGTTTCTAAATTGTTATATGCTATTAAAACCATGCAAAGCACTGCTAAATTTATATGAATTCCAATTTCTCAGTAGCCTGCATTCATTGAATTAGGAAATTTATTTCAACTTTCGCCTACAATGACTTCTGTAGAAGTTGTAGTGATGTAAAGAAGATTAACGCTCTCATACAGTCATAAATTATTGGCTTTAGTGAACATTCAGACCTAGCTTTACTTGAAAGACGAAATCTACAGTTTAACATTGACTCCAAATAATATATTTAAGAAGTTTCTTCAGAACACCAATGAAAAGTGAGATGTTTGAACACTCGTCTAGTACACCAACATTTATCTCACTGTACTACAACACTGATTACAGTCAGATTTTCATAATTTAATACGGAGCCACAGTGATTTTTGGGAAATGACTGACTGTCCTGATTTTGATTTAATCGTTTGATTGATAGAGTTACAGGGCATTGCTTTAATGGTGAAAAGCAATTAAAGTCGTTATTGCTGTACACTACACAGATATCATATTCATTTCCTGTCACATGGTGGCTTTTTATGGCATAGACTTTCATATCCACCTTCTAGCTATCCAGTCACTTTTCTTGATTTATATGAACGAAATTCCATCGGCCAGGGTATCCAAGATTTCTTACAGGTTCCTTAACAAAACTAGCTTTGATGTACAGGCCAATCTAGCGTACGTACATTGACTATAAACGACTCAAGTAATTCATGAGAACTACAAAACGAGTCACAGCTTAGCTGTAGCAGCATAAAAATAAAATATATTTTCTATGAAAATATCATTTCAATTTATGTAATTAAATTCTATCCTTCTTTTCTACTAGTTACTGTAGGTTTTCAATTTAATATCATACAATAATGGATGTTTTCTATGTTGCCCTAGCCTTAAACAACTCTACAGGTTTACATAACCTAGAAGTAAACAAATTTATAGAAAAATTCAAAACATTTTTAATTAAAATAAGTCTGTCACTACGACTCCTTATTTAATTCGAGGAGGAACAATCGGAAAAAGAAACGTATAACCATCTAGTCGGTGTTATGGGATCTGTAATGTTTCCAATAACGCTTACATTTGACATTTAACACTTCTTCGCTCATTAAAAATTTGAAAATGAAGTTCAAATATGCTTATACAAATAATTATTTACTCTAATCAAAACTCCAAGGTATGAAAACGCGTTAAGAAATGGAAATTTTCTATTCATTAAGAAAACAGTTCTTCTTATGAACTGAGGGGTAAGGAAAATTGTCTCAAACTATGAAATCTAGAATATTAAATAATTTAAATTAATTTAAATTTAGCAAGTTAAAAATGGTAAGAGAATTGATCTCTCAAAGTGAACATATGTATGAAAACCTCGTAAATTATCTATGGACTATTGATCACAAATCAATGGAAAATTGGAAACTTTAACTAACATAAATTGTGGACAGTCTAATTACTACACTTTAATTATTAGGAGATGCATAATGAAATCTAAAAAGCATTGTATTTAAATATATCCTAACAAATCCTATTGAAAACTTGATGTGTAATCAATATTTTCTTAACGTTTCCTTTTTTCCATTTAAAAAAACACATTTGCCTTAAAGCCATCTCTGAAACAATATATCTGCAGACAGACAGACCACTTATTGTTATCTCAGAAAAAAAAAATCTGGCTAACTAATAATCAAATGTAAACAACTTTGTGATCGTTGTTTCCACATACAAAACAACACAAACATTGTGTGTATGTCAAATTAAAAGCTTATAAAAGGAAAGTAAAAACATAATAGGAGGAGGCTTACATCGCTTAAACGATCCTTGTGATCATTATTACTACTACTGCTATTATTATTATTCATGTTGTTGCTGTTGTTGCCACTGCTACTGCTGTTGTTATTGCTATTGCTGTTACTGTTACTGTTGCTTCCAGCAGACATCATCTCCTGTTTATGATGCGCGTGATGATGATGGTGAAGGAGATGTTGCTGCTGTTGTTGATGCTGATGCTGATGCTGCTGTTGCTGCTGCTGCTGATGTTGCAACTGTAGCTGCTGCTGATGATGTTGCTGCTGCTGGTGGTGTATATGTTGCTGATGTAAATGTTGCTGTTGTTGAAAATGCAACTGTTGTTGCTGTTGTGGATGCATTTTTGCATGCATACCAGCCATATTAATCATACCACTCATGCCAGCCATACTATTAGCGCCTCCTACCATACCCATGCTCATGTTCATGGCATTCAAATGATGAAGATGTGGATGCGTATGATGTGGTGGCGGATGGGTATGTAAATCTTTTTGATTTTGTGAAATATTTAAAGCCATCACTGTTGGCTGAGCTCCCGTTGTAGCTGGCAGTTGTGGTGGTAGTACCGCCGATGACGTTGACATATTTGTTATGAAATCGTTACCACTATTGCTGTTGCTGCTACTGCTGCTGTTGTTGTTGCTATTGCCAACACTAATACTACCACTATTGTTACTGTTATTGTTATTATTACTATTGCTATTGCTATTATTGTGCATTTTTTGATCCATTAAATGTGCGTTGGATTTCTGCTAAAATAAAAAAGATGAAGAAACAAAAACAATGTTTAAATCGTATTTAATTTAAAAGAACAGGCAAGAGTAACTTACATTATAAGCTCCTGGTAAACAATTGGCTGCCATTGAAGACATGGTTTTAAAGGAAGGTGGCCCTAAACCAGGATGAGGATGTATGCTATTGTGTTTGCTGTAAACATCGTTATTATTTGAGCCATGCGTTAACATAGTTGAACTATTATTATGAATTGTTGTTGTTGATGACAATGATGATGACGTTGTTGACGACAGGGACGTTGTGGTTGTTGTTGCTGCTAATGCTGTTGTTGTTGTTGTTGTTGAATATGTGGCTGTGTGTAGATGTTGCGTATGTGTGGATGGTATTGTTGCTATTGCTGTTTGTGGTAATATTGAGGAGTTGGAGGTGGAGGTGGAGTTGGAGGAAGAAGAGATAGAGTTTGCGGTGGTATTAGAACCAACGGGTATGATGGTATTAGGCACTAAGCCCATAGTATTGTTTGTGATCGTATGACCTGGCGAGGAGGTTGTTGTGTTTGATGCCACCGCCACCGCTGTCATACTCGTGGTGTTTGGTGGTATATTTGGTGTTAATGTTGTGCTTGTTACTGCTGCTGCTGCTGCTGCTGCTGCTACTACTGATGCTGCTGTTAGAGATGTTGAGGATATCGTAGTTGTGGCTACGGATGGCGGTTTCGTTTCGTTAGCAGCTGTAGTCATTGTTGTGGCTGATGATGACATATTGTAGGCGGAAGAAGATTTTGTGCATTTCTCATTTGTATTGCCACTAATTACAGGTTTGTTGGAAGTATCCATTGGCAAAGAATTCCTATTCGAATTTTGTAAATTCGTTGGAGTTTTCGCCAACGCTGACAACGACATTGTTGTGGCGACAGGCATTGTCGCTGTTGCTGTCGCTGTCGTTACGGCTGAAGGCATTGACACAGACGTTGCCACCGCTGTTGTTGTAATCCCTAATGCTGTTGAGGCATTTACTGTTGCCGTTGTGCCATCACATGTATCCATCATCATTGTAATACTGCTACTGTCGTTGCCATTTTCACCTGCTGGAGTCAGTGTAGCTTTACCCTCCATACCATGAACTATGCCAGAATTGCCACCACCATTGTGGTTACTAAATGCAGATGCATTTGTTGCTGTCTCCTTCCACGTTAACGACATGGAAGAGGTGTCCATTGGTGTTACAGCACTAGTATTTGTTGGTATTGTTAGTGTGTTTGTTGCTGTCAACACATTGGACTTCAGACCAACATTTGCAGAATCTGTTAAAGATGCCATATTAATATCAGAGTTTAAACTTAAATTGTTACCACTACTGCTGTTATTACTGCTGTTGCCAATAACATTATTGATACTGTTTGTGTTGGCATTACTGCCGTTGCTGTTGCTGGTGTTATTGAGCATTGTGGCATTTACTGCTGGATTAACAACACGCATACAGTTGCTGATATTGTTGTTCTCATTAAGACTATTGCTATCCTTATGATGATGATTATTGTTGTGGTTTAGATTTAGCGAACCAAGTCCACTAACTACACCCATATTGGCCATGCCACCACCAACACCAACACCACCACCACCACCACCACCACCACCGCCAACGGCATTACCGCCTCCAACACCAGTACCAGTACCAGTGCCAGTGCCCCGCACAGGATGCGGCTGTCCGGTGTCTATGATCTTTGGCATTTTGATTTCTTCAATGCTGTATGTACATGTCAACTCCTCCAGCGCAGATAAACGTTTCTCTTTACGTTTTTGGCCCAATTTAATTGCAAACTGTTGAATTAACGCATTAAAAGCAGCCATAAAAAAATGACAAAAAAAGAGAGACAGAGAGAAATAGAGGGTATTAGAAGAAAAAACTAAATCGTTTAGAACGACCGATTAGATAATAATAACAACACACAGGTTAAACGTTAAACAAATATTCAATTAGACAACATTAGTAGAATAGTAAGTAGTATGTAGTACTCTAATAATTTAGTTTTGAAGAGCAGCACTTGATATTTTTTTTATTATTTTTTTTTTATTGGATTCCTCTTTTTCTTTTGTTTTTGTTTAATAATAACTTATGATATTGTATTTAAAGTACTGTATAAACTTTCTCTAGTTAATGTGTTAATAAAGGGCTATTAGAAAATTAATTAAATTATACAGAGTATAAATCGGAGTTTATATTAAAAAAAATAAACTATGTATGCCCTTCCTATCTAAACAATATGCGTATTGTGGCATAAGTTATATTGTGAATTAACTTTTCGTATGCAATTCATTGATTTTTACTTAAAAAAGTGAAATACAAAATACTTTTGGACCTCAATTCTCCTTCCAATAAGGAATTGTACCTCAATTAACTGCAATTCTTCTATGAACCTGCGTCTATGCTTGCATTAATGTTTATTCCCCTAAAAACATAACCCAGAAACAAAGAAAAACAAGAGAAGATTCGAACCGTCGTTACATGGAAGATCAATTATTGAAAATATCAAAAAAATACCAGAAGAGTGCTGTAAACAAGTTTCGATAACTTCGATTGATTTGAAATACTGTATACAAAACATTTTGTAACCATCACGGGCCTAAACGACTAATTTCTGCAGTGGATGATGACTGTCGATCAAATGCGAGTCCTGTATGAGATTGTCAAACGAAAACACTCTTCATGGTGATCTGCACCATTCAAATTCTTAAATAAAATGGGATTGTTTACTGTAAGCAAACCTGACTAATAACAAATTCCATCAGAATAAAAGCCAATGGGGAATTTGCTTAGGCGTTCCGTACCACGTAAACTTCTACTATCTGTGTCTAAATGGATTGACCCAGTTTTTTTTTACCCAAAAGCAATATATTCAGCAGCTGTGTGAAGTTTGTATCATTATTGTTTGCAAGTGAAATATGTAATTTGATATAAAAAAAAAAGAAATGGAAACTCTTGGTTATAGGGTAGCTAGCTTAGCAAAGGGGCAAGTGATGGAATGTGTTCAAATGAATGATATCTAATTCAATTGAATAGAAAACACTGTTAGCTGCGTAAACTGTGAGACTGTTGAATATTTAAAAAACATTCACGCCAAAGAGTTTTACCAAACTCTCGTTTTCGTTATGAATAACGAATGAATAATAACCAATCTAATGCTTTCTTAATCTATATTAGACCACAACAAAAAAAAAATTCTTCATGATAATTTAATTTAAATCACAAGCTTTTTATAACTCATCTATCCGAACTATCCACAGGGCACAAGCTCCTGTATTTTATTGCAATAGTTGTCCATCAACAATCGTTGATGGACAACGTTTAAATTTGACAAGCTTTTAAAGTCAATTAATGTCTCTTACTTTGGTAAGAAAGGGTATTTTCTGACGCTAATTTAACCCACGTCTTGATATAAAGTTCGGGACACATACATACCACAAGGATCTGTTCTGTCTCCGACCTCCATTTGCTTCCTATTTTTTAAGATGTCAGCAACATTACCATCCCATTTGTATTCATGGTATGGTAACACGTGCCTCTCGTAGACGAAGTGGACTAATACAAATACATGTTCATGTCTAACCTCAAAGCAATTAGGCGCGAAAGTCCTTTGTTTCCTATTGACCCACAAATTACAATAGAACATCGAAAGTATCGTACCATATAGCAAACTCGTAGTAATGAGTTCAAGAATCTAACATAAAGTTCCCCAGGACCAAAATCAGATACATTCAAATGTTTGCAAACGGGTTCGAAGAAATATTTCAATTTAGTTAACCTCCTTGCATTGCACACTAGACATATACCGAGCGAAAATATAATAGGACTTCCATAAACTATACTCCCTCTTTTTTATCCTCTCATTAACTATTCATCTATCACCCTCAGTGCTTTACTCCTTTGAATATTGGCTAACAATAAAAATACCCATAAGAATTAAATTATACTGTGCAAGATGCTCTTCATTTTCTACCATAAAATAATAAAAAAAAAAAAAGAAAACTCTTGAAAATGGTTCTTTCTTGTACTCACCTCTAAGTCTTCATAGGTCTTAAATTCCAATATAGCGAAACCATCGATAATTTCCTCCTCCAATACCGGTGATCTGGGCAGCTTTCGTCGCACAGGCGGTGGAGGTCGAGGCGGTGGTTTATCACGCGGCAGTAAAAGTGTCGACGACGATGATGTCGAGAGGAGATCTTCATCTAGGGATTCGCCTTCACTATCACTGGGACTAGCCATGATACCAGAATGACAATCTGGCGAAAGTGGAGGATTTAATAGTAGGGATGCAATACTGTCGGTAGGTGGTAGTAGAGCATTATTGTTATTCGTGCTACTACTACTGGAACTTGTAGTAAAAATGCCGCTTGAATTGTTGCTATCCTCACCCATGCTATTGGCACTGCTAGCTTGATAAAGATGATTATTATTACCAGTAATAATTGTATTGGTGTTGGCCAAGGCCTGTGTTGTTGCTGATGCTGCCACTGAGGCAATATTGGTATTATTAGTGGGGTTGCCATTAGTGGGCGGTGTGGGGGTATTTGGCGCGGTGTTAGCATTTATGGTTGTTGCACTATTTAGACTGTTTGGTGTATTGGTCGCACTGCGATTATCACGTTCAGCCTGGAGACGTTGCGCCCTTTCACGCCTTCTCTTCTGTTGACGCTGCTGCTTAGCATTTAGGGAAGCCGAATTGGAGTTATTGTTGGAGGCGAGATTATTAATGGAATTGTTGCTCATATTGGAAGTATAGCCATTAGTGGCTGCAGCCGCTGCAGCAGCAGCAGCTTGAGCAGCGGCCACTATAGATAGTTCGGTATCGGAATCAAAATCACTATTACTGGGACCTATGGAGGGTGGTTGCAGTGAGGACATTTGATTTGTTTGCATAGCCGAGCCGGTATTGCTATAAAAATTTCCCGTCGCTCCTGCTGCAGATTGCTGATTATTTAGGGAATTAACAAGACCACCCATATGCATTGCAGAACCAAGGCTACCACCATTACCAGCTCCTAACTGACTGGGTGTACCACCCATTAA
This sequence comes from Sarcophaga bullata, assembly GCA_005959815.1. NCBI lineage: Eukaryota > Metazoa > Arthropoda > Insecta > Diptera > Sarcophagidae > Sarcophaga > Sarcophaga bullata. Next base: position 430,932 of record QOCX01000061.1, read on the forward strand.
ACCACCACCCATATTTCCGGCATTACTGCTATTTTGCATGGAATTAAGCGTTAACTGTGGAGAGGGGGGCGGTAAATTTAGATGATCTTGTGCAGCTCCACCATTGTTGCCGATGCCTCCTCCGCCGCCAGCCAAACCCAGTCCTGCACTATTACTGGTTGACAATTGCTGCGGTAGGCAGGCATTATTTGTTTGTTGTTGCTGTGCTTGCAAATGATTAGACCCCGGTGGCTTTTGATCTTGTGTATTGCTACTGCTGTCCATCGCTGGAGCTATAACACCGTCGATTTAAAGTAATTTGTTGCTCTTAAAGCAGGCCAACATGTTAGGCCTTTGATTTTGGAACCACACACTTAAAGAAAATCTTAAGGCAACAGCGGAGAGAAACTGTGTGTAGACAAGAATGACTAAAAACAGAATCGACAATTACTCTGTGTAGAGTATAAGGAGGCGAGCACTCGATGATTGAAAGGATAAAGAATGGGGGAAAAACGATTTGGTTGTCACAGGAGGGAAATGTATGAGGTGGTGGTATGCTCTTCTAAGATGAACAGAGCAAAATGAGCAGACACAATTATGACAGCCAGGAAGTGGTCTATTTCAAGTAGACAATATTATTGTTATTGTAGTTGTAGTTGTTCTTATTGTTGTTTCTGATATTTTTCGCCTCAAATACACGTACAAAACTCCACTTGAAATTTACGGTAAAAAATCGATGGATGTTTCGTCTTCGTACTCGTTGTTGTTGTTGTTGTTATTATTATTATTGTTGTTGTTGTTGCTCTTGTGTCACTCTGCCACTCAGCTATTGCTGATGTCGCTGTCGCTGTTGTTTTTTAAATCATATAGTATTTGTTGTTCTGTCGTTTGTTGTTGCTCTTAATACAGTTGTTGCTAATGTTTGATGTTACTGTTGTTGTAATTGTAATTTTTAATTGTTGTTGCTGCTGCCGCTGTTGTCTTTCACACTTTTTTTTCACTCTCTTTTTTCTTGCTCATAAATTTCTTTTATTTTTAAGTTTTTCCTCTTTTTTTTATAAAATTCTATTGATTTTTTCCATTGCTTTTTTCAATATTTTAAACTTTTTTCTCTTATTCTATTAGCAATATAAACAATAAATTAATATTAAATTAATTAACTCTTCACTTGTATTTAATTTTCAAAGCCTTTTGTAAAACCTTATGACTACAATTCCATTAAATTTTTTTTTCTTTTTCTTCAATCATATTTTTTACACTCTTTAATTTTTTTCTGTCGCTCTTATTAAAAAAAAAAAAGAAAAAGAATTACACTCTGAGACTTTTTGTAGCACTTTTATTCCATTCGTTTGATAATTTATTATTGGATTCTTTATTAAACAGATTTAATTCATTTTTTTTTTGTTCACAATTTATAATTAATTTAAAAATAATTTTTTTTTTACTGAAAATCTGTATAATTTTCCATTACAACATTTTTTACTCCACACCACACATCGTCGTTTTTTCAAGAGTATTTTTTTCCTTCATTTCTTTTTTTTATTCAGCACATATTCATTTGCACTCACACAGTTATACACTTAAACACTCGCCACACACACACACACACAATTACACATACACACATGTATGAAAACATTTTTTGATATTTTTCATGTCTTCTTTTATTCAGTCTCTTCCATTTATTTTTTCGTAGTGGTTTTTTGCATTTCTCTTTTATTATTGACATAGCAGTGCTATGTGTTGTGGTTTATATAGCGGTCCCTTTCTGACATATGCTATCAATGAGAATAATCAATATTTTGTTTTGTTAGTTTTTAGTTGTCATCTCTGTCACAAATATGTGTGCTGTATACTATTCTAATCATAATAGGAATAATAGGAAATATACAAAAACATTAAAAAGCCCGGTGTTAGAGTTGCCAATTTCTAATGTATTTATCCTACATAAATCATGGGATGTTTGCCTCAAACGGAAAACATACGATAAAATTCTCACTATTTGATAGTGTTGTCGTAATAATATTAACACATTTCATGTGGTTTACAGCATGAGGGGAAGTTTGCTAATTGGAATACTTTGATTTTATGGTACCCAGATGCAATTGGAAGTTTAATGCAATCAACCTTAAAATAATAACGGTTAATCTCTTTGATCATGAGCTAATTCATTTAAAGAAAATAGTGTGCCAAGGTCTCGTTGCATTAAGATTCCAATACAATGCTTCCATGTCTAATAAAATAATACTATAGAGGTTATGGATCAAAAGCTTTCCAAATATGATGTGACCTCCAACTGATCCTTACATAGTTACGCGACTTTTAAACTGATCGATAACTGCAAGTGGATACTGCATTCAACGGGAATGGATACACAAACGCTACAATAAGCGATTATTATGACTTCGTTTAACGGGAGCAATTTGAAACCATAAACTAGATTCTGTTACTACCACTGGATAACAATGCCTAGATATTTAATAACTTTTTATTGTAGTTTGAAATAGGCAGGAATTAGATCTAAGGAATTTGCGGCAAGTTCCAAGAAATCAAAAAAAAAATATTAAACGATGGAATGGGAGGTAAAATCTCATTTGAAAGCATCCGTTCTAAAGGAATAATATTCAGGAAAGAAAAAAGTACCAATATGATAGTTTTAGACGGCTTGTCGAATAGATTAAATACCTTTACTGTGAATATTTTTAATAAGATAAAAACGAAAATAATAAAAACAAATTCCTACAATTCCTTTAGAAAATACTCAATAGGAACCGCCTACAACCCAAAGCTATACTTCCCCATGCAAACAGAACTAAAAAAAAACAACGTAAAAACGTAACAGTTACGTTAACTTAAGCAGAGACAAAAAAATTTACACACAAAAGAGAATTACGAAAATAACCAGCAAAATTATAAAAAAAAAACAAACAAAACACCAAGAACAACAATAACACAATAAGAGGAATAATAAAATAAACAATACAGAACGTGTGTAGAAGAGGCAAAAGAGAATATGAAAAAAACATTGGCAGAAGTTTATTAACCGCACAATTACTTGGCTAAAACAACAGCAACGAGAAAAAAGAGATGACAAGAGAAAAAAAAACTAAGAAAAGTGTTATAAGCAACCAAAAATAGCACTTAAAATGTTATTTTTTTTTCAATTCAACAATTATTTTCCTTTGGCATTGTCTTGTCTTTTATTAGATGTTTTATTTTATTTTTATTAATGAAATATTCATTCTTTTTTTTCGTTTCTTTCTTTCTTCCTTTTTCTTGTTGTCCGTTTATATGTGTGGAGTATAAGCAAAACGTGGGACTAGAAAAGTTAATGAAGATTTTCACAACACACTGTCTTACATACACCGTGCAATGTAAAAGATGCAAGCACAAGGGAAAAAAGGACGTGTTCCCTTTTTGAATATCCTTTCTTTTCACACAAAACTTCAAACACATACATACACACGCGCTCGTATACAACAAAAACAATTAAAAAAACGATGTTTTTTATGTTTCTCTTTTATTCTCTTTGAATCTTTTGCAAAATTATGCCAAAGCCGCCGTATGTACAACTCACGTACGCACATAGGCACACATACACAAACTTAAGCTCACAATTCTTATACGTTTTTAGATGAAACACACAAAATAAAAGAAAACTTAGAATAGAAACCACAAAGAATGAATTGAAAGAATAGGAAATAAAATTGTTGATGTAAATTTTCTTCTTTTTTTTTTGTTCTTTTTTTCAACTTGAATTTTACACACTCTCTTAAAATCCATACACGCACTTACACACATGCTCTACGTACTCTTTCTTCATACATGTACATTTATGTTTTCTTTTCACACACACTTCTAAACAAATTGCCATATTTTTTTAATGCCTTCTCTATATCTTCTTATTTCTATAACAATAAGAAATATGATTTTCTTCTTCTTTTTTTGTAATTTTCATTTCATTTAAATAATTTGCTCATTCTCTTTTTCTTTAATTGCTAGATAATGAAAATGAAAAGAAAAACTTTTTTAAACTTTTTGTGTGTATTTCTTACATCGTTACACTTTTTTTTCTTTTTTCTTTAATCACATTCACTATTTCAGTCGTTTGCCTATACAGCCATCTCTTTTGCACTTGTGTACTTTTCAATAAGCTTGTGTTTTCTCCTCTTTAGTAGCATCCCGCTGCGAAAACATGCATTAAGAGAAAAAAAAAAAAGAAGAGTAAAAAATTTTTCCAAGTTTTTTCTTCTGTAAATTCTATTGAATTTCATCAGGTTTTTTTATATATTTCATAGTGAAGCGATTGTGCGTTAATTGAATTACGTCTTGTTGCACTTTCTGTTAATTTTTATTAATTATTTTGCACTTTTTCAATGATTTTTAGAACCGAAACAAATTTTCTAGGCGAGCCCGACCGAACAAACGCTTTACGAAGATTTACTGTGCTATTGTGAATTGGAACTCTTTGTTACGAAGTGTGTGACAGTTTGTATACATACTATTGTGAATGTATAAACAGTCAGAATTAATACTATGAGAGCGAGTGTAGCGAAAATGTTACCATAAGAATTATTACAATACAAATAAATAAATAAATCAATTATTAAACAATAACAAAAGAAATCGGTTAGATCAACTCGTTTATATTCACACAGAAAAATTCAATATTTATAGCTTAATAGGTGTACGTGGATGTAAAATTTCACGACTATAAGGCTATAATGTGTAATGCGATATTCCTGATTTGATCATCCTATAATTCATTTCCAAATACCGTTATAATTGGATTTTGAGTCAGAAATTATCACGCATTAAACCAATGAATTTAAATTCACAGTCAGGACTAATGCCAACACAAAGGGATTCATTGCTAATGTTATCTCACGGAGTAAACTATTGTCTATTACTTGCTTTGAAGAACAATTTTTATCTGTCTTTATTAGACCCCATTCGGGTTTTATTGTGATGTACTGGCTTCCAGTATAGGATATGATTTTTGCTTTGATAACTCGTGTTTAAACCATTAACTATAGGGGATGAACTAGGAATCTATGAAGAGGACACCGTGTTTGAGAACATATACTGGAAAGAAGTTCCTAAAATGGATATTTTTTTTTTGGACACTGGCGATACTTTCATGTTTGTTTCAAATAAAGTCTGACATTGTTTCGATATCCTCACACCTACAGGATGGCTAACTTTTTGGTGGATAATAAAACGAAACGAAAAAATGATCTAAAATCAAAAAAAATTTGCAAAACCCTTCTTCCTTACATAAAATCAAAAAGGAATTCGACGTTTACATTAAACAATACAAGAATATTGATGAGAAATACTGAACAGTAATTCATGGTTCATCCTTCTAAATAATGGATTAGAAAATTATTAAAGTAAATAAGACTCAAAGATCAAAATTGTTCAACTACATAAGGTGGATTTGAAAACTCTCGACTAGATATTTAGGTCCCATATGATTTTGAGAATAGATCTAGTTTTTTAAGCCTGCTAATAAAGTACATAACTTCTTGGTGGTTATGAGAGAAATTGAAACCATTCAATCCAGTTGCGAGAAATAAGAACAACGTGTTCAGCCGATGAAAGTAGAACAGAGTGAAGTCGCCGTAGTCTAGTAGGTAGTGTGTTGGCTTATTAGACGAAAGGCCAGGTGTTCGAATCCCCGGTCAGACATCAAAAACGAAATATGAAAAAAATATTTCTTCGGCGACTTCCTCTCAGCAGATTTCTGGCAAAAACTCTGAGTAAATAAAATTGCCATGAAAAGTTTCTCAAAAAAATCTGTCGTTCGGAGTCGACTTTAAACTGTAGGTCCCGCCACTCATGTATAAAATTAGCACACACAACATAAGTGGTGTGAGAAGCTAGGCCGTAATCCTGACTGAAGGGTTGTAATGGCCAATTATGTATTATGTTATGTATGTGTTCAGCCGATTGGACAAAATATCAAAAAGGACGACAAATGATTTCACAAGAGTGATATATTGCATGAGACTGCACGAGTGTCATGTTAGTCATTGTATTGGATTCGTGGGTCGAATTTAGAATATTATATAAAGTAGCCCAACAAATCTGTCGTTTAGAGTTGACTTTAAACTGTAGGTACCACCATTCATGTATAAAATTAACACACACAGCATAAGTGTTTTTCGGATTTAATACCCGTAGTAGTCTACAAGGTAAGGTGTTGGCTTATGAGATAGGGGTTCAACTCCCGGCTCAGAAGTAAAAATTTTTTTCGGCGACTTTCTTCCATGCGAATAAAATAAAGTTACCATGTAAAGTTGTTCGGAAAATCTTTCACTTGGTACAAGTACCGCCATTGACCAATAATATAAAAGTATAGATAATTTAATTTTTAAAATCAATATACCAATTTCCTAAAAAATAAATTGACAGTGAATTTCTTTTGAATCGAACCTTGGCTACCCTACCAGCAATACTGATTACTCTGGCAGATTTAATCTATTCGTTACTAATACTTTGGTTAGCGTGGTTTTACCAGGAGTATTTTCTTCATTTCTAAAGTGAAATTATCATAGAAAAATTCTTTAAATTGTTGCAAAATAGTGCAAACGACCACTTCAAAAAGATGGCGTCTAAGATAAACTATCAGAATATAAAAATTACTTGAGTATTTGTGAAATTAAACATACGACAAGAACACAAAATTGCTAAGAACAGTGTGCAAGTGTGATAAAAGAAAAAAAAGAAACAAGAAGAAGCAGAGCGAACAGTTTAGAAAAAAACGCAACGAAAGCTGTAGAATGTGCAAGAAATAAATTCACCACGGTTACTGATTACTCGAGAAAATCATAAAGTGACATTTGCTTTATAACATTGACATTTGCATTTATGTAGATGTCAAATTAAAGCCAAAAAAAGAAAACAGGAAAGACAAAAAATACACGAGCGGCGGTAGTGTAAGAGCGAAAAAAAGTGAATTTGTTTCCCGTGATGAGAAAATTATAATATAATTTAATCAAAAACAGGGAATTATTCCCATAAGTGAACAGTAAATTTGTTTTATTATTGAACAAAAAATATTTTTTTTATTTTGTAAATTCCTATAACAAACTTTTTGTGCAATTTATTCTTAAAAGCCGAACGATTTCTTCTCTGTCTTAAAAAAAAATACATCATTTTACACACACACTCTTCTCAACACATTTCCTTTTTTATATATTTTTTTTCAACTAAAATTGTGTATATGTGTGTGCATGTTTGCAAGTGTTTTTTTTTATTGCTTTTAATTCTTGATACATGGCGTAGTAGTAAATTTTTATTTCTTCAATAGAATTTGAGAAAAATAAATCAAAGAAGAAAGAAAGAGAAAAGTAAAGAAAAAGAAGAAAGAAAGATTATTAGGAAAGCAAATGAACAAAATAGCAAAACTACTGAGTTGAATTGAATTTTAACTCCCCTTGTACAAAAAAGTTTGAAAATTTATCAAAAATAAGAAAAAAAAATTAATAATCAAAAATTACGTGAAATAGAAAAATAATAATCGTATGGTATTAGATTACCACTGAAAAAGACAGCCAGCCAGTCAGACAGACACGGGCAGAAAGACATTCATATTCAATTGGATGCAAAAAAAAGAAAGAACGAAAAACGCAAGAAAAAAATCTAAAACGGCAGAATTCAAGCAAACAAGTTGCAATTTTAACTATAAAATGGCCTTAGAAATGTCTGGCAATTATTGTAAATGCTACTGAAATATAAAAAAATAGAAAGAAAAAATTAAAAAAAAAGAATATAAACTTGAAAATAAAAAACTATTGGCTTGGATTTCTCTGTTTGATGATTAATTTCATTCGGAACAATTTTTTCTCTCAAGGATATTAAAAAAAGGAAAAAAAAAAAACATTGTGCCTGTGTTTTACCGTTTTTTTTCTCGGTTTTTTTTCTTCATCAATCTCTGCCTTAAAAAGAAGAAAAATTGTTACATAATTTTCGTTATTTTTTGGTTTTATATTTCGGATTATAAGATTAAAAACAGCAGCAACAAACAACAATAATATATATATATATTAGTATATAATTTTAAAAAAGTGTTCAAATAAAAATTATTTGTCCATTTATGGTCGGGACAAATAGTGCATTAATCACACTCACACAACACACCGGAGCATAAAACGAAGTAAGTTTTTATTCGTTTTGTTTTACAAATAATTTTTGTTTTATTAATTATTATTGTTCTATACTTTTCCATTACATATGTATATTCGAGATATATGAAAGAAAATAACAATTAAAAAATATTAAAAGTTAGCTTATATGTTTACGACGACTACATATTTGGAAAGGAACATGTTGAATTTTCATCAGAATGTTATTATTTATCTACAGGAGATTCTCCTCTTTCTTCTGTAAACAATGTGTTACCAGCACTGCTTGAATGCAGTATTTGTTGTTTACAGAGCAGAATGGAAACTAACGGTAAAAGAAAAAGTTCTAAATATATTATTGGATGTAGTAAAAAGAAGTGCGCCCAATTTAAAATATTAAAATTTTTAAACTAAAATAGTGAGTTTTGAAATTATTTGACTCAATGCTGCCATTTTTTATGAGATTTTGCTTTAATGGAGAAGAAGCAAGATTGAGGACCGAAAATTTGAATACTGTACTCAAGCTATAAGTGTTAATACAGCCTGTGATAATTTTATCTTCAACCGTTTTCAACCTACAATGGATATCGTAGAGTTTGGCCCAATGAGAGACTTGACAACGACAAACGAAATTGTCATCTGTTGATCGCAATGAGCTGGCACAGTAAAAATCTCCAGTTAACTACTGAATTGTGGGTAAACTCTTATGCCTTCAATAAAGGGTTACTTATTTAATTGGTTATTACAATTCTTTAGTCAGTATTGTGACATAGTTTCTTACACTACCCATGTTGTGCGTATTAGTTTTATCCATGAGTGGAGGAGGAGGTTTAAAGCTAACTCCGAATGACAGATTTTGTTTTGGAGTAACTTTTTATGGCAATTTATTTGCCCTCAGATTTTTGCCAGAAGACTACTGAGGAACATTCGCCGAAGAAATATTTTTTTATTGCATTTTGCTCGAAATGTCCGGACTGGTGATTGAATCTCGGCCTCATGTCAAATAACTGTTACTAATGTCAGTCTGTCTTTTTGGGTTCTTTTTTCTGATGTTTTAGTATCTCTTGATGCAACATGAGTGAAAACTTTGCGATTTCTTTATTCAATCCATTGATTATAATTAATGGAAACAAGGAACTTGATTTCCAAAGCATTAACAGCAATAATTTTCCTTATTTAAATCATCCCATACGCAAACAAACGCAATGCAAACGCGACATATTCAAGGTATTTTTAAATTCTTTTTATTTTAATTAGAAAGTGTTTTCAATACCTGAAAATGTTTTAAGACAATTTACATTAAATGAAAAACTTTAGCGGAATTACAATAAAAAAAAAACTAATTTTATTGGCAGATGATGAGAACAGCAGTCACAGTCTATTGTTCACAAGTTTTCCGGAAGTAATATACCTAAATCATCATCAAAAGCGTAAATAAATACAAAAAAAAAATTGAAAGACAGAATGAAAACAATGAATAGGTGTTAATTTAATAATGAAATAAAGTTTAATTTTATTCTGAATGCAGATCATTTTTTTTTATTTATATATTGTATATGCATACATATGAACGTATTAAATAATAAAATAAAGATTTATACACAAAGATTTTATTGAAATACAAGTATTAGTAGTAGTGATAGAGTATTTTTTCTGTTTTACTTTAGAAGTTATTAAATTTTGTTTTCATAAAAATCAAATCGTTTCTTCAAATACTTATGTATGTATTTGAATATTGCTAAAAATAGAAAAAAATTAAAAATTTTATACAAATCTAATGTTAAAATATTTGATTTTAATAAAACAAAAATCCATTTTAGTTATACGGTTATCGAAACGAAGTTTCAATACAATACAATACAATACAACACAAAAATTTAAATGAAAATTAAGAAGAAAAAAAATACAACCGAATAATATGATAAGTCTGCTAAACATGTGCTTTATAACAACAACAATTTATTAGTACATGAGTTATTAGAAAGTGTTAAAAACTTAAAGCGCAATAAAGCGTTTTATAAATACAACGCAAACTGTAGAAGATATATGTATATGAACATGGTGATATAATAATAAATTCTTATTGATTTTGCATCAAAAAGGGGGGATTCACAAATTTAAATTTGTGTATAATAGTAACACCTAGCGGACGAATTGATATGATTAAAGTGAAGTTGCAAGATCAGCACTACGGCGTTAATCCTAAAATTTATATTTTAATAGCCAATGAAGTCCCTGATTTACTATTACAGGATAGGGTTGATTTGAGTCGCCATAATCCATAGGTAGTGTATTGGCTTATTGGACATGAGGCCACTATTCAAATCCCAAATATAAAAAAATATTTCTTCGGTGACTTCCTCTCAGCAGATTTCTGGCAAAAGCTCTGAGGGTTAATAAAATATCTCATGTATGAAATTACTCAATATAAGTGGTGTGAGAAGCTAGGTCGTAATCCTGACAGAAGGGTTGTAATAATCGATTGTGTATGTATGTATATATGTTGATTTGATGTAGTAGTTGAAATGGTTTTTTAACGATACATGGTTCCAGCATTCTCACTTTGACTCAAATAATGATCCCAAAGGCAGAAAAACTAACTAGAACGTCTGAAAACTAATCTAAAGGGGAGGCTGTTTTAAATTAAAACTACAGTTCTTCAACAAATTTCTGTTAGTTAGTGTTGATTTTTGATACAAGGGTAAAGCTGGTCAAACATTAAACTCATCATTTTGTAATTGAATTGGTAAAAAATATCAAAGTATCACTACCAGCTCTGCAGAAATCATATGTTCCTTCTTCTTCACAAACTCCTTTAATATGAAGGTTGAGTGTATTATTTTTGATGTGTTAAGCAGTTAAATTTGACGTAATGCCATGCAAGTTTTTATCGATCGCGATTAAATTGTTGATGACGGATTAAGGAATTAATAGAGATTTTTCGCACAGCAATTTTTTCCTATTTATTGATGGTGCAAACCAATGACTTGGAAAATGATTGACATGTGTTGCTGTAACTTAATCTTTAGAGCTGAAATTATGACTAACTTTGTCATCCACTAACTTTACCATATTTTTTTAGCAGTTTTACCTACTGTTTGCTGAAAGAGGCAATTGCACCCTACACGTAATACGTTACTAAATTATAAAACTTTCTTTAATATTAGAATTATTAAATTATAATGTTTAATTATATATTTTGTTTGTTTGATCTTGATCTTTTGATTGAAACGAAATAGAATTCGTGTTTTAAAAACGATTGTTAAAACAAAAAGAGAGGGAGAGAGAGAGAGAGAGAGAAAAGAGAATAAAAATTCAAAAACTCCGAAGCATTGATTTTCAATTTCATTTTTGTTATGTTATCACCTAAAAACCTTGTTATTATTTCATTATTATTTAAGTTAATTTATAATTTCTAAACATTTATCAGGCATTTAGCACATTTTGCATTATTTTTTTTCGCAGGTTATAGAAAAAGTCATTTCTTGTTCGACTGTGTTGGCTAAGTAAACAAAAATTTTAAAAAGAAAAAATATTTTTTTCTTTCTTTCTTTCGTGCAATTAAAATAAAATCAACTTAAAAAAAATTTAAAAACGCAATTTTTTTTTGTTTAGTTTCTTTCAACTACGTACTTATTGTTATTATTTTTAAATGTTTGTCTAGATAGATTATGATTAAGAAAATTAAGTTTGTGTTTTCATTTCTTTTTGGTTCGTTTCGTTTAGTTTTGTTTTGTTTGCTTAACTAATATGTGTGCTTAAATTCACGCTCCTCTTTCCCGGCATTAATAGAGTGTATTTATTTATTTTTTTTTTGTATTATTTTTTAATACATAATT
>QOCX01000061.1:442898-454224 GCA_005959815.1 Sarcophaga bullata
CCGTATATACCGATGGTTGTTGGGTGTAGAGCGCTAAATAATAGTTGCTTGTATTTAAAATTGGTTCAGGTTTTTTCCATTGACGTCTTTTTTTTTTTTTTTTTTTTTTGATACTCATTTTGTACTCCTCGTTAAAGCTATTTACTGAACGGAGCAGCATTGCAAAAAATTATTTAAAAAATTTTCTTTTGATTTTAATATTTTTAAATTTACTCTTCTAACTCTGATCTATTAATGAAGATGCCAGTAATCTGTCTATTGTTTATTGCTTTTTTTTTTTTTTTTTTTTTTTTTTTTTTTCTCTAATCTTATGATTGAGTACAAAATTGTTGCTGCTAATGTTTTAAGTGCAGCTATATTTTTCACTTTTTTTTTTCTTCTTTGTAACACATGTTCGTTATCAGCAGTCTCGTGATAGTTTTTTTTCTTTCTTTCTTTTTATAATTAAACACTTTTCATTTGCAAAAAAAAAATTAAATGGAGAGCTACATACTTCAAAAACAATTTAATTTTTAAATAAATTTGTAATAATTTAAGATTAAAAATCAAATGCTTATTATTGTGAAATTGCTTTTTATCAGTATATAATGCCTGGTATAGTGACATCCAAAAACTATTGGGTTCTTGAGCTCCTTAGGTGAGCTGGGCAATGGCACAGCAAGTGTTCCATTGTTTCGAATGCTTTGCATTCCATCGAATGTCCTGCATTCATTATTTGCCACTACGCCAATACGATTCAGGTGCATATTTATTAAATTTTAAAATACTCATGGATATCTCCTCAATTAAGATTTCCCCAAAGTATTTTTGTATTCTTCGTAGAGTGTCATTTTTCCTCAATAGTCGATGTGACAATTCCGCTCACTTTCTCAGCTTTGGCTTGTATGAAACTGACTATATCTGTAAAGATATTTAAATTTCTACACGTTAAGCATACCAAACAACCCAGGTCATAACCCAGGTCATAAACATCCATACCTCCTCTTGAAAAATCATATTCTGGTTAGCAAAGTTCTGGAAGCAAAGTTTATTTTAGAACTAGAAAGAAGGCACTGTTACATGCTCCGATTTTGATTGTTTAAATGTTATTCAATACTATTCAAGGAAAGACCTGGAAAAACCACACGTAGAGAGTAATAACCTTTATTTATAGACCTGTGATATAATCATTTAAATACCGCAAAATAAATCCAAAGATAATTTACAACAAAATCTTGTATTATAATTGTAAGATTAATAATTTTATATTAAAATAAATAATTATAAAATATGCGGCTTTATTTTTTACAACAATAGGCACTCGTGTTAAAGAAAAATTAAAACTTTCGAATTTCGTTCCCCAGCAATGCTTATTTTTTCTTTTAAATGCCCTCAAAATTTTAATTTAAAATATCAGACTATAGTTGTTAAATCCAAAAACTATTTGATCTTTGTGGATAGAAGTCCAGAAAGGGGATGGTAAGCAATATTACAAGAACAGTATGGCAAGGGGATGTGTAGAGCTATTATTAAAAATAAGGGAATGTGAGATAATCTAACAATAAAACTTTAGATACACTTCCACTGTATGCATTAAACTAATAATTTTAATATTTTTATATTTTAAAAAGTCTTATAAAGATTATTATTTAAAAACTCAATAAATTTTATCTTTCTTTTTTAGGTTTTTAACTCTGGATTAAGAGAAGACAACACAGAGAATATCTTTTAAGAGAAAGACATCCCCACTATTTTTTCTGTTTAATTTGTTAAACACAATTGGCATTCCATTGATTGTGGTCGAAATTTTAAATCGTATTTTAACGCAAACAATTCAAAACGCAGTTAAGTCCTTTAAGCCTACGCTGGCCACACATCTTACGTGTAGCCTAGGCAAACAGTAACAACGGGAGAGAGTGAGACAGAGAGCGAGAGCGAAAGCAAAGAAGAATAAGAGTTTGAAGTGGGCTTTAAATAAGTAGACTAGAATTTACAAAATAGAAGAAGAATAAGAACAAAAGACATTAGCGAACAAAAAAGAAAGGGAGAAAAAAGAAGGTAAAACTAGTGTACGTTTTACCATTTTGTTTCAAATTCAATAATTGTTTTGCCATAAAGCAAGTTGAATGGATCCTTTTGTTGGTTGGTTTCAAGAGGAACAGGAGGGTCCAGCTTTACTCACATGGTGTAAAATTTGGGAAACCAATGCGCATGAAATGAGCCAACTGCTGGAGCAACAGAATCAACAACTTCAGCTACAACAATTACAGGGCGGCGGTAATAAGTTTAATAACGGTGCTAATTTAACTGCTAGAGATCGTGATTCTATACAATTGCTATTGCAACAGTTTAGTGGTTTACGTAACAACAACAATAACAATAACAATAATAATCACAACAATAATAACAACAACAATAATAATAACGGCAACAATTCAAGCGGCAATACATCCAGCAATAATTCCCTCGATTCAACAACCACTACGACCAATACAACAAACGATACACATACACCTGCCAATACAACAGGAGACGGTAGTAACACGACTAGTACGCCTTTAACCGGTAAAATGCCGTCTCACGAACGTCCCAGCTATTATAATCCGTCGCGTAGGAAAATTGGTCGCATTGTTGACAATAAGGCCAGTACATATAATTTCAATAAGCACATGGACAAATTGATATCGAAATACAAAGGTTGCCCTTGGCGTGTGCCAGATTTCAATTATTGTCGCGGCGTTTTGGGCCTCCATCAGGAGATTGAACAATTCTACAATTATGTACTGCCCACACCCACCGAACATGCCATACGCAACGAGGTGGTACATCGTATTGAGGCTGTAGTCCATTCCATATGGCCATCGGCTTTAGTTGAAATTTTTGGTTCCTTCCGTACTGGTTTATTCCTGCCTACCTCTGATATTGATCTTGTGGTTTTAGGTGAGCAAATAAAAAAAAAAAATAAAAAAAAAACTAAACGAAGACAATTTTATTCTTAATTTTCAAATCGTAAAATCTATTTTTATTGTTTGTTATGTGTTTGTGTGTTTGTGTGTTTGTATTTCAGGTCTTTGGGATAAAATGCCCTTAAGAACTTTAGAAACTGAATTGATTGCTCGTGGCATAGCTGAACCTCATTCGGTGCGTGTTTTGGATAAGGCATCTGTGCCTATTATTAAACTAACCGATCGTGAGACTCAAGTGAAAGTCGATATCTCATTTAACATGCAATCGGGTGTCCAATCGGCCGAATTGATTAAAAAATACAAGCAAGAATTTCCCTTGCTTGCTAAACTGGTGCTGGTGCTAAAACAGTTTCTACTTCAGCGTGATCTCAATGAAGTCTTTACCGGTGGCATTTCTTCCTATTCACTGATACTCATGTGCATTAGTTTCCTTCAGCTGCATCCTCGTCAAATTCATGCCGAGACTGATAATTTGGGTGTTTTACTATTAGAGTTCTTCGAATTGTATGGCCGCAAGTTCAATTACATGAAAATTGGCATTTCCATAAAGAATGGCGGTCGCTATATACCCAAAGAAGACCTACAACGTGATATGATTGATGGCCATCGGCCGTCACTGCTGTGTATAGAGGATCCTCTAACGCCCGGCAATGATATCGGTCGCAGTTCGTACGGAGCTTTACAAGTAAAGCAGGCTTTCGAATATGCTTACCTTATGCTGTCACAGGCTGTGAGTCCTCTTAATAATTGGGCCAACGATTGTAATGAACGTTCAATATTGGGTATGTTTAATTCAATTTGGATTTAAATTTTTAAAATCGTTTTCGATTTCAATGGTTTCTTGTTTTTGTTTTTGGAATTTAATTTCAGGACGTATAATACGTATCACCGATGATGTTATAGATTATCGTGAATGGATACGTGAACATTTTGAACATCTTGTGGTTACTCGTCACTCCCCCGTCTCAGCATTAGGTGGTCCAGGTACACCGAACGTTGTGGGGAATACCACAAAATATATGCAGATACAATTATTGCCTTCCACAATGTTACCAGCTGGCGCTTTAACCGGGCAACAGCAACTTCATATAATACCACACCTCTACCATCACCAGCAGCAGCAACAACAACAGCAACATCATGTGGCTGCATTAAATTCGATGCGGCATAGACGTGGTAGCAATTCATCGGGTGATGATTCGGAGGATAGCAAAGAATGTGATGCTGACTCAACGTCACCGACGACAGGGTCGAATACACATATTGTGATGGGTGGTGGTGGTGGTGTTCCTTCAATGACACAAGCAACATCCGCGAATATTCACACAGCTGCTAGGATGGATACATGATGAATAGTTGCCGGTTTGGTGCAGCAACAACAACAACAACAGCAACAGCAATTGGTACAAATGCAAGTAGCAGCAGCAGCAGCAGCAGGAACACAGTTCGCTCTGCATACTGGCAATATCAATGCGCTGAAAGCGTTGCCGTTGCAGCAACAAACCCCGCAGCCTCTAACACAGCAGCCATCACAAACACAAAATAATTTTATATCATCACCACCACTACAACCATTGTCAACAGTAACAACTACAACAACAACAATAACATCGCCAACAACAATAACATCAACACAGTCGCTTAATGAAATTGTTATACAAAATATAACAACAACCACAACAACAGTTGTAACATCTTCCTCCTTTACGGTAACTACAGCGGAAACATCGACTGTGTCAGTAGCTACAACAACTGTAACAACGCCGACATCAACGCCATCGTCGCCCACGTCTGATTTTCAAACGCCATTATCCTCTACCACTAAGAAAACTGTACTTTCGCCTTCACCACCTAGGCAGCAAGCCATACAACAGCAACAACAACAACAGCAACAGCAACAGCCATCTTCAAATAAGGCCCACTATTATCGTCAACAATTTTATGTACCACCTCCTATGCAGCAACAATATCAGCAATATGCCGCCTCTAATCCAAATTATGTTGCTCCCAAGCCACGTTATTCAACACAGCAACGTTTACAACAACAGCAACAAGTAAGGCAACAGCGTATGCAACAACAAGGCCAACAACAGCATTCAGCTGCTTTGTCACGTCAACATAATGTCTCTACAAGTACATCCAGTTTGTGTGGCAGTGCGGGTGCCGGTGGTGGTGGTTCGGCACAAACGACGACATCATCGTCTTCGACCACTCACGGCATTCTAACATCAGCCTCATCGACAATATCGATTATTTCCATTTCATCAGAGTCATCAGTGGCCTCAAATGGATCCGATTCATCGTCGAAATCGGGTTCAGAATCTGAATCACGTCCGTCAAATTCAGCTTCTTCCTCTTCAGTATCGGCTTCAAATATGAAAGCAGGTATGTAGCTCAGCGTATTTTAACCGCGTATTATTTTAAGTCTAATATTTATCAAAACGTGTCAATGGCTATCATTAATATTATCGCATTAAAATTGTACAGGATTGTGTATACTACAATTTATCTAAGATTATAATAGAAGGGCTTCCGATATCAAAAATACATGTATTTAGAAAACCTGACTTTAAGAAATTGAATGTGCGGGATTCTCTCCAGTCTGAAGAAACAAATTCAAATATCCAAACGTTTCAACCCTATCAAATGCACAAAATATTGTCAATTATAGGGTTGATACATAATTTTTGGGTTTGTTTTTGGCGATAAAGAATAAACGCTATACGTCCCTTTGATCTACCAAGCCGTGCAACTCCTTCCTAAAGAGAAGATGCCTCATCGGTAATCAGAGCCATAATTGTATTAAAAAGTTTTGAATGAAAAAAAAACCTCTTTTTCTATTGAGTCCAAATGTTCACCAACAAAATTATTTGCACCCGAGTTGCAACCAACTTTCTGTTCACTTAATGGCTAAAGTTAATTGACAGTATAAATCCAAACCATGAGAGAGAGTCAGCACATTGAAAAAACTTTGCTGGTAGTCAGCTCTTCTTCTTCCCTTCTCTTTAGTAAGCCATTTTTCATAATCAGCCTACTTATATTTAAAAAATTAATCAATTGTTGGACTTTTTTATGTTCGATTAAAGAGTAAAGTCAAGATGTTAATAACGAACAATTTTAGTACAAAATATTGCATTTTTTTTATTTAAGAAATATAATAGAAACTTATTTTACGCTTACACTGTTTCCTTTTCTGTATATTTTCATGCTTTTAAATAAAAATAAGATCAACCACCAAATCGTACGTATAAAGACAACAACACGGAGAAGAAGAAGCACAAAAAAGCCACCAAATCGAATAAATGGAAATAAAAAACGAAAGTACAGTAAAGTATAATTATAAATATATTTTTTAAGGAAAAAAAAAAACAAACAAACAAACAAACAAACAAATTAATTATAATTGTATGAATAACAACAAACAAACAAACAAAACTTAAAGCATTTAGAAATTGAAATTGTCTGAGAATAAAAAAAAAACAGACATCAACAGCAACACAGTATAGCAGCAGATAACATCAATCAATATACATACATATAAATATATATATATATATATATACATACGATATATAAATATAGATAAACTCTTAAATCTTCTCTTAAACTACTCTTAGCATGATAAGCAATATGTTATATTCAGCTTCACTTATAACTTTAAAACAAACTAAACTAAAACAAAAGAAAACAAAACAAAAAAAAAAAAAGAAAAGAAAAGAAAAGATTAAGGTACAATACTACTCCTACAACTAGTTCCCTTCTTAGCTTTTTTTTCTCCTTTTTTCATTACAACTCCATCATGCATTATGCAAACCATACGAATTGTGTAAAAGTTCTGATCATCATTATCATTATGATCATCATCTATCTACAACATTATTGTTAACTTTATTAGAAATCAGTTTGAAATGTTAAGAACCAAGAGACATAGTTATACATATACACCTTAAACAACAACAAAACAACAAAATAACAACAGCAACAACGAATTGTAGGCAAATGAAATGAAATGAAAATGAAATTGTTAATGAATAATGAAATTAATAATGACAGAAATATCATTATTAAAGCTAAAGTAACAAATACAAATTACAAACACTTTAATTCTAAATACACTCGAAATAAAAAATAAAACAAAAGATGAAACGCCGCTCATACATACTTACATACTATACATACATATATATATATATATATACACATCATATAGGCATTATAGTTAAACTAAATAGCAGAAAGAAATAAAAAAGAAAAACAAAAAAATATTAAAAAGAAAACGCTAAAATAGTAATTCTTAAGTAATAAATAACGTAACGTTGTAGAAAAATATACCCAAACAAACGCCCTACCCCACAGACCCAACAAACAAACATCATCTCCCAAATTCAAACACATCTCTCCAATTCCCAAAGTAGTTTGTAAATTGTATTGATAATAAAAGGAAACAAAACAGAAAAAAAGCAAGCACTTCAAACAAAGTGTGTTGTTAAGCAGAAGAGAAATGTCCCAATAATATTTAAATAATATTCTGTTTTTGTTTTTTTTTTCTCTATTTTTTCTTTTCACTTGTTTTTTATTTTTTTTTTTTTATAATTTATTATAATTATGTTTAAATATGTAATTGTTGTTGTTTGATTGATGATGAAAGAACGGCAAAGAAAAAAAGAACAAACATATTCTCATAAGCACCTCTTACACATACACACACACACCCACACACTTAGTACACTTAAAATTGTTACAAATTTCTTATTCGTCTTCTATTTTCTGTGTTGGCATTAAGCTCTAGTATTACAACATAATTTCCCATGTTTTTTTTTTTTTTTTGTTTTGTTTGATAAATGCATGAAATGTTCATTCAATTTTATTTAAAGTTACAATAAATGTGATTGAAAACAAAAAACTCTAATTAAAGTAAAGCCACTATGTGGAGACATTTTGTTGCTTTTCGTAATGCATTTCCTGTGTGAAAAACGAAATTAAGTTGCTATTTTGAATTTACAAAAATTTTTAAACAATTTCTTAAATTGTTTCGTTTTTTATTGGCATAAAAATTTCTTGTGAAATACGGACTGGAAATCAATTTTTTTTTTTTCGAGCATACTGTGAAAATTATTGTACATTTATTATGACCAATATAAACAATTAAATTGTTTATACATTTATTAAACAAACAATTAAATACATTGACTAATTGAAAGAAGAAGAGAAAGTTTTTTCACGATTCAATAACAATTCTGACTGTATTAAGATAGAGGTTATTAAATGATTAATTTTATTTTCAAATTCAACTGTGTTATAAGTAATAGCTTTCAATAGATTTTTGTTTTTCATATTTAAGAGACTATTTAACCAACATTTTCATTCACTGATTCTATAAAGATGATTCTATTTCTTAAAATTATTTGCGATAGATTAACGAATGATTAGTAATAATGATTTAGTAATAATTGCTATTCTATAATAAGACAAGAGTCTTTTAATAATAGCAACTGAAATTAGTTTTCGTGGAGAGTACTTTTTTTTATTACAAAAGAAAAGAAAAGCTGTTTAAAAAATTATGTATCCTTTTGGTACGCTGAATACCATACTATTTCAATTGCTATTCTAAGTAAAGTAATTTATAAAATCCGTTTTCTAATTTCTTTTCCGATTTACATAGAAAAGCAACCACATAGTTATGTTGCTACTCGTATTCGTTGCAGACATTTCGTTTGAAATAAACCACTACCGGGAATAGATTTTCCTTCGAAAGTCATTCATTTTCTCTACATTTTTGTATTCAACAAAATATAAAAATTTAAGTTTTCGACTAAGATCTATTTTTGAAGAAGGAGTTGTTGGTTTTATGTCAAATATTTATGGTCAAAATGCGTAAAAATATCGTTACATAATTTATCAACTGATTGTTTTCAATTTAAACCTGTTAACAATAATAATTTTAAATTATTTTTTTGGAAAACGTTGTGTAACACGATTGATTTCGATTTCAATCACTAGATTCCTGCAGTAAATTGCCCACTTCATGCTTTCAATTCAAATTTGCTTTAAATATCAGGTCCCAGGCCAATGGCGTGGGTTAATACCGAAGCATATTTCGTACAAATTCAAAACAATTTTATTTTCATAGAAATTACGTTGGATTCAGAAAGACAGTATTCATAATCATATTTGTATGTCTCTACTAGCAGCCATTTAATTGAAAAAAAACATTTTCGATTATAATTTGTATTTAATTTTTTTTCTAGATTATTTTTTCATTGTAAGTGTACTATAATTTTCTCCACAATTGCTTTTAATGAACTTTAACGCGATGATGTAAAAAAGTCTTAATTTTAAACAAATGATGATTTGTTGTTCAATTTCGTAATTAATTGATAATTATGGCTTTTACAGTTGCTTGTAAAACTGTTGTTGAGATTGGTTATATTAAAATGAAAAAAAAAATTATAATTCCTGCCTTTAATACTTTTCCGTATTTAAAAAAATATTATTTCCATTAATTAAATCTTTGTTTTCTTTATTATTATATTATTTGTTAAAAGAGAAAAACCAAAAAAAAAAAATTTTTTTTTTTTAAAGCGACTTTAAATAATATTTGTACATTAAAAAAAAGAAAGAAAGAAAAGAAGGAAATAATTTTCTAAAATCGTTGAATAAATTGGTGAATTATAAATAATTAATAATAAACTAAACCGCCTTTATGGTCTTCGAAGTAAGGTATTTCTAATTTTTTTTGCAATGAATTGCCTTACCTTTTTATTTTTATTTTTGTTTATTATTTTATTCAATAACGTTTATTTATTAAGTATGCAAGAAAAAAAAAATTTTTTTTCTTTTTTTTTTTGTATTTTCGAACACAACAAAATTAAGTCAATATAGTATAAAAAAAAAATTGTAATTCTTTAAGTTGAAATGTGTTTTTTTTCTTTAGATTTTTAATACTACTGCTATTAAGTTTAAGTAAATTAATTAATTATATTAATACATTTCCTATTGAGATTTTCTTCTAGTAATAATACCTAAATAATAATGAAAATATGAATTATTTTTCAAGTTATGTTTTATACAAAAGCCATTTTCCTTTTTTAATTTATTTAAATTATGTTAATTTTTACATTTATAGGAAATTTTATATAATTTCCTAAGCTTCAGTGGAATATAAAGCATAAATAAATGAATTGTAAAGAAATATTTAAAAAAAAAAAAAAAAAAACACAAATGAATCTTTAAAAGAAAGTTTTTCACAAAATTTTTTCTTTTTAATTAAATTTTAATATAAAGTCATTTAATTTAAAACAATTACTATACTATTATATATATAGTTATTTAATAATTTAATTCAAATTAAAATAAATTTATATTTTAAATTTATAAGAAATTAAAAAAGAGAAGAATTAATGTTACTACCACCATTACAACTATTACTACTACTACTACTACTATTACTATTACTAACCCTTTATTATAGTTTAATATAATTATTTTAAATTTTAAGAATTAATTTAAAAGAAAAAGACTTTTAAAAAGTAAAACTTTATGCTTTTAAGCCCTTCTTCCCATTTTCAACTCCAAAAAAAAACAAACAAAACAAATGTATTTTCTTGAACCTTTTTGAGTTTTCTGTAAGATCAATTTGACTTTACGATTATGGCTAACAAACGAATTTCGTTTAAAGATTTGTGCAAAATTTTTTTAAATTATGCATTTGGTTTTCAATTAAAATCTCTCTTTAAACATGTTTTACAGCTAAACTATAAAAGTTTCCTAGTGAATTCCGTTTCTTATCGAATAGCAAATTTTTTTCTTAAACACTTTTTTTATAGAAATTTCGTTTGATATTAATTTTCGGATTACTTTTAATACACATGGAGTTTGTGTATGCTATAAACACAAAGAAAGAATTTTTTTTTTTTTTTTGAATTTTCGATTTTAAAATTTATCAAAAGTTTATAGGGGTAGAATATAAATAATACT
Source organism: Sarcophaga bullata (assembly GCA_005959815.1). NCBI lineage: Eukaryota > Metazoa > Arthropoda > Insecta > Diptera > Sarcophagidae > Sarcophaga > Sarcophaga bullata. Next base: position 453,821 of record QOCX01000061.1, read on the forward strand.
ACTCGTTCGCTAGCCATAATATACTCTTTTGTTTTCTATATTATCTTTATCATTTATTTACTTTTTCTTTTAACAATTATTCGAATCTTAAACAATATAAAAATTTGATTATTTTTATGTTTTCTTTGAAAAACCATTTTACCTTTTGAAAATGTAATTTTATTTGACCTGTTTCCTTTCATTTTAAATTATGCCTAGGATTTTTAAAAAAAAGTCATCTTATTTTCTAAGGCATTCAGACATTTGTAAGAGAATATTTGAAAATTTTAGAAATAAAATAGTAAACATACTGCCATAACTTGCTCTTTACCAAAAAACAAAAAAAAAAAAATCAAAAAAACAAAAAAAAAATTAAAAAAAAATTATATTTCTTTGATTTTCTTTAAAAAAGCAGCTACTTTTTA
>QOCX01000061.1:454243-487628 GCA_005959815.1 Sarcophaga bullata
ATTTCTTTAAATCTTAATAAACTAAACATGTTTTGAAACTGAATTTGAACAAAAAAAAAAAAATAAGGGAAAAAAGAAATTTTAGGAATTTAAAAATATTAAAGGAAGAAAATTTATGAAAAATTTATGAAAAAATTAAACAAATGTTTTTAATAAAAAGAAAACTTTAAATTTTTTTTAAAAATCAGTATTTTTTAAATGATTTATAGATCTACATATATTTTTTATTCGGAATTGTTTCTAAAATAAAAAATAAAATTCTTTCAAAATAATTTTACCATAAAATAGCAAAATATTCACTCTAGAATGAAAATTAAGAAATAAAAAATTAAATGTGGACATGAATTTACAGAAGAAACTACTTTTTCGAAAATTTAAAAAAAAAAGTTCTTTGTTTTCGTTTCTTTTCATTAAAAGAAAGAATGTTCTCTTCAGAATTTATAAAATCCAAATACTTTTTTATACTCTTTAAATAAAAATTCTTACATTACTTAAAAATAATATTTGAAATAAATAATATGTATACTTATTGATCTATTTTATTACATTCACAATAATTATTTTAGAAATTTAACAAAATTTTTAATTAAATTCTGAAATTATTAAAAAAAAATTATTAATTTTTTTTTTTATTAACTTGTCTTGAGTTTTCGAATTTTTTTATATTAAATGGAATATTATTATTATTAAAAAAAGAGCTTTTTCGTCACTTAATAAAAAAGAACACACATCAATATTAATTATCATGAACTTATAATATCCTTATTAAGTTAATTTTTTAATTTATTTTTTCTTTTTTTTTTTTTGTTTAACATGCAATAAAATTTCATTATTCGATATCAAGAGGAATTTCTATAAAAAAGAATTTAAATTTTTTTAAGAAATTCTTTTGCTTTACCGTATAAGCTAATAGGCCTTCTGAGTGAATAGAAAAAAATACGAACAAAAAAGAAAAAATAAAAGAAAAGAAATCATTATCAAATCATTTAAAAACTACAGCTAAACTATTACAAAACATTTAAAGGAGAAATGAAAGAAGCGTAAAGAAAATAAATACTAATAATGTAGAGTATAAAATAATTAAGAAAATCAACAACCACAACAACAACAACAAAAGCAAGAGAAGAAAATATCTTTGTAATTATTATTATATTAATATACATACATACATACATACATATACTATACATACTATAATTATTATTATTATTATATAAATATTAAACAAAAACAAAAACAAAACAAAATATATTATTAATTAGTTTTAATACAAAACAAAAAAACAACAAAATGATCATAATATATTATAATGTAATATTGTTTCTATTGTTATTTTTCAAAACAAACAAACAAACAAACAAAAACGAAAAATCAAACTCAAAACACAATTTTCAAATTTTATCATTTTTTTTTTCTTTAATTATTTTCAAATTTTATCATAATAATTTTATATCATTATTATTGTATCTTCTTCTTCTTCTGGATAACTGTGTAAAATGTGAATTTTTTTTATTTTAATTTTTTCAAAAATCTTTATTATAAAAAGGAAATTATTATAAACATTGTAAGAAGAATAAAAACAAACAAATTATATTTAAATGATACAAAAAAAAAAGAGAAGAATTATAAAACAAAACACAGAAAACAAATATTTAAAATATATACTACGTTAACAAAGAAAGAAAGAAAGAAAGAAGAACAACAAAGAAACAAAACTAAACAAACAAACAAAAATCATACAAAAAAATCAATAAAATTTTCAAAAAATCACCCTGTATTATATTGCAACATTTAATATGGGGCTATAAAAAATTTAAAAAACCTAAAAAAACTCAAAAAAACAATGCAGTTTTATTTCAATCGAAGATGTTAAGCCCCACTGTACTCTAAGTACTGAATTTGTATTAAGGAATTATCAGTTTCATGCTGTTTTATCAACCAAGGCTTGGCCTTTTCTTCTGTATATTGCATTATTTTCAAAACTAGGGTTGCAATCAAGTGGCTTTCAAGCGCAATACTAGGGAAAATCACAAGTCGTTGTAAATGAACTGCAATACCTCCACATTCCGTATCGAATCGTCATACATTACAATGATCAATAAGTGCCAATGAGGTGGAAATGGTTCTAGAGATGAAAGCTAAGCTTACCCGTATCGCCACGCTTATCAATTGTCAGATAATCTTAATGCATCTGCTAGTAGCAGAGTACAAATAGTGCTCGAATTGAATTCGTTCGTAACGAATTTTAAAAGAATTTAAAATACCAATTCGTGAGAACAATCAAAAAACAAAAGCATTCAAACCGAGTCGAAAAGCATCAAAACCAATTGAAAACGAGCAAATCTTTTTTCTTAATACGTTCACGATGGCGTGTACCACCGTTGGGCCGCACTAGACCGCCTCATCGAGCGGTGCGCAACACCGGTGGCTCGCACTAGATTGTCTGAACGGGCGGTGTGTACCCCTGGTGGCTCGCTATTAGACGATACGTAATACCGAACATTTAGATCTTTAAAACTTCAACTATCGAAAAAAATACCCGAGAGTTACGTACGTCACAATAGAGCGAAAAGCATTAAGCGCTGCCGCCAGTAGGTGACAAGCATGAATAAAAGCGCTGGCGGGAAAATGTTAAAAACCAAATCCCAACGGTATTAAGTTTTTATGTGCTGTTGCTGTAAGACGAATAGTTTCAGGCGAACGTCACTGAATTATGTTTGTATTTCCTATATAAACAGACTTATGGCTGAAAGCACTTGTCTTACAGAAACAGGCTCTTGACCTTACACAAGCAACTTGATCAGAATTGAATTGTTGTTTGCTCCCTATCTTGTCCCGGCAGCTTTCCAAAAGAAATGTCAGTTTAGTCGCTAGTCTTTTATTTAAAAAACGAATTTTTTATTTCAAAAAAAAAAAAAAATAATTACTTTCATAAGTTTATTGAATCTCTCTTTTTTTACTTATTTCTTAAATTATATGTAAACGAAATGATTGCAATTCAAACACCAACTCTTACATCGATATTTGGCCAAATAATCGCTTCAATCCAATCGATATAATAAGAAACTCGTGTATAGATCGATGGTGGTAAGCCCGCACAGCCTAAACCAAACGATGTTACACCCAAAACATAATAAACTTTATCAAATTCCATAATTAAAGGGCCACCTGAATCCCCTTGGCATTCGCGTATATCATGAGAGTCATCAGCACAAATATGAGTGTCAATAATATCCGTAGACTTAAGCTTATCATCTAGTTTATAAAATTGTTGGCACTCTTCTTTCTCTACTATATGTAGAGTAGATTTCAATAGACTACTAGAGGTGGGCCCACCATAACCCAAAGCAGTGACTTTTGAAAAGGGTATGCTTTCTGAACTCCATAGGCAAGCAATTGAGTTGCTGTTGTTGATAATAAGAAAATAAATGTTGTTGTTAGTTTCGCAATTTAAGTAAGTGAAATGAATTGAATACCTACTTTACTTCATTTTCCAATTCCACCAATGCTATGTCATTATAGATGGTGGTTATATTATAACCAGGGAATTTAATAAATTTTTCAATTTTAATTGTATTTTCTTCATCGGTATTTAGATCTGTAGCGCCTACACGCACAAAAGCAGGAGTTTCTCTGAAAAGTAAAAGCATGGATTTTGTTTTATACAAAAATAAATTCCTTTGAGCGGAGAAACTAAACTACTTACCCGTCTATGTCAGCACAATGAGCAGCTGTCAGTACAAATTTCTTGGAAATTAAAACTCCCCCACAGGGATACCAGATTTTGTTGTCGATTTTGGATTTCCAACCTAAGGCGGCCTAAGAAATTGAAAGGGAAAGTAGACTTTATGGATATTTGACTTTTGACATTGTGAAAACTAAGATATTTGGCGGAACAATGTTTCACAAAAAAGCACTCTTCTAGTCATTCCTAAGCTTTTAAAGTCAGTCGGACAAGTTCTGAATTAAATTCAAGGGACATAAATCGCCAAAATTGTTGATCCCTAATGTAATTTGATCGTGAACTGTCAAATAACTTAAAAAATAAACACAAACTTCAACTTTATTTTTCATCTGTGGAAAAGCAAATTTAACAGATTGCCAGAAAAGCTGTACTTATCGTCAGTTAAGCAGACTGCTTCATTGTAGTTTTTCTTTGACCTTTAAAGTTAGAGAACCTATTGCTATTATTATATTAGCAACAGAAAAATAACTAATCGCTGAAAATACTGTGCAGGACAGTGGCCGTAACACATTGTTGTAATACTTGCGTCACGTTAGCCTTTATAAAAGTGGTTGCTTACCGAACGTAGATGATAACTTTGAAGCCGTGATGATGACCCGAAATTGACTCTTCGCCAGCAGATCTATAGCTTTCATTAGCATTTAGGGAAGTCACATGCATGCTAGAACGGTGGTGAGTGCAAGTCCATCTAAATTTGTCTAAATCTAAGTTACATGTGTGATTAGCATGGGAAATACAATTGAATTCATACATGAGATTGGCGCTCCTCTGTAGAGAGGCAAACAAGTGGTTTCACAAAAAAACTCCTCACATTGTCAAATGTAGGATGGGTTAATGAACCCACTTGTAGGGACCCCAGATAAATGTGACCCGATATGGATATACGTCGAACAGAATTTGCATTAACCCTATCAAGATTCCATTTAAGGAGCCTTATAGCAGTAATAACAGGACACTGGACTCTGGGTGTTGACGCCAGGAGACCAAGAATACTTAATAACGACTTTTGCAGATGCTGCAACGATGAAGAAGAAGAGCAACATCTTCATAAGATGTATTCTTGAACACCCGGAATTCAGTTATAAAAAGTGCCTAGCCAAAGTTGATTTGAGGACTCTCGGAATGGTTGTGAGATACCATCCAGGGGCTATAATTACATGGCGAAATAGGTAACATCGGTATTACAACGGGACTCTACAGGATACAAGTAACTAGTTTAACCTAACCTACGTTACATATATGATTCACTGGTTTGTATGAACCACAAAAGGGTTAAGTCTGCTGATTGTTAATTTTCCAGCCATTATTTCTGCTTCTACTTGTATTACAAAGTTTATGAAAGGCTTTTTACTCTGCATGCGATCATGAGTGTTATTACTAATCGAACTGAGGTCATAGGTTTTTTTTGTTTTGTTTTGGTTTTTTTGGAAATTTTGTATCTTTTAGGGTATTCATGAGGTACTTTACATACATTCCAATCATTTTAACTACTTTGTTTTTGTTTTTGTTTCCTCTTCTGTTTACATGCATAGAGAGGATGATCTTACTTACCATAAAAGAAAACTCGTTCCGTTTGCTGGTGGGTTTATCATCATTATTAACTTCGGATTTTCGTTGATTTAGTAAATCACACTCTGTAAAATGAATTGAAATAAAATCAATTGTTTTATGCTTAAGCAATTGCTATTGCTAAGTCAGGCTTACCTAATTCGCTGGGTTTACGCTTAACAGCCGGCATTTCGGTGGTAGGAAAGTCTACAAAAATGCTTTCATTTTTTGAAGGCTTAACACCACTAGTGGCATTGGGACAGCAAACGAACTGTTCCTTCTTAATGAAATAACAAGTTTTGGGATAGACGTTATCCTTAACCCACTTATTGTGAACAACTGGGCATTCTTCCAATGTTTTACATACACCCGGTTGGGTATTGGCCTCATCGAGAAAGCAATCATCCCATTCTTCCACTGGAAAAATAATGCCACGCTGTGATATTGGCCGTATGGCTGGTACGCAGTCTATTAAAGAAAAACAATTTTTAATTGTTTAGTTTCATTCATTCATTATGTCTTGGAAAGAGTGAATGGTAAAGTGAAAACTTACAATTTTCTTTTATTAATAGCATGGCTATTGACACCACCGCAACAAATATATGCCAATACAATTGCATTTTGTTTTTAATATGGCCGGGTAACGAACGTAAAAAAATGCTTTTTTTTTGTTGCTGTAACAAATAGGATCCGCAATGAAGCTTTTTTTCGTTGTTATCTTCAAGACGATGTATTGTCAACTGCACTCATCTTTTGTATTTTAGCCAAGTTGAATCAATTCAAGTCTGGCTTATTAAAAATGCTCTCACTCGCTCACGCTCTCGCTCTCCGTGGTTATACACAACAATTAGGGTTTGCCAAAAGGGGAATACCCCGAAATATTTATTGAAGCATTCTATTTGAAGTTTGATTTGAAGATAACAAGTGGAGTGTTGTTAATTTCTTTAAATGGCTTAATTAGGGTGTTCGATGAACTGTAAACAATGAAATAACATGATAAAAAAATGGTTATAAATTATGTAAAAAGATCCCCCTGGAGTAATTGCAAGTATGTATATAGAGCATCTGTTAGTTGGGATTCAGCAGCGATTTACAAATGAAAATCGGTCCATGTTTTTGGCGTTAACCGTTCTAAAATCTCACTGCCAGAGACAAAGTTTGCAAGTCTGTCTTTAACTTAAAACGTGCTGAAATAACTTTTCATAGGGCATCAATTGCTCAGAGCCAGCGGTTTTCTTTCTATGAGAACAAAGTAGAAAAATCTGGATTTTTATTAGACATCCGAGTCTTTTAATGATTTACGATAAGAGATCTTTTTGAGGCTAACTGCGACTTAGCCACTTCCACGATCGATAATGAAATGAATGACACAAAATTGTTGGTAGATTTTTTATTACAAGACAATATGCTAATGCTCTACAAGACGCTTAACCTCCCTGTGCTTCTTTATGGCGCAAAACCATGGACTCTATTAAGCACCGATGCAGTAGCTTTGAGAGTATTCGAGAGAAAAGTCACACGTAAGATCTTCGGTCCAGTACGAGTTGGCGATGATACCCGCATCCGATCCAACAGTGAGCTTTAGGAGGTCTTTAACGACATGGACGTTGTGCAGCGTATTAACTTCAGGCGGCTGCGCTGGCTCAGCCATGTCGTTCGAATGGAGGAGATGCTCCGGCGAGACGGAAATTTGATGCGGGAGTCTTCGGAAGTCTGCGAAGAAGACGACCTTGTTTGCGTTGGGAGGACCAGATCGAGGAAGGCCTGGCATCGATTGGTGTGACCAACTGGCATAGGCGCGCAAGAAGCAGAGGCGCCTGGAAGGATGTGTGAAGGCAGGCTGAAATCCGTCAATCGGGTTATTAATGGCCTGGTTAAGGAATGCCGAGTATTCCTTAGCAAAATCACGTAATTACGAAATTCTAAAAAATCATTCAAATATGACGAACGTTTTACCCCACTGGAAGCGGAGAATATATGTGTACTGAAAATCTTAACACCAGCAATTGAAGGATAACGAGATCTTTCGTTTTTATTATTAGATGATCATGGAGCTCCCAATTTATAGTTTCATTTCTTTTCCATATGGGAAACCCTAACAAATGTTTCTGATTTTTTGTGGCTTAAGTTCTTAACGAATTTCTCTTCTACTGCCAACTTCTACTGCCTTCTTCTCAACATGGCCTTAAAAATGTTCTTCTTCTCATGTGATTCTTTATTCTCTCCATCTCTCTTACTTTATGGGCAATTTCCCTGTTTAAACACTACTGGCAACAAGATGCAACCCAAAGTAAAATAAACTTTAGAGATTTAAGACACAATAACACCACAATCGTATATTACATATGGGTGTGTGTGTGTGCTGAAATGATTGTCATTCATAATTATTTTTTTCAACTGACATATACTTAAGGCAGGTAAAATTTTAAAAAGGGGAAGTATGACAACCAACCTAATTTATATTCAATTTTAACTTGGGTTTTTTAAAGTTTACCCATCCTCTTAAGCAGAGTTTTAAGGCTTAAATTATTAACTTTTTTTGTTCGTTTTTGTAACTCTAGGGATACGTTCCCCTAAAAATAAATGAATTTGTGGATTTACACGTCGTAAAACGTCATTATTCATCATATTTGTATTTGCGCTTGTCTTTTAGAATTTTAAGGATTTTTAATGGATTTTTTCCTTTTAATGGGAGTTACAGAACAAAGCATTTATCGCTGAAGCATTATTTTTTTTATTGTTGTTGTTGTTATTATTGTTGTTATAATTACATCTGCAAATGGATTTTGAAATTGAATGTGTGTCCATCAGAGGCTTGTACATATAACATATGGAAAGGGAGCCGCTTTTTAAAATGTTTTTGAGATTCATACTCTCTTTAGATCTCCCATGACTAGGATACTCTATCTTTAAACGTTTATATGGATGGACTGAAGTAAATTTCGTTTAAAATTATTAGGGGCGCCCTTATAGTTGATTGTATTGTCAAAGTTTAGACATACGAACCTAACCTCAAAAGATATTCCTACTTTTCTTAATAGATATCAGTATCCTGGACTCCTCCAAACATTTTTGTACCGTGCGAGGTTTCAGACAAGGCGATCTCTTATCAGGCGACCTCTTCAATGACACTATTATTCAGTGTCCAGTTGCTTATGTACATTGACAAGTAAGATGTTACTACTGCCTTTAACACTATGGACGGTGTATTAAGATGGGTCTGGCAGTAAATGACGGCAAAACCAAGTATGTGTTGTCGACATGCTGTTGATTGGATCCCAGATTACGGGCGATAACTATACTTTCGATATAGTCAGAGAGTGTGTTTATCTTGGCTCCGCCGTTAGCAAAAAATATGTTAGTCTGGAGATCAAGCGTAGGATAAATCTTGCCACCAAGTGCTATTAAGGTCTTAATAGACAATTGAGTAGCAGAGACCTCGTTAGTACAACAAAACTAATACTCTACAAGTCGCTAATTCTCCCTGTGCTTCTTTATGGTGCAGAAGAATTGACGCTATTAAGCCCCGATGTAGCAAAATTGAGAGTATATGAGAAAAAAAGTTCTATGTATGTTCCTCGGTACAGTGTTAGTTGGTTAGGATTTCCGCAACTGATTTAACAATGAGTTGTATTGGCTCATTGTGCAACATGCGACATGAACATTGTGCAGCGCATTAACATCCAGCAGCTGCGCTGGATCGCCTGGATGAGGATGCTTCGCCGAAATAGGTATCTGATGTGGTTATTACTGGAAGTCGGCATAGAGACCGCCCTTATCTGCGTTAGAAGGACCAAATTAGAAAGCCCTGCAATCGATTGGCGTGACTAACTGACGAAAGCGCGCAAGAAGCAGAGGCTCCTGGAACGATGTGTTAAGACAGGCCATTAATCCGTTAATCGGGTTGTTAATGATCAATTGGGTAAGTGAAATCAACATATCTCACCACTTGTTATCCATATCTTAGGGATTATATTCAATACATCACGATTTGTATGGGATGACAGCTAAATATGATGGAAAATCATTTCGCTATGACTGTTGTATGCTTGTATGCCTGACAAATATCTTTTATCAGCATGAAATCTCCTGAGTATTGTGGATGTCTCATCGATTTTCTTAAGAATGCTTAGTTCCATCAAATGTTGATTTTGTAATCAACTTCGGTTAGATGGTCGTGTTTCGACTAACACAAGTTTTACTTGCCAAAAACAACAACATCATATTTAATAAGAGGCGTTTCTCTAATCACTATTTTATGTTTCTGTAGCAAAGTGTAAAAAAATTCCACTTTTTTTTATAAAAAAATGTTTGTCGATAAATTTTAAAGTGGGACATGGATATCTTCATCCCATGATTTTAAATACAATATCTCATGGCGTATAATATATAAGATAAAAGCAGCTTCTATGAACAAGTATTCTATGCCGAGTAAGGATTTGGGTCGAGTTTGGGAAACTGTCCCTGCGAACGGAATGCATTCCACTGCCTTTTATTGCGCAGTAAGAAGCTGGACAACAAGTAAGGTTTCAGCACAACAGTGCTAGTAGAAGTAAACAAATAAACATCTCCTATTCTTCTCTACATTGCAAAAGTGCCAATTAAATGTTTCATGAATACCACACGAGTCCACATTATTTCACTAAACTTTGACATTTTCTGATAACTTTGGTCAGTAGTAAACAAATACATCCCCATGAAATTGTGAAAAACTGATCCTTTTAAATGAAATTCCAGTGCTCGGTTCTCTTGTTTCTACTACAAACTGTTTCCTTAATTCAATTATATGCATAGTATAATCCAGCTTATAAAGGTTCTACTGTATTTGGAACCGTTGTTTGTCTTATTTATCGCTCAAGATGAAATCCCAGTACATATGTATGTATGTAAATATAAAAGTGATGTGATTACCATAAAACTATTCATTATAAATTTAATACTCATTGGAAATGGTTGTCATAAAAAGATTTTTATTGCTGGCGTTTATTATAAAGTTAAGCTGCGCTATACCAGTGGATAAATGGCACAACACAGGAGGGGATTTACCAGTATTTTTCATAAACACTGAAAATAAAGTAAAGTATTCTTTAAAGACAAATCTATTTGTCTGTTTAATGGGATCTTTGAATGATTTTATATTTCTAAATATTATTTGTTCCTGTAGTATAATTGGCATGAAGCTTGGAAAGAATGTGAATCAAGAAATATGAGTCTAATAGCTGTGGATACTATGGAAAAGCATAAAGCTTTAGATACAGTTTTAAGGCAAAAATTTGGTAAGATTTTGTAGCCATCTTAACAAAGAAATCTTATCATAAATTTGTTTTGTTGTATTCTTTGTAGAAAAACCACCAAATTTATGGTTGGGAGCTAATGATCTTGGCGAAGCCGGCAAATATATTTGGTATGCTACAGGACGACAACTTGATTTTAGCAATTGGAGTAAAGGCAACCCTGATAACTATAAAGGTTTGGAGAATTGTGCTCATATTTGGGATCAAACTGATTTTGAATGGAATGATGGCAGTTGTAAATCGAAAATCGGTTATATATGCGAAGAGAATCGTTTTGTATTAGCGGCTCGCAGGGACTTGGCCATAAAGAAACATTTTGTTGATGAACTATTTGCATTACACAACTAATAAAAGGCTGAAAACGATTGCCAGTCATTACAATTTAATAAATTTTAGATCAACAGTTTTCCTTACTTCGATCTTTAACAGATGTGTGTTTGTGTGTTTATTCCATTAATGACGTCGAGTTCTGATCTTAAGATTAAGAATTGTTTCTGGTTTATACGTACGTACACAAGGTTTTCCAAAGCTACAGCAGAGTTTTGCACAACGGTTTAGGCCCACTTATGTGTGACCAACACTTCAAGTTTTTATTGGGTACAGTTGGCTGAAGTCGCCGTAGTCCAGCAGAGTTCAAGCCCAGTCATCTCGAATGCAACCAAATATGAAAAAATCGTTGCAAACTTCCTCTCAGCAGATTTCTGGTAAAAATTCTAAAGAGTTTGCCATGAAAAGTTTGATAAAACTTTGTTCAGAGTCCACTTTAATCTGTAGCTACCACCTCTCCTGGATAAAGTTAACACACACAACGTGTGTGGTAGGCGAAACTTGTTCGTAATTCTGACTGAAAGATTTTACTGTCCAATTAAGTAAGGTGACTTGAAGTTTATTTCCCATTAAAACGTCATTATAAGTGTTCATTTGAATGAATGCACAACAACGATTAGCTTTTTATTGTTCAGAAGAGACATTCAACTGTCCTTTCAATCATGGTAGGCCATATTTTTTTCTTTTTTTTTTTTTGCCGTTTAACAAACAACCCTTGTTGCTGCAGCTGTGAAAATAAAAAGAATAAAAATAATCGAAATGAAAAGCAATTTAATAAAATGTTGTTGTAATAACAAATGACGTCGTTATTATGACGCAGCTTTACATGATACTCACGTACTTGACGTACATAGGTAAGTAGAACGCACAAACGGGCCCCCAAAAACAAATAGTGGTTGTTGAATTGCCTTCCATGTTTTCCAATTGAATCAACAGGGATACAACAATAACAGAACATTTAATACAATGTTAGGATTGTAAGAGCACATGGTAAGTACGTACACATGTATGTGAATAAATGGGTAATGGTAATAAAAAAAAAGGATATCAAAACAAGAGCACTACACAAGTAAAACTTAACAACAAAAACATTTTTTAATACGATACAAGAGAGTAGTTTAAAAAAAACTACTACGCAGAGTTGCCGTTCTTTCACTAAAAATCCTATACACCGGCTAAATAACAAATAATACTTCAGTTTTTTTCTTTTATTTATTTAAAGTAAAAACAATTGATCAATAAAATTCTTTTTAATTTCCAGATTTTTACGTGTTTCAGCCAAGAAACGATTTTCTTCACAAATAAAACCCATCTTTTGCATACAGTTCGCATCATTCCACTCATATTCCACACGATCAAAATAATGAACGCAATGTTCCTCTTTAGTAAAATGATCTGGATTACCTCGACTCCAGTTAGTGAACTCAAAACGTTTACCTGTCGCATACCAAACGAAAGTACCATCGTTACCCAAATCATTGCCGCCAATCCAGATATTGGAGCGTTTGTCTAGCATTAAAACAATATTTCATAAAACATAACCTAAATTTTAAAGAATTTTACAAAATTTACCAAATTTCGTCTTTAATATATTGACTAAGGCTTCATTTTTCTCCGGTGTATCCACAGCTGCTAAAGACATATTTTTGGCTTCACATTCATTCCAGGCTTCAAACCAATTATACTGTACTTGGAATAAACATTTGTTTGAATTTTATAAGAAATTAAATTATTTACCGTATAAATTATTACCTTTAATTCGATTTCTATGAAAAATGGTGAAAAATCGCCTTCTTTATACCATTTATGTATTGGTATGCAAGGCATTATTTTAATAAAAATAAAAAGAATTATTAAAATTTTTAATTGTTTCATGACTTGTTGCACTAAACCTTTAATGTATACTGGATTGAAATCACAATTTCTACTTATAAACACATATTTGATAAGCACCACTATAATTTCAATTTAAAAACTTTTTGAATTCTTTGAATATTTTTTAAGATAAAAATTATTTTATAGTATAGAGAGCAATTTACACCATTTCTATTTGTGTTTTATGCTAAATTTTTATATTTTTATTGCATTGTAGTGTAGATATTCTTCGGTTATATGTAAAATAGAAATTAACCTACTATTTCCATAAAATTTCCATTCATTTTGTCTATTGATGAAGCTTCATCACACTCATCGAGAACTTTGCAGGGTCTACTGCTTTAAAATCCTAAGAATATTAAATCGTAGCAGCTAAACTTTTTAGGGAATTAAGATAGGGCTGCTGAAAAAGCAGTCAAATTGGTGCTATCAAGATTACAAAAATGCATATCATCTAGCTTTCTATGGAGATTCAGACAGTATCATCCCTAGTGAAAGATTCTATATAATATATTCCTTTCCAGGTGATATAGTTATCTATTGAAAGGCTATTTGAATCGGAGAAATATATCGCTTGGATCTTGTCAGTACTGAAATTTTCGTGCTGATCTTTTAGTAATAAATAATGTTCTAAGTCCTAGAAATCAAAGAAAACAATAAGTAATACTATACATCTCTGATGAGATTTGGCGGATTTATGTCCATTGGCCTTCGTCATTGTCCTTTTGTCGTATGAGCAGCGCATTTAAAATTAAGCAGATTTAGGTAAATTTGGTACTCATATTAAATACTAAACTTCTCAATCTTATTTAATGTTTGGAAATAATTAATTCCACTGGTCCAAAATCCATTATTTCCTAAAAGGCAATTTAAAATAATATCTTAAAAAAAGTGACAATGGTAACACTGTAAACAAATGAACTTTTGTAAGAGAACCGATATTAAAGAGAGAAAGAGCGAATGAACTTATTTTCAAAGCTTTTATAGAGTAAACAAACAAACAAGCCGACAGTTTTTTATTCGAATATTGTTAACGAATAAAGCCCGCCAATGTTTGTTGCTGTGGTAAATTGCAAACAAGTTCAGTTGCTTTTCAAACGTCAACGGTGGAAGGCGTGAGTGTTAATGTGAATATTTGTGATTATTTGCGAAGAAAACGTAAAAGTTAATAAGAAAAAAATTAGAAATTATTGAACAAAAGTGTAATTAAAATAAATACAAAAAAGTGGTTTGTTTATGCAAAGAAATACAAGAAAAATAATAACAACAATCACGCGGAGTTTTCAATTACAACAAGTTGTGTTTTTTTAATATGAAGGTAAACCAGTTTTTCAGCAAAAAAAAAAAGCAAATTTTGCGCGAATGAAAACAAGTAACTTATGCGGGAGTTTTTTTTTTTGTAAAAAAAATGTCTTAAAATTTTATAGGCAAAAAGTATTTTCTTGGGTTGCTTTTCAAGGCCATTTTATTTATTTTTAAGGTTTTTTTTCAATTTACCATTTTTTTGGTAAATAATAATAAAATAAATAATAACTTTTATTGTGACAATTATACGAGTGTATGTATGTGTATGGAAAGGTTTTATTACGATCATGTGCTCATTTCTTCAAAATCTGCGTTTTTGTTTACGATTCTCCAAAATGGAAATCAAAAATTAAAAAAAATGCTTCACACTCTATGCCATTAACAACGGGAGATAGTCTTACTCAATGTGTGCAAACTTTAAAGTGATGATGTCATAAATGCTTTTAAAAACAAAACAATTGCAAAACATCATCAACAACAACAACAACAACAACAATAAGCTTAACAACACGTAATTATCGAAATAAAAAGTGATCGTCAGTAAAGTTCTACAGAAAAACAAAACAAAAGTAAAGTACAAAAATGAAAAAAGAAAACAAAAACAACAAAAAATCAAACACATGTACTTCGAGTCCACGATAAATAAGCAGAGGCCATTCCATTCCATTGTTGTTATTGCAAAGTTCTAAATTAAAGTTAATGAGTAAGAGCAACAGCAAGTGTATGAGTATGTTCATGTGTATGTGCATGTGTGAGTGAATTTCTTTTTTAGTGAGATTGACTGATGGCTGTAGTTTTCAAACATTTGATTCCCTTCCATTCATCCATCTTGTATTTCACATAAAAACAACAATTTTGTTTTTGTTTTTTCGTATACGGACTGCGTAAGATAAAATTAAAATCTTGTTGTTTGTTTTTTATTCCCGCATTTGAAAGGAATATTTGTTTTTCGTGAAATATTATCACTTTATTTATTTTCATTCAGTTTTTTTTTGGCTAAATTAACCGAATTTCTGTGTTTTTGACAGCAGAGTTTTTTGTGCGTTAAACAAACGAATTTTAGAGAAGATTTTTAGAAATTAAAGTTTTGATTTTTCCATGTATTTTTTTTAAAGAATTTTTCGGTTTAAGTTAGGTTATGTTATATGTGGGTAAACTTTCTTTAAATGACTGAAATCCAAGCGATATACTTAA
Organism: Sarcophaga bullata; assembly: GCA_005959815.1. Lineage (NCBI taxonomy): Eukaryota > Metazoa > Arthropoda > Insecta > Diptera > Sarcophagidae > Sarcophaga > Sarcophaga bullata. Next base: position 469,532 of record QOCX01000061.1, read on the forward strand.
GTAATCTTACTTAACTTAATTGGTCACTAGTCAGGATTACGATCTAGCTTCTTATAAAACTCATTGTGTGTGTTTTACTTTTAAAGTCGACTTCAAACAACAAATTTTTGAGAAACTTTTCAAGGAAATTATATTCATTATATTATTATTATATTCTTTTTCCCAAAAGACAGCTGAAAGGAAGATGCTGAATAAATATTTTTTTATATTTCGTTGGTCGTTGACTAGGGGTTGAACCTCGGGCTCGCATCTAATAAGCCAATGCACCGCCTACTAGACTGAGGAGACTTCTGTTAAGTGATCATTCTATCTTATTACGAACGTAATGTACGACCAACATGAAAATAATCAATACTTCTGAGATAACTCATGTAGTTAGAATTAATTTTTCTTTCTTTTACGAAACGCTGTTTTGGTTTCATTAATTTCTAAGTATTTCCAGTTACGAAGGTCAATGATCTACTTAAGCAGTTTGTTTGTAAACATGTTCTGGATGTTTTATTATTTCTTTTGTCCTCAAATTCAAAAACCTTATGGAGAGGTATTTCAAATTGCCTGGTTTGTATATCACCACGCCTCTAAAAATATCTAGATAGGTAATGTCATTACAGTTTACATCACATTCTAATTTTTTATTCAAAAATAATGTCACTTCATTTCAAATTTTTTTCTTCTATATTTTAAGCAAAAGATTTAATTTCCATGCGGTTACATTTAAATTTTTTAAAAATTTATTTGCTTTCATTGTGATCTTTATACACTCTCACACGATTACAATAAAAACTGAAACCTCAGATGGATCGATTAGTCATGACAATTTCAGTTTATTTTTGTTTTTTTTTTTCACATTCTAAGTCTCTGTCTTTGTTTTGTTACTATTTTTAAAAATTATTTCAAATTATTATTGTTTTTCTTACTACTACTACTATTGTTATTATTGTTGTTGTTGTTATTGTTATTATTACACACTGTTATCAATTTACTACAATAACAGCAACAACAAGTATAAATGTTTATACCAGTATTATTGTAATTATTAATTTTATTATACACTCGCAATGAAATTTTTAATGGCAATTCTTTAGAATTTCAATGTAGAAAGGGAAGTATGCCTTACTAGGGGGTTGTTTAAAGGGAAACGGTTGAAAGAGTGAGAGAGGGTTTTAGTCGTCTAGTATAGTGATAAATAGATCAGAAACGTTATAATTATTCCAAGAATGTTATCATCACATACGAGGCTTGTTAAAATAAAAAGAAATAATCGGTAATCGATATCTAATACCCCGTAGTGTAATAGGTAATTCATTGGTTTATTAGACGTGAGGCCGTGGTTTAAATTCCAGTCCAAACACCTTAAACAAAACTAAATATGAAAAAATTATTTCTTCTGAGATTTCTTCCGGCAAAATCTCTGACCGATCTTAAAGATCTCTAGTGCGGAGTCGATAATATGACCTGCAAAGCCATTGAAGTGTTCAAACTCTGTTTGGAGTTCATCAACATAAAAATGGCAACTATGTTGAGATAATTTTCACAATAGTAGAGGGTCCAGCTTATCGCAAATTTAAAAAAAATCGAAACCAACGACAAGTAAATTGCAAGCCAATATAAGTTTTAACAGAACTTAGTGGTTTTAAGAGTTTGGACATGATGGCCGAAAAAAGTATCACCAACGAAGACGTAACTGCAAAACATGTTCTCTGTTCGAAGAGCAAAGCTTAAATAAATTTCTATTCATATTTATTGGCTTAAAACCCTACTTTCAAGACACTATAAAGCAAATTACAAACTGTGAACTGTTTATAGTTCGCGAATACAAATAAATTGTAAGAAGGTAGTTCAGTCTCGAGGTGCAGCCATATATTTAAAGATAAAAGTTCAACCCATACATACGGGAATTGTATGTTTATGACATATTCTAAGAATCACTCTCATGATTTCTGTAATTTTTTTTTCCTTTAGTGCTTTTTGAAACACGCCTCGTCATAAAGATTTTAAAAATTAATATTTTTGTTGCAATATGATACGAGGGTAGTGCCAAAATTAGACGATGTATTGTATTAGATGTAAGGTCGTGGTTCAAACTACGTGCCAGACATTTCTAACAAAACAAAATTTAAAAAAAATATCTTCGGCTACTTTCTCTCAGCATATTTCTGGTAAAAACTCTAAAAGTAAATAGAAAATCTCAAAAATCTGTCTTTCGAAGTCGACTTTAAACCGTAGTTACCACCCTTCCTGAATAAAAAAAAACAACACCTCTAGAGCGAGAAACTAGGCCGTAATCATAACTAAAGGATTGTAATACTCAATTAAGTAAGTAAGTTGCATAGATGGCCACAGAGATAAAGAAACGGTGAACACAGTGATCAGTAAAATATGTACTTGGAATCTGGGTCTTTATCTACTTAATGCGAATTCTCCATTGAAAGAGAGTTATCCATAGACAGCGAGCTATCCATACTGGCACCGAGTAACATTTTGAAGTTTACCTAGACAACAGGGTTAAATAAGATATAGAGACAGCCTATTGACATCAATACAAAATATCGTTTGCTTGTAATACTTTATCACCTGTATTTGCCTATACAAGACAATAAATAAGGTTTCAAGGCTATTGAATATGGCTGTGAACAGTGTAACCAACTAAAACACGATTATGTTAAGGAATAAAGAAATAAATTAGCTCGACTAACTTTAAAACTGCCCTCGTAGCTGCTTGTCAACCCTTTTAAATGATTTTCAAACTTTTTTTATTATGGAATATCAACGTGGTTTTTATCAGCAATTGATATTCAATGGTGAGGCTAAAAAAAATACAAGAAAATGTTACAAATCAATAAAAAAAATTGAATACAAGATAAGATAAAAAATCTATTCTAACAAGACAAAAAGAAAACAAAAACTTTTTCGAAAATCGAAAAAAAATTCTACAGACGCTAAAAGGAATTCACAAACTTTTCTAAAGATCAGGCTAATTATTAATTATAACAGAAAAATTATTTAAAAATAAAATAATTTTCGTTTTAATTATGAAAATAGAAAGAAACGCAATAATAAATTTCAAATACTTAAAGATTTTCGTTTTAGTTTTTGTAATATTTTGTGTTTATTTAATTAATTTTATTTTTCTTAATTAAAAAAAGCACGATTAATTAAGTCTTTTAAAGTAAATAAATTATTTTATTTTTATAGACATTGATACGTATGTATGGATGTATATATATGGTGGTATATGTATACATTTCATTTGGTTTTATTTTATATCTGGTTTTACTCACAAGTCCATGAAAGTTTTTTTTTTTTTGTTGCGATTTTGAATGAAATCATCATTCCAAGTTTATTATGGATTTCATTTTACTATCGAATTAAAAACTAAAAAAAAAAAATAAAACTGGTCTAAAATACTGGTACAAATTAAAACATTTAATGATAACAACTTCAGTAATTGTTTAGAATAATAATTATTTTAATTGTTGTTTTGTAACTTCAACTTTAAAATAAAATCTTAAAGAAAATTGAATTTGAATTTTGCTACACTTTGTATAGTAAAAACTAAAAAGTGAACTTTAAAACATTCTGAATAACAAATACAATACATTTCGTTCGTATTCAATTAATGCATAAAGATTTATAAATTAATAATAAATAGTCGATATGATGGTCAGCATTCCCAATAAATATATTTCAACAAAGTCTCTTCTCTCTGGAATATTTTCGTTTAGACCTTGAAAAATATTTTTTCTTAGATTTTTCTTAATATTTTTCTTCTGTATTTTCTCCCCGCCACAATTCAATAAATTAATGATTTTCTGTTTGAATACAAATCTAAAATGCAATTTTTTTTTAACAAAATTCTTTGTAAACAATGTTATTTCTTTCTTTATATTCCCGGCCATTAAAAATTCATTAATAATTTTGGCGAAAAAAACTTTTTGTTTATAAAAGCTAAAATAAATTAAAATTTTTGTTTGAGAATATTTATTTTAAATGTTTCGGAAATTGTTTAAATAAAATATAAAAATGTAGCAAAAATAAGACAATTAAATTAAATAAAATAATTTCGTATTAAATATGAACAAAATCTTGAAACTGTGAGCCATGTCTGGCAATTTTGGGGCCATTTAAAATGATTGTTTTTTTAAACTGTTGGCAACACTACTCCCTTTAAGTATACCATTCTACTGGTATAAGCGTGACTTGTTCAAAATATGGACTTACTTTCCTTGCACTATTGTTAGCATAGGTATTATATTGTTCAAGAAAACTTTTTTCCATTCTAGTAGTAGCTTTTGTTTTAGGCTCAAATTGTTTTAGCATTTTATCGATAGCAAATCTCTAATTTTTCACATGACAGGAAGAGGCTAAGGTTTTTAGTTATACTCTGCTGTTAGTGTACTTTACTTTGGATTCTAGAACTAGCCCTCATTGCCAAACCATACCATTTTAATTTTCAAAATGTTTGTTACATTAGCGTATCAAATTATATCTTTTCCTGCGTACATATTTTATTTCTATAACCCACATTCGAGCTCTATTATGTTGACTATTACGTTGACACAAAATTCGCATGCAACCATCTCAGTAAGTAAAACAGTCAGGCAGGGACAATCATCCTAGTTTTGTATCCCCGGCCGTATGGAAATTCAGGGAAAAGAATGGTCAGATAAACTTGCCAGGAGAAGAACTTCTCTACCTCTGTGGAATGGAAGGTGGAGTTTGGAAGAAACTGAATGCTTAGTGGAATAAAAGGTAGCAAAGATTCTTCATATTCTTATAATACAACAGAGTAAACCCTTTCCATCAGAATGTCTAGGAATAGTTTGAGAATAATTTGATGAATAACTAAGCAACCGGAATTCTGATCGGATATTGTACACACAAACAATATATACGTACGTGCGTTCATAATTTGTCATTACAACCTTTCAGTCAGTATTACAACCTTTCAGTCAGTATTACGACCTAGCTTCTCACACCACTTATGTTAAATTTATGCATGAGTGGCGGAATCTCCAATTTAAAGTCGACTCCGAACGACAGATTTTTTTGAGAAAATTTTCATGGCCAGAAATCTATTGAGAGGAAATCACCGAAGAAATATTTCTTCATATTTCGTTTATTTCAAAATGTCTGACCTGGGGTTTGAATTGTGGGCTTGCGTCTAATAAGCCAACACTGTACCTACTACACTATGGCGACTTCAAGACAGAATATTTGTACAGAATAGGAATCTCTTCAACTTTATCATGCAGATTCTGTGATAAGGAAACCGAATCATCCGACCATATACTTGGTAACTCAGCATCACTGGATTTTAGAAGCATGCACTTGGATGCTTGGATGATAACGAGGTTGGTGAAAACATTATAGGGAAACTCTGTACTGATTGAATAGCAATACTTTAGTATCTCTACGTGTCAATAATAATAATAAAATGGATTAGATGGATCAGATCAAATTATACATCCAGAAAGCTACTCATACTCAATGGGCAAAATTCCTAAATTAATACACATTCCTAGAGAGCGATCGTTTTAGGCAAGGAAAGATGACAACCCTATCATTCTAGAAACTGCTACAATAGATCAAAAAAACTTGGTTAACGGAACTAAAACAAAATGAAAGAAATAATAAGCAAATATCGATGATGCTTTCGGATAGCCCTAAATCTAATTACGAAAACCTAGATGAAAATTTCTTTGCCTTCTGCAGGCACTTTGACACCCTACATTGCTTTAGCACATAATATAATGGCTGTTAAAGTAAATTTTAAAAACTTATAAGTTTCATTTAAAACTACATACACTGCAATGCAATGTATTTTGTATGGCTAATGAATTGTTTTTATGATTCTAATGGGTTCCTTTCATTTAAGAAGTAACACCACCATACTTTCCAAGTCATTATTTTTCTTTATCATTTTCCAATTAACACCAATATGAGACAATTGTTATGGATATGTATGGTGGTGCTTGGTGTTGGTGTTGCCAAAGTTAGAAACTTTCTACTTTCATTCAATTTAATATCCGTTGATAAAAACACTGACTATGACAGCAAAATTAAGCTTAATAAGGGACTCCAATTAACGCTCTCTCGTTTTGTTTCTAAATAACAAATGCAAGTGCATTTACAAACAAAAAGAAAAAAAAATTACATCGAAAATGAATTAAAAATAGACAATAATTGGGGTCATTACATTCTTCGTACACATACAAAACGTCAGTCAATACTCCAAACCCCCCTTCTCTATTACTTGCAGTTTTCTCTACTCAATTTTGCAGAAATATTTGCCGATAGACCAACAACGAATGACTACATTATCTATCGATAGTTGCTCTGATGGGCTTTACTAATTAAGCAAACAAAATTAATTGATTGAAGCGATCAATTTATTGAATTATTGTTTCTTATACTTGAATCAATACACATACACAGACTAACTGTAAGAGTGTGAAAATCATACGAAATTATGAGAAGCGGAAGTGAATGACAGGGATAACTAGAAACGAAATAATCGATGGATAGGTTTAGAGTAGTTGACGCTTAATTAAAGGCTATTTAAACACTCTAGCTCTTTACAGTGATGACATTATGTCAACAAGTTCTCTTTTGATAATTCTGGATAACGCCACTGAAACTCTATCAACTATGAGATGAGCTCTCAGATATGGTTACTGATTGATTAAGATTTAGAAGAATTCTTTCCGACAGACCAGAATCTTGATATCTTGCGGATTTTTAACGTCGCTAGGTTGGGTGAGTCGCTGGACAAGCAAACTATGAGGTAATGAAGTGGCGGACTATCAAGCGAAACTAGGGTAACGAAGTAACATGAGAGAAATTTATCCTTAGCTCAAATGCTTCCTAACTAGGGTGTATGGTATCAATATCCAGTTATTGATCTGTTAGAAGAGAATTAACCCGCGTACAATAGGTCAACTTGACCTTGGCAAGCACACGTCCTCTAACCTATTTAAACCCACTCTGAGGATTCTGTTCATATTTAAAATTAGTTGAACGATGTTTATAGACTTTATGACAATCGGTCGACACAGCAGACTTTAACACAAAATGGTTTTCGGGTACAAAAACAACATTAAAGGAAAAGGTTTCACTTTAGCCAGCATTTAGGCCCATTGCGATACCACAATCATTATACCCGGGAATCAAACATTCCCTAGAGGAAATCATTCCGAGCTTAAAATAAATTTTTCTATTGCAGCAATCTTTATATCAAATATGTCAGAGAGTAAGAGGTCAAAAACGTCCGTCTTTTTGCGACAAGAACAGGGCACTAACACATGTGGTGAAAGACTCTCCTTTCTCCTCACACACACAGTTCCTGCAGAAGTCATTTATCGGAATTCCAAAATTTTCGGCATGCCTGCCAAAAGAGCAATGGTTCATAAGACTTACTATTGTGCGATGAAAGGCCATACGACTTAAGGACGGAAGTAAGTTGGTCCTGTGCATGTTCACACGTGTACAAGGGAGTGCAGCAATATTCCTGCTGCTGATTCGTGAAACGATTGGACAATTTCCAAATTAACTTCGACAATCGGAATACCTATGCCTTGTAAGGTATAGGAGATTGCGAGCTCCGGACCGACCCTGGCTAGCTCATCAGATCATTACCTCCCTTGTGTCCCGGAAGGATTCGTGTCCTTTGAATAACGCGTGTGTCCTATGAATGATTCGTAATTTCTCTGAAAAATCCACGGCATTCATGGATATGGATGGACGTTGAAACTAAGTTCGTTAATATAAAATAACGGACTTTATTTTAATTACAGCACCTTAAAGTTTCTTTTTGAGCCTAACAGTTCAGTTTACAGGTCGTTGAGGTCTACGATACCTTCAATATAGCGGCAACCTTTCATCAGCTTTGGGATTCTGTCGTGAATGTCAGTCTATTTAGGTTATATATCTCCTGCCTAAAGTTAAACTAGAGTCAGGTACCTCGAACATTACTAATGGTCTTATATGGTAGTTACACATGGTTGAGAATTACTGGTCCTATGCACTGCTGGTCACTTTAATAGTGAATTACAGCCTTCAGTGATGCTTCAGTAATGCCACCAATATAAATAATTTTTTTTCTTTCTGCACGTAAAATTATATACTTTTATTCGTTATTCAGTAATATTACAACACCATTAAAATGAGCAATGCAGCAACATCGCATCATAGACAGCCAGCCAGGCCATCTTAGTGTTGTTGGTTGGTTGGCTGGTTGTTTGACTGGTGAAAGGTTTTATTTTCGGAAATTTTAAAATAAAAACAAATAAAATTATAATTTTTTTTCCTCTAAAATAACAACAACAACAACAAAGGCTAGATGAATAATAACAACAATTTCAAGTGCATACAAAAACAAAAAAATGGTTTCTCTGTTTTACCGCCGAATTGTTTAGAAAATTGTGAGAAGCGAATAACCTATTTAGACGCTTTAAATAGTAAATAAAATAGAGACTGATTATTATATTATGTATGTATAGTTATAGGAAACATATAGCATTTTAAGAAAACTAGCTTTATTTAGTTATTTATGGACAGTACTAAGAGAAGAGTTATACCTCTTGGTCAGTGGGATCGACCTTTTAGAATTTTTAGTGTCATAATACCTTGTTGACGTAATCTAGTAAGTAGTGTGTCGGGTTCAACCCCGAGTTCAAACCCTAGACATTTCGAACATAACGAAATATGACAAAAATTCGCTTTTGGCAGTGTTCTGCCAAAAACTCTGAGAGTAAATAAAATTTCCATTTCTCATGTCTATAGTTCGGAGTCGGCAATAAACTGTAGGACCCACACAACATAAGCGGCCTGAAACTACTAGGTCGTAATCCTGACTAAAGAATTGTAATGACCAATTAAATAAGTAAGTAAGTACTGTCTTGTAAGTTATTGCTGAATTGGTTGGCATTCCAGAAGTTGTCTTTAACGAGGTTAGTTTATAGAACTTTTGAGAATATATTGCTGCTGCTGGGTGCTTTATTGCTCTTGATGGTCTTAATTGTACTCTCCATTTAAGGTATATATAGCTGGCGTATAACAGCCAGTATGTCAAGCCATTGGCGTGTTATAGCATTTGAAAATTTTCGAACTTGGTCTACTCTTCCATTTAATGTCTTAAATAACATGTAATCGTCTTTATTATCATTTACCAGGCAACAGATTAAAAATCTTTGTATTTTTTCGGGTTTAAAATAAGCGATTAATTTTTATTCGCCGGCATTTAATTCTCTACATCATCTGGGATGATTCATCATCGTTTGAGTTTAATTTTTTCAATTTTTTTTTTTTTTAAATTTTTTTTTCGCCTATAAATGTGTGTCGTAAGGTGATGAAAATGCTGATGATGATTCTATTTCAAAAGATACAAAAACTGGCAAAAAAAAAAATGGGAGAAAAACGAAATAAAACGGGGGAAAAAAATGCTGAATAAAGAAGAAAATTGTTGCAGCAGCAGGCAAGATAGACCAGCTAAGCGGCAAACAAGCAGCCAACCAGTCAGCCAGACAATCAGTTGTAAGCCAAAAGAAAAATAAAAAAAACCTCAGCCACTGCCAAGCAATAGTGACAGTGGCATTTGCAATGTGTTTTGTTTTTATTTTTTTTCTTTTTGAATGGAAAAACAACACAACGAAACGGAAAAGTGACGAAATTTTTTTAAGTATTTTTGTGAATGGCCTCTTATAACGCAATAATACAACACAATATTTTTTGTTTTCTTTTTTTTTATGAGGGTGTTTTATTTTGTTTTTGTAATTTTTTTTAAGCTTCATTGACCACATTTTGATTTCCGTTTTCTAAGAATTTGAATTTAAATTTGATTTTTTTTTTAATTCCACATGAACTATTTTTTCCTGCTATAAATCGTATTGAGGAAGGTTGTTTAAAAATTCATTTCTCATTTTCAATTGAACAGAAAACATGTGTCGTTTTGTTGTTTAGTTTTTATTATGATTATTACAACACAAATACATTTTTTGTTTATAATTTTTATTATTTCTACTTTTTTCTCTTTCTTTTTTTTGTTTTTGTTTTTTGTAAAAATAATTAAAAAAAATTTTGTTTTTATCTTCGTTAGTGGGCTGTCTGTTAATGTTGTTAAATTTTTCTGTTTTACATGCAAACGCTTGGCCGTTGGCAATAAATCATTAAAGGTCACCCAACAATGTTCGCTAATGTTTATACAGCCCTCTCGTTCGTTACACTGTGCGTGTGTTTTTTGGAGAAACATTTTTGTTTATTACAGAATAGTTTATAAATTGTTTGCTGGATAATTAAATAAACATTTTAAACGATAATTAAAACACACAGAATTCCATTTCATTTATTACTTAAACGATTTAAATAATTTGTTGCATGAAATTAATAAAATTTTGTTTCTTTTTCAAATCTTATACTTCAACCTCAAGGTTAAATTGTGCATCTTAGCCTTCCGTAATCGAATATCTATTGTTGGACTCCTGCCCGAATTAAATATAAGTTACCAAGACCCAATAGAGTCAATGACTTTATGATTTAAGAATTTATCGACCGTTGTTGTGTATATAAGGCAATCACTTGGTGCATCAAGGCGGTTGACATCGTGTAAATACGGCAGTTACTTATTGGTCTACTCGTATACCCGGCAGTCTTTAATTTGTTAACTTGCGTTTTCACGATAGATGGAACTGTGTGGTCTGTCGTCGTCGTGAAAAGTTCGGAAGTGTGGTACAGGTGCGCCTTCGCATATTAAAAGTCTTGAGCAACCCAAATGCATTGCATGTCACTTGGCACTAGATTAACCAGTTCATCAAGAATATTCTGTTTTCCTATACCTTTTTATCATTCATTATGGGATCAAAGCTTTTTCCTTGTATGAATAAACTATTCTCTGAAGTCGCCGTAATTTAGTAGGTAGTGTGTTGGCTTATTAGATGTAAGGCTGACGTTCAAACGCCGTTCTTCAAAGACTTTCTCTCAGCAGACTTCTGAAAAAAATTTGGGAATAAAACAAAATTGCCGTGAAAAGTTCCTTAAAAATCTGTCTTTCACAGTTGGCTTTAAACTCTGTAACTCATTAATAAAACTAAACACACTTAACATGCGATAAGATCGGTTGTAATCCTAACTAAAGGGTTGTAATAATCAATTAAGATAAGTAAGCATTATAGTACAGGATAGAACGCTGCAATGCCCTCAATAAGCATTTGAATTATCGCAACCACAGTGATTTAATTACCGAAGCAATGCTCATGTTCGGCTTCTGCTGGTCAATATAAAGCAGTTCACTCTCACTGTACCTTTAATTAACATGATAAATGTACAAACAACTTTGCCAATTAATAAAATCTTTCTGTGCCTAATTTTTTCTCTCCTATTTTCGGTAAATGCCTTAAAAACGTTTAAACTGTGTTGTTAACATCATGTTGTTGACACGCAACTTTTTGGCATAAATTTCATACCAATTTATCAAGTTTCCTGGTGTTGTTTGTTACGCTAAATCATGCTAATCAAGTTGAAAGAGTCCTATAGTCCTTATGACTAAAAGGATATGATGGCTTTTACAAATGATAACAAAGAAATTCAATTTTAAATAAAATGAATACATATTAGGGATATTCACAGTTTGCAAAAGAAATTTTGTAATGCTCTGCATTGAAGGGAGTACGTAGAGACGATTTTCTTTTGATCTTAAACACTTAATTAATGTCTTATCAGGGAATGCTTACTAATCTCCAACAAATTCAAGCCATTTTTGACGCAAATAGTGACGAAAGACTAGTCAGGATTACAACCTTACTTTTCACACCACCCAAGTTGTGTGTGTTACTTTTATTTCTGGATGGTGGGACCCACAGTTTATAGCCGTTTTCGAACAAGAGAAATTTGAGGCACTTTTCATGGCAACTTTATTTACTCTCAGAGCTGTTTTTTTTTTGTCAGAAGACTGCTGCAAGGAAGTCGCCGAAGAAATATTTTGTCATATTGGCTGGCTGGAGTCTAACCTACTTGACAACGGCCACTTCAGTACAATACTAGATCCAATGAATTCCCCTGCAGTGTTATCTATTGTATCTGTTTGTGAAAACTTCACATAGGTATTTAAATTCACAAAACAAAACATTTCTTCAAATTGAATCTAATCTTGTGTGAAAGATGAAAACATTTTTAAATTTGTATTTTGAGTTTTATCTGCTACATTTTAATATCCGTTAAATTCTAATTAATTTTCTAAATTTTGCGTTTTTCTTCTTCTTCTTCTTCTGCTCACATTCATCAGTTCCATTAAATATTTTTTTTTTTTTTTTTTGTTAAATTTTATATGCGATAAAAATTGTTTTAAAAATAAAAACAAAATAAATTTTTACATTAAAAAATGAAAAAAATAAAATCAAAAATGTTCCAAATAAACTGTGCCGCACATGGCTAAACACTGCTGCCTCCCTTTCCTTTCTTCGTGTGTAAAATAGTTTTTTTTTTAATTTTTTTTTTCGCTAAATTTTTAATCTTGAAAATGGTGCGTATTTTTTTGTTTTCTTCTGGCTGTTTTATTAGTTGGCTGGTGGATTTTCATTAAACACATTAAATGTGTGAATTTGTGAATTTATTTATTTAAACAATTTTAAACAATTCATAATAATTTACACACATAAACACAAACATTTTTTGAAGTTAATTGAGATAAGAGATCTTTATTTAGTTGTTGTTCTGTTGGTTTATTTATTTAATTTAAAATAATTTCCTTTTTTTTCTTTATTTTTTTTATGTTTTTAATCATTAGAAAAATAAAATTGAAATGAGATCAACAACTTGGAATATGAGTTCTTTTTCTTTTTTCTTCTAAATTCTTGAGGGCAATTTAAACTAATAACATTAAGCCCTAATAACATTATTGAAGAGATTTATTTTTAATATTTTTTTTTTTTCAAATTGTACATGTTCTATATTCAATAGTTTTAGGGGAGAAATTTTTCTTCTAAAAATTCTATTCACATTTATTAAGAACCATCCTAAGTGCCACTACTTTCTTAGCGGTCCTTTTGAACAATTTAAATATAAAAGCGCATATTCTAATGTGACCCTATATTCTTTATTTAATAGAATTAGGTAGGTAGTTAGGTTGAAGAAGAGGAGATCAACAAAGGCTCTTTGTCTATTTACAAACACCGTAGCCATCATGTAGGCTTTTTGTTCTTTCACTATTAGTTATACCGCTTTACTTTCTATAGGAAGTCTGTCTCCTGTACTAACTTCCTTAACTTCTTCCAGTCCAGTTCTCTGAGACGAATTATGTCTGGTATAGTGTTGTCCCATAAATATTGTGATCTCGGGAGCTTACAAAAGCTGGGCCATGCTACAAAAAGTGCACCATCGTTTCGATATCTGTCTTCACTACACCACCTGCATTCATCATATTCCACCATGCCAATACGGTTTAGTTGTACATGTAAGGCCGGGTGTATCGCAAGTATGCTCATTAGGGTGCTAAGATCGCTTTTATTTATTTTTTAAATACTCATGGTTCTTCCCTCATTGGTATTGCCCCAAAGTATTTTGGTAATTCCCTCCTACTAAGACCTAGACGATGTAATGTTTTCTCCCTCTTTCTCAGCTTGGTCTTTTAAGCATTGGGTTATCCTAGTTTATGGTATGTAATACTCTGGCTCTATTAGCCATAATATTCGCTTCTCATTTCCAATCACTATATTATGACTAGGAACCCATATAATGTGTACCGTTCCATACACACAATACAATACAACTCTTTAGTTAGTGTTATGACCTAACTTCTCACACCATCCATATTGTGGGTGCATTTATTTTATAACTCAGTGGCAAGACCTACAGCTTAAAGTTGACTACGAACGATAGATTTTTGAGCAAATTTTCTCAGAGTTTTTGCTAGAAATCTGCTGATAAGAAGCCGCCGAAGCAATATTTTTCAAATTTCGTTTTGTTGAAGTTTGAACCGTGGCCTTATGTCTAACAAACCAACACACTACTTACTAGATTATGGCTACTTCATACATACATAATTGACCATTACAACCCTTTAGTCAGGATTATGGCCTAGCTTCTCACACCACTTATGTTGTGTGTGCTAATTTTATACACGAGTGGCGGCACCTAGAGTTTAAAGTCGACTCCGAGCGACCGATTTTTGAGAAAATTTTCATGGCTACTCAGAGGCTACTTCATATCTGGAGTAATTGTTAATCGACTTTTTACACTCCGATCGGACGGTCTTTGATCCCGTATTCCTGGGTGTTATTGCCCTAATTATCATTTAATTATCGTGCGTTAAATGTTGAAATGTTTTCAAAACCCTTTGTCTAACGCGGACTATTTTCTTGCATGGCACTAAACAGTGGTCACTGAAAATGCACAGAAGAGTCAGAGTAAATTGATGGCTCAATAGAAAGATGAAAAGTTTCCAATTGTATCTTAACCTTTAACCTTTAACCTTTCACAATATAATTTAATTTGTTTACTAATCTGTTTTGTCCCTCAATAAACATTTCCTCATTTGTTTCATTTCCAAGGAAAACATTTAAATTTGCCAACCATTTCCATTGCCAGGAAACGAACTTTTCCGTTATAAAAAAAAATAGATTTTCAAATCAAAGCCTATTTATTACAATGCCATCCGCACCACCACACAAAATATAAATAAAAATAGAAACATAATACATACTCTGACATACAGACACTGTAAATATATATTATTCATCGCCTACTTTTCTAAGGCTTGTTGTTTTATTTAATTTTTTGCGATACGCTTTACTGCTGCTGATGCATTCTGAATCAATTGAATGAAAACCCACGTCCACGTTCACATTTTCATTGCAATTCAAAATTTAAAACAAAAAAAGCGTCCCAACCCAGTCGCTCTAATCTCAGATTGAATCTCTCAATTGCTCTAGAAAAAGAAAAAGAAGAGAAAATACAAAAATAGGAGAGAAAAACTTTAAATTAAAGGAAAGACTGAATATCAGAATGAATGAGTGAGTGAATGAATGCATGAATGAATGAAAAGTGAAGTTTTAATTTTCTATGCGGATGTGGTTTCCTGTTGGATGAAGTTGTTGTGACGCTCTAAGCACACCAAACAAACTAAACAAGATCTACCTACAGAAACTTCAAATTTTATAAAAATAAGAAGAAGAATAAGAAAAAGGAAAAAACCAAGGGGAAGTACTAATAAAAGGAGAGTGTTATGCTATTTGCTTACACAATTGCTTCTGTGATACTAATGGGACGCTAATAGTAGACTGTTTTATTTTATTTCTATTGATGTGGTACTCAGGGAATGGTCTCTACTCATGCAGTGCATTGTGTTGGAACTAGGAAAATATGTTATGGAAAGGAGAAAAGAAAGAGCAGTGTTTACGGACACTAGACTTGAATTTCATTATATTATAAGTGACAGGAAAAGACCTCTGCAGGAAGGCAGTTCTACATACGGATAGTCCAGCTAGGGAACGAATTTTGTCTGTCACGCAGTGTGCGATCTACTTGGTCAGTGGATCACAAATGGATGTGCTCTTCGAGAAAGACGAGTGTTATGTACGAACACATGATTCTCTTAAACAAGTTTCTTTATATCGCTCGAGCAAAATCCGTTGTAGCGAAAGAACAGTGAAACACAAGCAACATGAAACAATATAGTTGGATACTCTACCGTCGTTAAAGAGCAACTTCGGCCTCTGCGACCGGGTGCAGGGTCGAGAAGGCTGAAAATAGACTTCAAAGCACCGGTCCATACGTGAGAATTGTATTCCATTTTCGATCGGATATACAAGTATGTGGTATAAATAGTAAGAAAATCAGATGAATTGACATATTTTTTGCACCATTTTAAGAAACCTAGGCACTTGAATGCTTCTTTCGACATTTTTTTATAACCAAACGTAGGATATTAAAATTTGGTACAAAGGAATTTGGTAATTTATCTCTTTTTTCGATCATTAGTACCAAATATGTATCAGAATCATTAAAACAGTGAGCATAACTACTGCCGTAAGTAGCAAAAAAATAAAAAAAATTTCCCATTTCCTTGCATTTGTTTTGAGAATTATATTGGAATTCAAATGTGAAAGAAATTTAATTTTTGAAGAATAAATTGTTGTTGTTACCTTAAATGTTAACAATGCAACACAATTTATTTTTGAAACCAATTTTTTTTTATTTATTTGTAGATGTCGTTGTTGCTTTTTTTGGTCAATGAACTTTTCTTTTGTGTTTTTTTTTTCTCTTTCTTTATAAATATTTTTAAAACAACAACAGTGTATGAATAAAAAAAAGAAAAGAATTGTAAATTATTTTATTCAGTTATCTTCAGTGTGTACCTTTCACTAGAAAGTACCTTGAAGTAATATAAACAATAAACAACAACAACAACAACCACAACAACATTAACAATTCGTATTACCCAACAACAAATTGTTAGCGGACTGCTAAAAATGAAAAAGAAAATAAAAAGTACACTTTCTCAAAACGGTAAAAATAGTACTTTTTGATAAAACAACCAATCATTAAAGTACCAAAATAGCTATGCACTAGATTTAAGGTACAAATAACAAAAGTATTGGTACTTTTTCTGCTTTGCATCTCATAATATGCTGCAACTTACGCCGATTATGATAAAAAAATCTTCTGAGAATGCTCTGGAGCTTCTACGGTAAAAAAAAGGGACAAAGTTTACGAAGATTTTACCGAAGAAGTTATCGTTACTCCTTTTTCCTAATACTATCTTTCTGCTGAGTGTTGGCCTTAAAAAAAAGGAGAAAAAGGGATATCCGAAGTAGGAAAGCTAGTTAGGCTGTAGAATTCGGTTTTAAATGACAAAAGTACCAAATTACTTTAAAACAACTCTAATAGGGCAAAAAATTTTAAATTTTAGACAAAAATATACTGACAAGATAGTTAAGATTACGATCTATCTTTTCATACCAACCATGTTCTGTGCGGTAATTTCATCAATGAGTGGCGATACCTACAGTTTAAAGTCAACCCCGAATGACAGATTTTTGAGAAACTTTTCATGGGAATTTAATTTTTTTTCAGAGATTTTGCCAGAAGAGTGCTTAGTGGAAATCGTCGAAAGAAATATTTTTTCGTATTTCGTTTTGTACGAGACATCTTGGTTGGGGTTTGAACCACTAACTCACTTCTAATAAGATAACATACTGCCTACAATGCGACGACTTCATCGTTTCATTAGGTCTATTTAATGCTTAAACATGAATATGAGAACAATCCATTGCTATAGATCTCTACCACACATCCTTCTTACAAAAATAATTGCAGGAACTGTTTTGAGCAGGAAATAATGGGTAACTATACAGCCCCAGGAGAACTGTTCAGCTGTAAAAGTATGTACACATGAGACAGTAGCCAGCCACCTCCGTTATTGTCCTTGAAGCTCGAAGTGCTTTACAACATTTCGAAAAGCATTTGGTCATGAGACTTTTTCCTTAGGGTACCACTTACAGTTTAAAACTGTAGTACTTTTTCAAAGAGTCAATTTAACGAGAAATAAAAAAAATCATGGTTTTCAACGTTTTTTTTTTGTTTTTTTTTTTTTTTTTTTTTTTGTTTTGAAACAAATAGAGCGACACGGTACTTGGAAATGCAAATATTTTTTCAATTTTTTTTTTGTTACAAATTTAAACCAGAGAGACTATGTATGTGTTTATGTAATTGTATCTTTGAAATTCAGATACAAAATGCAAATGATAAACAACAACAAAAAATAACAAAAAGATGCATACAAATTTAAATAAAAACAACAGCAACAACATTTACAAAATGTAATAAAATAACAACATTGTATAAAAAGAAAATGTAATTCGAGTTATAAAATGCAGACAAAAACATAAGAAACTTAACTTCACGCTTAAAAAATTTACAAAAATTTTTATTTTTAAAAAAATCATGTTCTCTTTACAAAAGAAAACACGTTTTTTTCTATTTATTCAAACTTGGTTTAAAAGAAAATAGAAAACAATAACAATAACAACGAAAAAAAATCTAAAAAAATAAAATCACATTGAACTTTGAACTTTTAACCCAATTTTAGCAAAAAAAAAAAAAAAAA
>QOCX01000061.1:487643-513806 GCA_005959815.1 Sarcophaga bullata
CATTTCCTTTGCTTTGCTTTGCTGCTGTATACAGATGCTTTCTTTCTCCCCCCCTCTCTCTCTCTCTCTCTCTTTCTTTTTTTCTCTCTGTTTTATTAAAGAAATTAGACAGGATATAAATAACCGGGTTGCCATTGCTTGCACTTGTGTTTTATATTGTTGTCATGTGCTCATGAAGGTCCTTTCGCTTCGTTTTTGGCAAACATCCAAACGGATCAGATTGTGTTCTCGTTTTTATTTTTGTTTTTATTTTTTCTTTTTCAAAAAAAAATTGATTTTCATTACAATACCAATTTCTGTTTGACCCAGTTTCGTGTGTTTGACAGTAGATTTGCAGGGAGGAGAAAGAATTCTTTTTTTTTTTCTACATCTTTATGGTTTCCAAGCAATAAAACCACATCTAATGATTAATATTTCTCTCCGCTTAAGTATGGTGGTGCTTATTTGAAGTATTTTTATTAGAATGATATAATCAAGGGGATGTGTGTATGTGTGACTCATTAAGGGGGGTTGAAGTTTATTGTTTTTGCATGTGCCCTACACAAAACCGTTGATATTTAGAGAAACACATACGAGGAATGTATAGAACGGCTAACACTTGCTTAGTATTTAAGGTTTAGATGGCGTAAAGCTTAGCCGGTTGTTCCATCATTTCTAAGTTCAATTAGAGACCCTAAGACTCATGTTATATCCTTAAAATGATCAATTTATACTCTTATATGCTTCTGAGATATTTCGTATCCTTTGATTATAATACCTTTGAGAACTTCTAAGAAACTACGTTCGCTTCTAAGAAACTACGTTCGCTTAGAGCCTTACAGTCGCTCTTGTATTTCCTTGTCACACCACCAATTTTTTTTCTTGTAATATCCATGCAATCAGGTTATGAGCTCACCATCTGCAACGGCATAGCTGTCTTATCATTCTGTTGTGATCCTAACTAGATCACAAGAACTTACAGATCCTACGGGAGAATATGTTCAACTGTTCTTCAACAGCACATTAGTTAGTCGTTGTACTACCAGGTGAATTAAACTTTGGTATCAAATCTAATTTTATTCTAAGCTAGTCGCTCTAGGAAGCGATTTAAGATTATCCTTACGGTCAAAGGCATGGTGAAAGACAGACAACGAACAAAGACATCAATCTTCATTGCACCAAAGGCCAAATGATATATGAAATCTGCCGCTATGTTTACAGTATTTCCTTTTGAAAATCATTGCAGACATCTGCAGGTATCAGCACCTATTTCTTGGCCTATCTTCTAAACCACAATTCTCTACTTCGCACTTCGTGGAAAGAATACGAAAAATTTAATGGCTAGCATAGATACCATCAAACCACTATAGCAGCTACAGTGTACAACTTCTTCTGCAAGCGCAGACAGCATTAGAAACCTTTGTCATCTTTGCTTAGATGCTTAACTCGCATGCCATTTTCAAGTCTAAATACAGATCGATGTAAATATTCAGCTGCAACTGCACTACATTAAGCTTTTTTACAAATCTTTAGAAATTTGAAATCTTATACTACGAGTAAAAGCTTAGTTTGAATTGAATTTACATCAATACGAGTTAGGTCTACACTAGCTATTAAATTTTCTCGATACCAAGAAGTATAATGTTATGATGCTTGCTGTATGTTGGCTTATTAGACGTAAGGTTTCGGTCCAAACCCCAGGGTAGACATCTCCAACTAAACGAAATATGAAAAAACATTCCTTCGACGACTGCCTCTTAACAGTCTTCTGGCAAAAACTTTGAAAATAAATTCAATTGCCACTAAAGGTTCTCAAAAATCTGTCATTCGGAGTCGGCTTTAAACTGTAGGTTCTGCCACTCATGTATAAAATTAACACACACAACATTAGCTGTGTGAGAAACTAGGTCGTAATTCTGACTAAAAAATTGTAATAACCAATTATGTGTGTATGTATGTAATGTCAACTGCATAAGAAACAAGTAGGCCAAGACTCATCTAGTTCTGTTAGCAGACTCCGTTGCCGGGGCGCCACGATGGCTATACTATGAATTAACATCACGCATATTTACAACGAATAAATTTTCGTATAAAATTTGTTTTACAAAACTCTTCTGAAACATGAAACATTGTTTTCTAAATACTTGTGTGAATAAATAATTTATAAATTCATGATATAAAATGTTAAGAAATGCAAATTCCATGTTCACTAACCCTTTGAGAACTCTGTATAGAGCGTTATCGATTTGGATTTCTAAATTTTCAAAACCATACCGTGAAGCACGCTCATACCTTAAATGAAGCACTGCCTAACGTGTCGTATTACTCAAATTTGTTGCTTCATGTTCTATATTTTTTTCTATTTAATTTGAAAAAAATTTATTTTCCATAAAAATCTTTAATTTCAAACAGAGATTCCTAAACTGTTCACTCAATTAGAATATTTAAAGAAAATTATAAAAAAAAAGTGTGCCATAAAAATAAATTTTTTTTTCTTTTTTCTTTTAAATTATGGAGAAAACAAAAAGACTCCCCTTAATATCGTGTGTGCCATTTAATTTCAACCACTTTTTATTCGTGGTAAGTTGTACAATTTATTATGCAAATATACTTGCCAAGTTTATAATCATTTAAGCTGGTTTTGTTGAGCGGGTAATAATAATTAAAAATTAAAAAAAAAAAACATAAAAATTTTGTGTCAAATCTGATTTCAACATGCAATTCTGAATTTTAATGCAATTTAAACACCCAATGGCAGGCAAAGTGTACTGAAGTCCGGGTATGTGCTTGTGGTGTAGTTCTGAATCTCATATTAGGTGTATAAATAATGGAATGCCGAGAATTTTTCCCTTAATTAAATATTAAATGTTAATTCTGGGTAAAACGTAATAATACCTTACATTACAATTTTTTTGTGTCACCGTGAAAGTTAGGCATGTAAGCCAGACAAATTGATCGACTTTAACTTGATAAAGCCGTAACAAAACGTATGTGTAATACGTAGACCCACATTTTACCAGCGCCACATTGGGCGTTAACAGATCAACAGATCACTATCAACTGTTTAACAGAATCAATCGGAAAAAGCCCAAAAATTTAGGTGCTAATTTTCTGATATACACTAGGTCCAGAAGTGCCATTTCACATCGAACCCAAAACTCTAAGGTCAATTACTATAATAATAACAAAATAGTGTCATGTAAACTGATATTTAATGAGAAAATTTACTTTATTTCTCGAGAGGATCAGGGATCAGTTCTCAAAAATATGGCAATGCACACATTTACCACTATATATGGTATATACACTCCATAGTCCAGGGAATCTAACGCTATAAGGGGTGCGAAAATCAAAAAGAAATTATTAACGATTTCATTAAGCATTTAAAATAATTGACACCCCATCAAAATAATTTTTGAATTTCTCCACCGTTTTATTTCATTACTTTCATAAACGAATGCAATTTTTGTTTGTAGAGAAAGTCCATACGTTTTCACAGATTTACTATCTAAGGTGATCGATCATTTACTGTTTAATTAACAATAAATAGTCAATGATTTAAAAGTGCATAAAAAAATTAATAATTATGCTCGAAAGTAAAATATAAAAATGTTTTCATTTTCAATAACAAATAATTGCAGTTTCTACGACGTTTCATATTATTTTTATTTCAAATTTTAAAAACTTTGTTAATATACCGGGTGGCACAACAATAACTTTATAATCTATATAGGCAATTTGTAATGTTTGTGGTTTATTGCACTGGATGTTAAGAAGAAAATAGTCTGATTTGTCTTCAAATTGGGCTATCTCTTTAACTGCTAATGACCGTCACCGTTTCCCCAAACGAGGAACCACTTAAACTAGCCGGCTATCACATACACAATTTGTCATTATAATCCTATTTTCTCATAGCACTTGTTATTGTGTGTGTTAATTTTATAAATGAGTAGCGGAAGCTACAATTTAAAGTCGATTCCGATCAATAGATTTTTGAGAAACTTTTTGTGGCAATTTTATTTATTCTCAAAGTTTTTTGCCAGAAACCTGCTGAGAGAAAGTTGCTGAAAAAATATATATTTTGACATTATTTGTGCCACACCCCGTATAATGCAAATTAATTTGCAAACTTTTTACAGTGTTTTGTTCTTTTTTAATGTTTTTTTATTTTCGTAAAAACTCAACAATAATGACGTTGACAACAAACAGTCAAGTCAAGTCATAACGACAATGATGATGATTAAATTACCCACAATTGTTTACAATCAAATTAAAAAAAAAACACAGAAAAAAGTAGAAAATTGTCAACTTTATTTAAACATTGTCAAGCCATATGAGAATATGACAAGACATAAAACATGGGTTGGAAATATGTTTTAAACAAACGAAAAGAAACCCCATTTTTCTTGCTTCCATTTAAAGGAAGTCATTTTTATGCATCGTTGAAGCTTGAAAACGAAATTTTATTATCAAAATTTACTTTTATTAGTTGAATTTAAAGAATGAAAGTATGTACGTTAGAAATGTTTCTTTTCAGCTGTATTAGCTTCCCTTGATAATGTTTAGCATATTAGGTAGATAAGCTCAACCAACCACTTCTCTTTCCACTTTATTTGCGTATGTTTTGGGAATTGTTTTGAACTAAAGACCCATAAAGGCCCATAATGCTCATAAGTTTGTTGGCGACATAAATCAACATTAAATATACAAAAACAACTATCAAAGAGAAAAAAAAGTAGTAGTAAGGCGTAGGCGGAAGGTGAGTTAAGTGTTGAAAAAAGTATAACTAAAGTTTGACCTCATTGTTGCCAGTTTGTTTACAAAGTTTCAGTTTCTATGGTTATTTCAAACACACTAATTTCTTAGTAAACACATGGCAAATACAGAGTGCATATAGACATACATATGTATGTACATAGAACTCTAATTAGAATATGTTGTAATTGAAACTATTAAATGAGATTTTAGGGTTGGTTAAGTTGTTTTACTGTGAAAACACCTTAAAAAAATGTGTTAATTTCTCTCATCTCTTAACAACGATGATGATGATTACGATGATGACACAGTTTTAAAAGCATTACCACAGTATGATTAATAGCCTATTCATGTAGAAAAAAATGCACGATTTTGTAAAGACAATTAAATTTTTATTCCTTTTGTGGGTGCATCGTGAATATATCGATTGAAAGAAATACCAGTCAGCAGGAGGTTAAGTATGCATCTACAGTGAGATGAGAAAAACATTTCATCCCATTTTCTATTATTTAAGTTGCTTTTTATTAGAACGTCTTCAATGGAAAACGCTTCACTTTAGAACAGCACAAGCGAAATTGTTCTCTTGGTCTGATTAGGTAGGCAGGTTGATGGAGAGAAGACCAAACAAGGGTCTCATGGCTATTGACATACCCCACCTAATCCATCACGTAGGCATGTTGTGCACTTTCCATTACGTATAAAATCGTACTTTCTATAGGAAGTCTGTAGCATGTACAAACTTTCTTAACTTCTTCCAGTTTACTCTTCTGAGACGAGTTATGCCTGGCATAGTGTGTTGCCCAATATATTGGGAATTCGAGCTTGGGAAAGTTGTTCAATGAGACAAGAAGTGCACCACATCAATACGGTTCAGATGTACTTGTGAGCCGGAGTGTGTATTAGGCGGAGTTATTACGTCCATTAGAGTGCTCAGGTCGATCTTTTTTAGTTTTGAATTTACTTTTGGTTGTCTTCTCATTAGGAAGGCCCCAAAGAATTTTTGTAGTTTTCTCCTACTGTGTCATTATTTCATAACCGTTGATGTGACGTCTCCGTCCACTTTCTCAGCTTGGTCCTTAATGCACTAAAAAGCATTGGGTTATACCAGCTTATGCTAAGCAATACTCTGATACTCTTAGCCAGAGCCATTTCCAATCAGGCCATGACAACTTGGAACCCCTATAAAGCGTGGCGTTCCATGCCTGGAGTACTTTAGGACGGTCTTTAATCTCGTATTGTCATCTGCCTATATCTGTATACGTCAAGTTTACCATTCGATTACTATCCCTGATCATACATTGACTGATCGCGCGTACTTGCATTTGAAACCCTATATTATGGTCCGGTAACCGGCGGCCAAGTTTAGTTTCTATTTCTTCTATATAGATTGGCCTCATTCAGAGTTACAATAAAAACGCAATACAGCTAACGATGACCCATACTTTCTATCAATTTCTATTGCTTCAAAGTTTCAAATAAACACAAACAATTTACCAAAAATCTCTAATTTTTCACTTACACACACAATAAAATTATGCAAAATTTTTTTTTCAATCTATAATTTTCAAATATGTATCTGATATCGTATATTTTATTTTTATTTTTTTATTTTTTTTATGTTATAATGAGTCATACAAGCCAACTTTTCGTTTTTAGTCATTCGCCTAAAACCTTGATCTTGAACGTGACTACATTTAAATGTGGCTTATATTGACGATTTCATATGTATCTACACATACATATATGTATGTATACATTCGTATTTGTAGGTATTTGTTCAAATTTTGTAATGATAAAACGAAAAAAATAAATAAAAAAATAAAAACTACGGTCAACATCATTAGCAAGATAAACTTACCGCAAAAAAAAAAGAGATAAGAGAGAAAGAAAAATATGAAAATAAACCGGTATTGTTATTATGCCTTAATTATGGCCATTTAAAATGAAACAAAAGTACTTGTATACGTCATACGTCATAGATTAGTTTACGAATAATTAAATAATTAGTGGCATAATCATATTCTGCATGCCTCTGCATTTTTCTGACTGCTTGCCTACGTTGTGATCATGAATTTAAAGTGGACAATTTGATTTTCTTAAATTTTCCTCTTCTTTTGTATGAAATTACCTCGCCCAGACGAGGAAGCATTTAATGGCATTACAGCAAATAGTTTACTGAGAAATTCAAAGCGATTCTTGCTACTGACTGGTTATTGTGTGTCCTTTAAACTAGTTTAAATCGCTTTACTTTTTTAAGTTTTATACAAAATTTTGTAGACCGCTTCGAAAACTATAACGAAAGGTGGTATTTATACCCACTTAATTAAAAAAATTGTATTCCTGCGGCCATGAAGACAAATTAAAATCCCATAAGAGCCATTACGATTTCTATTAATATTTTGGCTTACACGCCAATGTAACCAATGTTGATGAATTTGTCCTCTAGAATAGTGTTGCTATGTGGAAGTAACAACAACTCTCATAATTTCAATTTAGTTTCGAACAATGGAAATTAGAATCCCTTCGTCCTGATCAGGCTTTAGTTTTTAACTTTTCCTTGAATTATAAATCCAACAAGAAGAAATTTTGGTTTGTAGTTACTCACATTATCCTGTGTTGGATTACAACAATCATAGAGAAGCGATATTTGGAAAAATTCAACATAAGTTGGTAGAAGTCACCGTGATTCGAACCACAGCTCAGATATCTCAAACAAAACGAAATATGAAAAAACAATATTTCTGCAGTGATTTTCTCTCAGCAATCTTCCTGCAAAAACTCTGAGAGTAAATAAAAATTGCCATGAAAAGTTTCTCAAAAATCTGTTGTTCGGTGTCGACTTTAAACTGAAAGTCCTGCTACTCCTGCTACTTTTTCGTAATCCTGACTGAAGGTTTGCAATGATCAATTCAGGCGCCAAGTAAGAGTTTATAGAATAGAAGCTCCAATTTGAGCAAATGTTTTAGTTAAAACTACTGCTACAATATTATATTAATTCCATCATATGGATAAGGTGGTTGGCCATAGAACAACCTTATTTAAATACGTTTGTTATCGAAATATTGTACTGAAAGGATCAAAGTTTTTTTTTCGATATTCCAGATGCCATTCGAATAAGATTTTTCTCACTCTCTAATATTTTTACTTTTTCGCCTTTTAACCTTAAAGTTGCTTTTAAATAAAGGGTTCTGTTGTAATTGTATGGTAATAATAAGTTTCAAGGCCATTGAAATGTTTTGAACGCGTGTACCTAATTGCAGTTTTTTTATTATGTTTTTATAATATTATTGTATTATAGTCTTATTTAATTTATTATATTTACTATCATAGTTGAAAGCAAATATTTATTATTCTAGTCATTGAAATTTGTCTGAAAGTGATTTTGAATTAAATTCCAATCGTTTTTGATCAATTGCCAAAATATTATTTAAATAGGAATGAAAACAATCAAGAAACATAAATAATGAACTACAGGCGGTCCCTTAAGAGGAGCGTTATAATAAAAGGCTAATTTTGGTCGAAAATATTTACACGGTGGAAACATAAATAAAGTATTTCAAAAAAATATGATCAAATAATGTTTTTTTTTTAGCTGCCAAAAAACCAACGAATTACTCATCGAATAGAATTGAAAGAAAAACAAATAAAATTATACTAAGTCAAGTGGTTTTTGTCAATATTAAACAAACAAACGAATCAAATTTTATTATTTCTACAAGATGGCTCAAAAGTAATGGCATAATGTGTAGAATTTTTCTTTTAAATTTTTGATTTGTTGTGTTAAACGTGAAGTTGCAAAATAGAAAATGAAATCGAAATTTAAAGTGATTTTTTTTTTGAAACTTTTAATTTAAACTAATTGAGAATTATTTCTATTCAGTATTGATCAATTTATGTTTATTTTGAAAAGCATTTTTTTAAAGTTTTATTTTAAATATGAAAGATTAAAGGGAAGTTGTTTGGTTATTCATGTAAATAATTGGATTTTCAATTGGCAACATGTAACAGAATTATTATCAGGGAAGTAAATGTGAAAATATGAATTATAACTAACTACGCTACTGTTCAGTGTGGGAAATTTTTAAAGGTACATTTGAAAAAAGTACGGATAGTATAGTATGACTAAAGCAAAAAGACTAATTTGTAAGCATAAATCTAAAGATTGAATTAATAGCAGGGCAGGCATATATTTCCTAGCAGCTGATGTGTTAAGCTAGCTTACCTAATTGGTCATTACAATCCTAGCTTCTCATACTACTAATGGTGTGTGTCTTAATTTTATATATTAGTGGCGGAACCTACAGTTTAATGTCGACTTCAAACGAAAGATTTTTGTGCAAATTTTTCATGGCAATTTTATTTAAAATCACAGTGAAAGGCAGTCGCTGAAGGTATATTTTTTTTGGAAATTTATTTTTTTCGAGATGTCTGAGCGATTACGATCGAGTATATAATATTAATCATCACTAGCGAAACCTAAAATGTAAAGTAGACTTCGCCGAAAGAATTTTTTTTCATATTACGTTTTAAGATGGCCCACTGCCTACCAACCTACGGTGATTTCTGATCCATGAAGCATTTATTTTTTTGCGTAAAAATATCACAGGTTGCGATGATCACATGTTGACTGGTTTATTTCCAATTATCTCAATCGAGTAGCTGGACATAGAATATATGAATACTAGCCTGTCATGAGTGATGACTAACGAATAAATTAATAGGCATTCGCTTTCAGAAACAGCAGATAAAACTTCAGTAGACTTTGAAGTTTCAGGAGAAATGAAACCGAAGATCCAGTTATGAAGCTTTAGCCTAAAATAAAGAAATCTTATCGTGCTTATATTTATTTTACGTACTGTTCGCTATACTAGAAGTCTCTTCATTTGCATCATTTCTGTACTTTAGTCTTATTTTTCCCGTGCTACTCTCTTCGTCTGCCTATTCATTTCGACTGGTTGTTGACATATTCACTGACAAAATAATATGATTATAAAATACCCATGGACTGAGTCAGTTAAACCAGTGCGAGGAGATAACAACAACAACAAACCCACCCTTTTGGGGATTTATGCCATTTTATGTTGTCAGAGCAAGGAAATGGAATGAATTTAGAGCTGGTGAATGTGATGTGGCTGAGTAAAGTTCATGTCGTAGGTGCGATGACTGCTTAACCCAGGGGAGATTTAAATTAAAAAAAGAAAAAAAAAACAAGTGGAGTTTAACGACAGACATACCGAAAGAAGAGTACTTTAGTTTAGTTTTAATAGTCATATTTTGTCATTTTTTTAAGCTCATCATCATCATCATCATACTCCTTTGCTTTCTTTTCATACAAACAAATGTTTGGCTTCATATATTGAATGTACACAATAACTGTGTATGCATATGAATTTATGAACGTAGAAATGAAGGAATGAATGAATGAATGTATGAATTAATGTTTAAGTACATACAACAGACATTTTAAAGTCAATTTATTTTTTTTTTTTAGTTGCTGTCACCGGAAACTTAAAAATTGGAATTTTTCTTTTTTCCCTTTCCTTTTTTTATTTTCAATCTAAAAAATGTTTATTGTCTCATGATTCAATTACGAAATAGTTTTGATTAATCATTTTAATTTCCAATCAAATTCCTTAATTAATTAAAATCAAATGTTTTAATTGAATTTAAATTTAATTTTTTTTACTTTCATTTTTATTTTTATTTAAATAATTAATAGGATTCGACAATCACATCATCATCTATTGAAATTTATGTCAGTTCATTGCCAATTAAACAATTTTAGTTGCATCAATTAAATTTTTTATATTTTTTTTTTCAATTTTAACAATGCCCGCCGAGCTTCGCTGCGTTCACTCTTGAAGAACTTTTCTACTTTTTCTTTTGAGAATACTTTATAACAATATGGCCTAATGCCTAATGTTACTGAAGTAGTAGGGAAGCTAAAGATTCGATTTATTTATTTAATTGGACTTTATAATCCTTAAGACAAGATTACGATTTTGTTTCTCGCACCACTCATGTTGTTTGTTTTATATAAAAGTGGCACCTCTAAAGTTTAAAGTCAACATACACTTTGTATGATAAATACCAAGCCTATTTGATATGTAAACTCGTTAATTCCAGTCTGATGGTGGTCCTTGTACTCTGAAAAATTTCGAAAAATTAGCACGCTAGTGTAACCAAACAAACAAACACACAGATATACATTTATACACACACATATACACAAGTGCACGCAAATAGAATATGCTTAGAAAACACGCAGTAATAAACTTTACAAACGTACATACATAGAATTTCGCCCATATGAGCATGAGCAGGGCTTTACAATAAAAAAATAGAAAAGAAAAGACAGAGCCTCTATATTTAAACTCTTATTATTAATCAAATGGCGTCATATTAATCAAGAAAAGATCATTGGAGGTCTTTATAATGGCAACAAAAAAATCTTTTGCATGAATTTGATGCGATAAAATCACAATAAAACTTACAATATGAGACGTAAGTGGGTATACAAAGTTAACAAAAATCAAGTGAAAACGTTATTTTGATTACCTCATGTTATTATTTACAGTGATCTTACGTTTTTAAATCACTAAGCAACGTCATTTAATCGCTTTTCACTTTCAATAAAGTATTTGGAAATGCTTTTCAGAGCCTTTTTATCTCATTCTAGCACATTAGTTGGATATTTTATTGCCATGCTAACTTTACACGTTGGGAGTAGTAGTTGCAGAAAGTCAATGAGAATAATCTTGAGATTAGATCGCGAGATTTACGAAAACTAAATGGTCGATTATGGATGGCACTTACACTTTAGCTGAGTTGTTAGTTGCCCTGACAATTGACAATCAAAGTTTCAGTTGTCAGATAGCAACATAACTGATGTTCGATTGCCAATCATATTCAATCCACAAGTCTTTACTTTCAGATATCGGTTCTGATTAAACGTGGATAGGTTATGTTTCGACGACAGCGTACAACACAAAGGTATCAGTTTTCTTCGTGCACAACATCAGATCATACCATCTGATTAAAATACAACTCGGAAGGTCTTCAAAGAATGCAATGCCGATGACAAACCATTCAATACAGTTGTTTCTAGGCGGTAATGTATGCATCG
This sequence comes from Sarcophaga bullata, assembly GCA_005959815.1. Classification (NCBI taxonomy): domain Eukaryota; kingdom Metazoa; phylum Arthropoda; class Insecta; order Diptera; family Sarcophagidae; genus Sarcophaga; species Sarcophaga bullata. Next base: position 499,504 of record QOCX01000061.1, read on the forward strand.
AACGATTTATCGAAGAAAATTATTGCTGACTACTAATCTGTAGGCTTCTGGACGCTAGAAGTCAATCAACACTTCCAATATTGTCACGATCGTGCAACAAGGCTTCATTCTTTCCTAGTACCGTTATCAATTTGACTGGGAGATTGCAAATGAAAGCAGACAGACATTTGACCCACAATTATAGTTTAAGAGCTACAGAGTTTAGTGGTTCTTTAGTGACACAAGGTGGGATTGTTAGATCGATGTGAATAATGCGAAAACGACAAATTATTCTCAAAGATGCGCTTTACTAAATGTGTAGAATGGAGTATTCATTGTCTTTAATTGTATTAACGCCCGCGCGCTCCTAATTACCTTCAAGTAAATTCCAACAAACATTCTGGGAACCACTGCTGGCATAAGGAAACGTAAACATTTTGTTTATTTAAGTATTCTTGTATAAAAAAAGGGTCATTTGCCTCACTTGACATGCTTAAAATGGAAATAAAAATTCCTTTTGAAAAACAAAACCACAGCAAAGCACATAAAAAATTCATATTCTACAGTCAGTATGTCTACAACATTGGGGTTATTCCCATACTTTATAGCACTCTGTCATATATATAGTAGAACAAGTGCAAAAATATTTTTAATGTGTTGTTCCCATTTCCCATTTTGTATTTTGCATTCATACGGAAACACAATTTTTCAACAATCACCCACCCGTGTTGCTATTAATGCCAGAGCACAGACGCATCATACACAATATTGCAGTAGACGATGATGAAGAAAACATGAAAATATTCCTGTTCTAACTGAACTAAAAGTGTTAATAATCATATTAAGCACTACAGACACCCTCAACGTTGAGCAGCATAGACATCACCATTATTGAGCATATTTTTACTGTGAGAGTACATGACTATAAAATACTTTTATGTCCTTAAGCAGCAGTCTTTTCGTTACTTTTTTTTTGTCTCACCCCATATTTGTTATTAAATTTTTGTTTTTTCAAAGCAACAGTCTGTGTACATACTATCACTTTTGGCCGGAAATTGTCGAAAATCAACATTGTCTGGGCTTCAAATTTGAAATTCCATTCCATATCACCCACTTGCAGAAAAAAAAGGGGGTTGCAACTCGTACATACGTATGTATGTATGCACGTAGCAATTGGCGCTGACGAACCATTACATGACATGACATGGCATGGCATTTAATTCGTTTGTCTTGATGTCACTTTGTTTGATTTATTTCATCACTCTGAAGAGCGATTGGGCACTTTGCATACACACACGCACACTCTAAGCTTACAAAAAGTAAAAGTTCATTAAAATGTCATGTTTAAACATTAAAATGAAATGCATGACTCTGTAAGCTATGCACGTATATATAGTGCGTGGCTATATTAGCGTGTACAAGTGCATAAATTTTTAAATGAAATTGTTTCATTAGTGGGTTAATGATATTAAATTACAATAACCTTATTTTTTTTCCATTATTTAGAATAACAGCTGCACTCTCATGTCGTACAATACAATGCATAAATAAATAAAATTTTAATTATTTTTTTTGTGTTTTTGCTTTTATTTGTTTATATTTTTGCTAAAAGAACAGTTACCCCATAAGCCGGCAAATGGTACATTAATTATCATTATTTAAAAAAAAAAGAAAATTTAGGTCTACAATATTAAAACCAATGTGACATATTGATACGAGTAAATAAATTACAAAACCAAACATTTTAACACAGCCAATGTTAAAGTCAACAGAGGAATTTTAAGTGTTTAACAGAAGATACAAAAAATGTTATGGTTATAGATGGTTATGGTCACCAAAATATACGATATCGGAGAATGGAATAATCCATTCCATTTCTTAAAACTTGTGCCCCCACACCTTCTCTGATAATTTGGAAATAGTTTTGAAAATTATAATCATAGACAAAAAAAATCCTTTTGATATCTGATCGATAACTTGCAATTTTTTGGTAGCTGATTTGTGATTTTTGGCCGATGACTTGCATTTCTTAGGACGATGGTTTTCAATTCTTGATCTATGACTTGCAGTTTACTGATTTTTGCGGAAGAGATTAGCTTTGTCGAGTGTATTAGTTTCGACGCCTATATCTCCGGCCCCAAGTAATGAAAACTGTTTTAGAATCCTTGATATCATAGGTATCATTGACAGCCAGCTCACTAGGTCCATTTCTCCACAAGTTAATTTTTTTCTATTTAAGCAGATCTCTTTATTTTGTTCATTTGAAGAAAACAATTAGCTGCGTCACCTACATATAACTCCGGACCCATGTAACCGGCACCTCTTTTTGAATACTTGATAACATGGATATATAGCGGGATACTTGCATCATGTCACATTTTTTCCACAATATCGATCGTTCTGCCCAGATCATGTTAACAAAGTGATTTTTTCTAGTTCGATTTCTTAAATTCAAAAATAATTTGAGATTTATTAGAACACCTTAGGATACTAGTGATATACTGTAGCGAATCTAATTTGTCTTCAATAGCAATAATCTTCCCCAGACATTGTTAGAAGAAATAAATTTTTTGTCGAAGTTTTTCAATTTTTTCAAAACAATTTCCAAATTACCAGAGAAGTTGGTGCACTCTGGAATGTGTGGGGTATAAGTTTTAAGAAATGGTATGTTGTGGTATTCCATACTCCGATATCGTATATTTGAGAGATTTTTTTCCATGATCAATTTTTGTATCTTCTGTTTAACACTTAACATTGTTCTGTTAACTTAAACATTGTCTCGGCTAAAATATTGGTTTTTGTCTTTGCTGGTTAAATTCGAATTGAGGGCATTTTTGTGCTTGAAGGCAAAACTCCAAATAAATGAGACAGAGGCACCCTCCTTTTTGCAGGATATGTGGTAATGTAGATGATGTTGGTGCCTTTGAAACATATTCTGTATCTCTTACTTGGCGTGTAGAGGTGCAAACTCAAGATTCTGAGCCGCAGATCACTTAAGGTTTACGAAAAGTTGACCACTTCTAGGATTTCTAACATTGAAACTTTGATCAGGTTTTCCAGATGACTCTGTATTTCTCTCTCTCTCTGTTTTTTTTTGCAATGATCCTCTCTTTTTCACCTCTAGAATTAAATTGTTATTTATTCTTTATATTAAAATTTAATAAAATGAAAGATCAGGAAAGTTTGTTTCATTATAACTTCTTCTGGTAACCTTGTCTGCAATTTATAACCAAAAACCAAATCTGCCGTTATTATTAAAATAATTACGATTTTCTGCTATAATTTTTATATGATTAATTAAGCATATGCGGGTTTTGTTATATTCTCTTAACTGTATTTCAGTGTTTATTTAGTTAGTACCATTCGCAATTGAACCCTTTTCTTTTATTAAATGTTTATGACAGACATATCGTGTAATCCATTTTATTTAAGTACCATTCATAGCCAACAATAAAAATAAACTGCTTGATGCTTGTTGTATTAAACCATACAAAACTTCAATTATACAAGTCTACATACATACTTCCATACATATATATGTATATACGTACATACATACATATGTATGTTCTTTTTGTAGTTAGTAAAAGTGTTTTGATTTGATATCCGTTTGTTAATACAGAACAAATTTCTTTCTTTTCGTTTTCTTGCAGGTTAAAGAACTTATGATAACTACAACTACAGCAACAATATAAATCAAAACAAGAAACGAGAACAAATAAAACTTAGAAAAATAAAAACAAAACTCAACAGAAAGAAGAAGAAGAAAAAACTTTTGGAATTTTTGTACAACAAATCAAGGTTGAATTTTGAAATCGAAACCAATTTTTGCTTTGGTTTGGCATACATTTAAACAAGCAAGCAAGCAGACAAACAGAAATACCAACAGACAGACAGGCCTACAGACAGTCTGACTGGCAGACAATAAATAAAACATTTAAAAGAGTATTAAAAATAACAAGACAGTAAACAGAAAAACTAAATATTATGTCAACAAGAAATCATCCACAAATGGCACCACCGCCACCACCACCCAAACCTGCTAAAGGTGGCTCCTGTGCAAACGGTAACGCTAATGCTAATGGCAATTTATTGGCGAATGGTAGTACCATGAAGAATGGCAATAATAATGTGAATACGAATGTCATGCATTTAGCAAACGACTCCATTGTACACAACAGTCAGAAGCTAAACGGACGTAGTCCTTGTCACACGCCACCGCGTACAGATCGTGAACAGGTCGTTATGACGCCAAAGGGTAAAACAAATAATAGCACAGTGATTTTAATCGAACGCAAACTAGTGGATGAGGTCAGTGATCGTGTACATGTAGCTGGTGGTGATCATACCGGCATCATTATCAATAAGGATACGGTGAGTGGCCAAAAATCACAAACAGTACCGGCTCAATTGTCTTTGGAATTTCGTGTATTTTTGGTGAGTGCCAACACGGGCAAACATTCGCAAGAGTCGAGAACTTTAAGATTTTGGTTTAGAAACTGGCTGAAGAATGATGATGAACAGGCTCATATAGCACAAGACTTTTTCAAAGAGCTGGTCAGTCCTAAAGATTTTCCCCGTGGTAAGCAGTTAAATTAAAAATAAAATAAATTTCGTTTTTAAATTTCTTTTATTTTTAGATTATGTTGGTTTTATTAAAAAGATTATGAAATTATTACAAAAGGGTTACGATGAGATACAATCTTTGGAAATTGAGCTACGCATTCTTGAGGAATCTGCAGAGCCACCATCCAGGCCACGTAAGTACTTGTATAATTCGTAAATAACTAAAACTCTTGTATAAAGTCTTTCAAGTTTGAGGTTCTTTTTCAAAGGCTAATTAAACCTACGTTTTGATTTGAAAATTCTGGCTTTCTTTTGAATAACTGCAATTTATGATTCCCAATTGTTCTCCTTCGATAACATTTCACTTTAATTTTGGCTTTATGTCGACAATTTTCAACGAAATTTCTTTTAAAGTTTCAATTGCCTGTGGTTTGTTTTCATGTCTTTTTTAAGCTGGTCTACTGGAATTAGTAAAAATTACTAGAAATTATTCTTTCGAGGAACGAGATGTTCGTGAACCGCGTGCATAAAGCAACATCTGGATGAAACCTTCAATTGTTCGTATTCATGTCATATCAGAAAAATTACCTAACGATACTATCAGACTTAAACTAACGCTAAAGTATAACACGAGAGGAATGTAAAGGTTGCTCCACATAATAACATCGATTTTACATTTAAATTGAAGTGAAAATTTTGACTGAAAGAGTAAGTTTTTCGCCAAAACGAAAACAAGAAATTGTCGAAGTTGATGATGGCAATTTGAGTCGAATGTGTTAGATTAATTTAAGCTTCATTGCTGTAACACGGTCAAATTATAAAATTTGATAGAATTTAATCCAATAATTTTCCTGGGTTAGGCCAGGTTTTGTGGAATGTTATCGTTTATTATCATGTAGAATCTCAAACCACAGTCTATGAAGCAGCAAACCCGGTAATGCTGCACGTAAAAATTACAGAGCCGAATGCGAAAGTAGATTGGGCATATACTTTGAAATTCAAGCTCCACAATTGCCAGAAAAACAATCTCAAACTACAGTTTATGAAGCGTGAACCAAACACAATTGTACATTGGAATATAGAACCGAAAACGGAAGTAGATTGTGTATACCATTTCATATTCAAGCTCCGAATTTGCTGAAAATACTACTGACTTGGTCGATCCCCTCCAACATAACCAAGCAAATTAACAACGATTTCACTTGAAACTACAGAAAGAAAACATTTAAAAAAATAACTTTAACTTGAAAGGCTTTATACTTTTTGTAATCGATATATGTTTGTATGAATATACATATACACATATAAATATTCTCTTTCCTTTTATCAAAATTTATTTTAATTAAATTCTTTTTATTTCTTTAAAACAAAATCTTTAAATTTTGAAACAACAACTCGTATTCTAAACATGTGATCTATTCTAAACAACTTTTTTTGTCTTCTACTGCCTTAAAACATAATAAAACTCTATTCTTCTACTGTCTCTCTCTCTCTCTCTGTGTGTGCGTGTGTGTATTTGATACAATTGTGGTATGAAATCAATGCATTTTTACCGNTCTCTCTCTGTGTGTGCGTGTGTGTATTTGATACAATTGTGGTATGAAATCAATGCATTTTTACCGTATTTGAATAATGTATTACATTTACAACAACGAAAAATAAAAATCTAAAACAGCTCGTGATGGTTACATTATTTATTGTTATGGTGATTGCAATCGTAAATATGAGGAGGCTTTAATGGCCCAAAAACAAACAGGTGATGGCGATGATTTAATGAAAGCAATATGGCTTGATATGTACCATGAGCAACTAACAATGCGGAAATGATGTTGAAAATAATATTTATTTGTATACAATGTAATAAAGACAACAAAAATAACAACACACTACATACAATCTGCATACATAAGCATTTTTAAACAAAATAACTCCAAATCTAATTCAAAAGCATCCGTCCCTAGCTATGGGCTCTATAATAAAGAAAATTTTATTAATTACCATTATTGTTATTGTTGTTTGGGGTTTATTAATAAAGAAATTTCACCCTCACCTTATAACTACGACTGCTGCAATAAATCCTCATCTAAACTGCCTGCAACCATCATGGCTTTGAATTGTTTTTCTTTCTTTCTATTTTTTCTAATAATTTTTTTAAACGACTTTTTTTTAATTGTTTTTCGTTTTATTAGTATTTCAAAAACTATCAAAAATTTCTCATAGCAATTTAAATTTAATTTATTTAAAACTTTATGTACGAAATTAATTGTGTTGCTTTATTTGCGTCTTTACTTTACTCTTTGATTAATTATAAAGTTCAAACAAATTACAAAAAAAAAAAAAACAACGAACAAAACATCACTTCCCAATTAATTTCTATTGTTTGCTAATATTTTATATACTTTTTAGGGAATTATTTTCATTTATTTTTTTTTTATATTTTCGTTGGTTTTAACAAGAATAACTGCCTTCGTTTTTTATTCCTTTTGTTTTGTTTAGTTTTATTTTTAATTTGAGTTTGACTTGAGTTTTAATTGCGTTTGTTATTATTGCACGATTGTTTTCTTCTTTTTGTTTTTTATCAAAAACATGCGCGATATAAAACATGATACATTTATTTAGTTCATCTAAAAATAATATAAAAATGAAGTATAAAAAAAAGAAGAACTTTGTAAAATTTATAATAAATTAATTTATAAAAAATTGTTGTTTAAAATGTTTAAATCATAATTGTTTGTATTAAAATATAGGAGTTTGTAATACATATATTGTATTGACATAGTTTATTAGAGCGAGACTAAAGCAACATGTTGATATTAAAGAGAATACAACTTGTCGTATTTACTTGTGTCCTCTTTGTCAATTTTGGTCTAGCTGGCTTAGGCAGTAGAACATATACCTGCAGCACATAAAGATAATTGGCATTATTATAACGGTCTTAATTCTTGATAAGAGAGGGTTTTTACTTTTGAAGAGTCAATTTCAAATTTTCTGATATATCCATAGTTTACCAACTGCGAATATTTATAAATCGTTTGGACAAAACTATACTCATCTGCACTGATAGATAAAAGTACTCATATGGCCTACTAATATCGATCTATTTTCCATTCCTTCTTTAGCTTATTATTAGATTTGAATGCTCGTATCGCCTTGTTTTTTAATACATGATGTTCAGGTTTATCTTCTTTTAACTGCTTCAGAATGTAATACCAGCCTTGGACCAATTTGACAATTTGATTGATTTTTTACTGTATGGTAAGATACAAAGCCATGATAGTCTTTAAATGTCATAATATATCGTCATAATAATTCCTTCCGATGAGTATTAAACGATACAGTCCATCGACACTTGAGTTATCTGTAGTTAAAGTGACGTAATTTAGCAGGTTTCAATTCACTCTACTAAACTATATGGGTGGGCCTTCTTGAATTTTTCAGTTCTAAACTAAAATGGCACGACTGCTACTGTCAACAGGCATCTGTTAGTTGACTCCTGTCAAAATTTGAACAAGTTGAGTTATTTACTTTGTATTTGATAGTCGCTGATAGCAAAGTTATCACGTGATTTTAGGAGAAAAATGAAAAAATTAAGTGAAAACATATGAATGAAATCAAGAATTACAAACACTCGAAGCAAATTTCAAAGAATAAGACTAAAAAAGATTAGTCTTATTATTTCAACCTCGTATTTTCTTGTGATTTATTTTGAAAGTTGAAGTAAGTTCTTGATCCTACTTTCTGATGCCAGCGAAAATTAATTTTTTTCTTTGAAGGCTTCAATTGCTTATCTGTTTCTTGACATAGCAGTGATATTAAGTCTGTTGATTTTAGGGCTTTAATTGTAAAGTATGCCAAATTGTTCTTTCCTAAAATCTGGTTTCCAGTATATTCATTGTTTCTTGTTCAAACCACATTTCCACATCATTAGAAAAAGATGTCAAGTCACGATATCGGAATCCTCCGGACTTAAACAAGCGTTGTTTACGGGGAAGACTTAAAATCTTTTTAAAATACGGTCGATCGACATCGATTTTATCTGAGATACTAGATGTTTCCACAAAATCACAGCTCCGAAAGCAAACAATAGACAAATTTTTACCTTATCAAGTGATTTTCCTTGTAGCGGCTTTTATTAAGTTAAACGAATGGTAATGAGATTTGTCGATTAGCTTCCTTATTGTCTTTCTATTGCTCCAAGAGAAAAAGATGTCAAAAAAAATACATTTTCTTTGTTTTCTTTTAATTTCGAATCTAAAAGTCTTTCGAATAAAATCTTCGAATTTTGTAAAATTAATTTGTATGCAACAAAAATAGTTTCATCGGTCATTACAACAATTCATGGAGCTTTTTTTTTTACTAGAAATGGAAACAACTGCATGCATGATTGAATGCTTTAAAATGCTTTAATCATTGGGGAAATGTGATCTTATATGGGTTAAGGAGCTGCTAATGCTATTAAACCACTATCTATCTCCCCTAAAAATTTACAAAAGAAATCCAAAACTAATTTGCTTTTATTATAACATTTGAAACTTATTTTACTACTTATGTATAAACAATTATTAAGAAGAATAATAATAATAACGTACATACATAAATAAATAAAATTAAAAAAGATGTTGTGGTTTTTGTGACAACCAACAAAATAAAATAAAAAATATTTGAAATTTAAATGAGAAATATGAAACCGCCAATTTAACATTGAAATGCCCTCATTATATATTTATTAATGTTTGTAATCATAATTCTAAGATATAATTTAATTGTTTTTGTTTGTTTATTTGTTTGCGTGGCCTATAATTTAAAGATTAATTAAAAACAATTATGGAATAATAATATTTTTTTTTTTGTTTTTGTTTCTTTCTCTTGTTTTTCTTTTCTTTTCTTCTTTAATTGACTTTTTAAATAACAGTATCCATGGATGAAACACAATTTGAATCTCCACCCTTAACACAGGAAAAAGTACTCGAACTAATTGAACAGGCATATCCAAATCCCATAACACCAGAAGATTTAGCCAAGTAAGTTTCAAATTAAGAATAAAATGTTAATTTTGAATTAAAATGTTAATTTTTATTTAATTTTTTGTTTTTTATTTTAAATAGAGATTATGGCTGGGAAGAAAAGGATGTTATTTTGGTTTTCATGTCTTTGAAAGAAAGAGGCCTAATCAAATCAATGGAATATAATTCCTATACCAGAATACATCATGAAGATAAGGAAATTAAGGTATGGAAATACATACATACATACATACATAAAATAAAGTAACAATGTCTTGTCTCTTAGGTGGTTAAACAAATGCCTACAATTGCCTCCAATAAACAACCCACCATTGCTATTATCACTGCCCAGTATTGTGAAAAATTGGCTGTGGATGCCATGTTGGAAAATAAGGAAACCTTTGTACGCTACACCACTGTGGGTAAGACTTTGAAAATGTTCAGATTATTTCCATATTATTAAAGCATTTAGTTGAAACATATTTTAACAATAATTTTTCTCTTTTTCTAATTTTCAATTAAAATTTTTAAAATACTAAAACCGGTTTCTAACAAATAATATTCGCATCTACCGGTTATCATTAAAATAAATTCGTAATAAACAAACCAACCAACCAAACAATCAATCAATCAATCAAACAACCAACCAATAACATACAATTTTACACTCTTTAGATTCCGATCCCAATCTAACGAATTCTCTGAAAAAGTCCAAAAAGAAAAGACGTTTTGGTAAGAAAACAACATTAAAAGGAGAATTTTTTTTCCATCACCTACAAAATTTAAAGAACAACCCCTCGTTTTAATGTCCTTGTTTTATAAAAATTGTTGAACGATATATGTGTTGTCTTATGTAAAAGCATTTTATCAGAAGGCTTTTTTAAAACTTTGGCTGACTTGTAATAATCACTCTGTATATATATGTATATGTATATGTATTCAGTGTTGACATTAGATCTTGAAGTCCTTAATATTCCATTAAACAGAACATTCCTAAAATTAAGAAACAGGTGCTAGTTTCAGCCAAAGATTTTGAAATTGTTTTCTTTGCCATATGGTATGTGGGTATAAACATATTTAAAGTCCTTTAATGTTTTATGTTCATATGATTTCATTGTCCTTACACTAAATTGAGTTCTTCTCCATTATTTTTTAAGCTGTCACAAAAAGCAAATTAAAAACGAATGCAAATTGCTTTGTCCAACACCATACCCGTATCTACTGAATTTTTAACACTATCGTCTACACCAAACAACCACCATTAATCCAATAACTTCACCTTTTTAATACTACACCACCACCACCACCAACCTCTTCACCATTAGAAATCATTTTAATTTCTTCTTTTATTTGTTAACAATACAAGAATCAGCATTTTAAATTAAGATTTCATAACACATTGCTTTGCTCTGCTCTGCTTAGGTGAATCTAACGTTTATACTTTGGGCAATATTGGAGCTCATCGCATTGTCAGCACAAAATTACCCTCAGTGGGTAGTACCCGTGAGGCAATGACGGCTACAGGCAATACCACTACACGTTTGTTGGGCACATTCCAAAAGGTTGATTATGTGTTTGTAGTGGGTGTTGCTGGTGGTGTACCACATTATACAGATTATAAGAAGCATGTACGCCTGGGAGATGTGGTCATATCATATGTGGACAAGCAAAGAGCTTTAGCCAATAGGTAAGTGTAATAATAAAAGACAAAGCAAATCTGATTTTATATTCAATCATTAAAATTACAGCTCCGAAAAGCCTTATGTCTATGTGTACAAGAGTGGTGAAGATGTTAAAACGTATTTCCCTGTCAATGATTCGCTACAACAAATTGCTGAAGGCCTGCACTTAAATATGGAATCGAAACGTCCTTGGGAAAATTACTTAAAAGAAGGCTTGAATTTATTACAGCAAAAAACTGAAAGTGATTTTAATCGTCCCTCGGCCAATACAGATAAATTGTTCATGAATATTGGCAACAATGAAGTTATTGAGGTATCACATCCCATAGGAGCCGATTGTGTTGATGGCATACCGAAATCCCGCTTACATTTAGGACCCATAGGTTCTGGTAGAGATTTAGTGCGTAGTGATAATTTACGCATAGAATTTGCCAAGAAATATGGTCTATTGGCCACAGATGTGGAAATGAGTTCAGTATTGGACAGTATTATTGGTAATTGCAGGGAAAGCTTTATAATCATTAAAGGTAATAATTAAATATCGCCTATAAATGTAATTATAATTCAAATTTTTTCCCCCTTTTTTGTAATACAAACAGGCATTTCCGATTATAAAGATGGTACCACTACACGCAAATGGCAAAATTTCGCTTCTCTAGCTGCTGCTTCTGTATTGAAATCGATTATATGTGGCATGGATGCTCCCACAAACGTTTAAAATCGTGGTTTAGTTTATAGCAAGAAAGCATTTAGAGTTTTGCAAATACAGATAAAAACACAATATTTATTAGATTTTTAATACTAAAAAAAGAAAACTGTAAACGAGTTTATAAATTTTTCTATCATCACATAAATTTTTCGTACAATTTATAGAAATACAATACAATAGAATTTATGCAACATAACCTAAGAATTATATTTCCTAATTTGTCAAATTATGATTGTTATTAATCTCTTATTTTCATTTTTTTTTTATTGTTTTGTTATTTTTTATATGATCTGAAATGATTATTTTTATGTTTTTTTTTTTTGAGTATATAATATTGTAAATAGTTTAAAGAATTTTTTTTTATAGTTATTATAAACAATTAAATTATTTTATAACAATTATATAATAACGAAATAAATATAATATATCGTATTTAGAATCAATCCCATGAAGAGAAATTTTAATTACGAAAAAAATTGCCAATTCTTTTTAAAAAGAAAGAGTCGTTTTAACGTTTATCAGAAAACTTCCATGCTTGCTTCTACTAAATGCTTTTTAAGTTTCGTAGGCTTATACCAAACTCAACTGGGAGACTATTGTAGAACAACAAAATTAATTGTCATTGAGGAGAACATCTGGTGGTAATCACTTGATGCTATATTAATGCACAAGAACCTCTCGAAACTTCTGTTGATTCACTATTGTTTCCTGACGGCAAGCAACGCCTTTTGACAACACTGTTATCAGATGGGCATTTGTTTTATTCAAATGGTTCGATTGCTGTTGTTTCTAGTATTTCCTGCCAACCTCTCGAAACTAAAGAAAAATTTCTTCTTTGGCTTGCTTGTCTTTTAAGCAAGTGATCTATTTTTTATCATCAGTTCTTATTCACTTAAGAAATATGATTATTTTGCGATAACTTAGTTGTGATTTGTTTGACTCATGAAGTTTGCTTTTTGAAAGAATCGAACTTCTTTTTGTAACTGGCCTTACAGAGCTTGATTCAGAGCGAATTCGATGAAACCGAGATGATTAAACGCGAATAGCTGTTACTTTTTAAATTAAGAAATTTTAAAATACGATTGTATATCTCTCCTAATACACACATGAGCTTAAACGTTGATCTTTATGATCCCAATATCGTTAAAAAATATTTTGTTTCCAAATAATACGGGAGCTTATGACACTGAAGTCAATTAAAGCTTGTAAAGTTTAAAAAATGGTAAGTCATGATTAAAATTTATATGCCTACCCGAGGATTGATCCTAAATCCCTTAAGTTTACAGTTAACAACTGCAACAATTCGTACGTTTCTTTAAGGCGATATTTTTTTGCAGTGTACTTAAAACTGAACGAAAGATAACCTCATTTGTGTATTCATAATAAAGAGAAAGAGCTTATTAAAGAGAAACACAAGTATACAAATGGCTTTCTCTTTGGTTAAATAATGAGAAAAAATATTTTTTTTTGTTATAAAACCTAAAGTTAGATGAACTTACAGAACAGAATGTGAAACATAAACAAAGTAAACCAGAGACGTAAAGTTTAAATCAGCTTTTTAAACGAAAAAGAAAATGTGATGTGTTGGAAATTATAAAGGATTTTTAAAGTTGGTTATAAAATCGAAAAGCATAAAGAGAACGACCATCTTTGTTTATTCAACTCTGTTGTACAACTAATTGCAAAGTGTAGGGGCCGTATTATGATACTTTACTTTATTTTCAAAAAGAACTTATTGTATCTTGAAAAAATGTAGTCCTGTTAATATTTTATTAAATTTTTTAAATATTAAAATCGAATATATTTTAGAAAAAACATAAACAAACAAAAATTGTATTGTTTTTTTTTTGCATTTAATTTCAGTCACTGTACCAACCCTGTTCATAACAAAATCGACTGCTCTCTTTTATTAAAAAGTAAATGACTCTCTCCGTTTAAAAATAATTTATTTCCAGATATTAGTCTCTGAGTAAATTATACGCGAATAGACCAAAGACCAATAACTAAATTCCATGAGCCATTTGAAAAATCAGTCGTTTAGTAGCGGCCAATTAATAAGGTTGTGTTTTGTTTCACGGTTTAACTGGGAAAGTTTCAAAAAGCCACGTGGGTTTTATAAGACAATAAGTTTTTAATCATTCTATTAGAAAAACAATAAGAATACCTATTAAAAGTGAGTTCTAATTAGAAAATCTATAAAATTATTATAATATTTGAAAGAGTTTGAAAGAAAATATAACGTTTTATGTTAAAAAAGGATAACCACATGGTTATAAAGAATACAGATATACATACATCCATACATATATGTACACATAAGTATATGGTGACTTTTTGAATACAAATGTGTATGTAAAAATGTAA